>JAJOZX010004784.1:0-160000 GCA_023014485.1 Bathynomus jamesi | reverse complement strand
CTGAAGTAGCCCAATTTGTTGGTGTGTCAACGCGTACTGTCCAGCGAGTTTACAAAGAGTGGTGTAGTTCGCAATCAACTGACAATCGACGGCGTAACTGTGGCCGGAAAACAATTCTCGACAATAGGGGCCGCCGCCATGTTTCTCGTCTAGTAACTGCAAATCGTTTTCAAACCAGAGAACAATTGCTCCAAGAAACCAATGAGGTTCTCCAGCGACCAATTTCCGAACGGACATTGCGACGAGAACTGCATGCGATGGACATCTGGAGCAGGGTACCACGGAAGAGGCCGCTGTTAACAGCAAGTCACAAATTGGCACGTTATAAATGGGCTCAGAGGCACAAAAACTGGACTGCGGCAGATTGGAAACGTGTAATTTGGTCCGATGAGTCCCGTTTTTGTTTGTTCTCCAATGATGGAGGCGACGAGTACATCGCAGGTCCAATGAAGCCTTTAATCCTGAATGCGTCGAGGTGTTGTTCAGGCTGGAAACAAAGTGAAGCGCGGACTCTGGCGGAACTTCGGGACCGGCTGATGAACGAGTGGCAGCAAATCGATGTTCAGTACATGCACAACCTCGTAGAGTCTCTGCCTCGCCGGATTCGTGCGGTTATGAAGGCCAGAGGCGCCGTCACACGTTATTAGGTACATTCTGAGGGGTGACTAATTTTTTGTCCGGTGTGCTTATATATAATATTAGTTACCCTTCCATTTTAATTACGATTAGTAATAAAAAGGAAAACTTTGAGAACATATTGAAAATGTATGATGATAAAGGGGAAAATGGAAGAATTTACAGTAAGGAATAACATAAACTATAATCTAATAATAACCATTTTCTTCATAACCTTTCATGCAAAGGTTATGGCAGAACCGCCAACAGCGTTCCAATTGGACGAGTCTGATATACTCACGGAATGGACACACACACAATATATATATATTATATATATATATATATATATATATATATATATATATATATATATATATAATATATATATATATATATATATATATATATATACATACACACACATACGAGTATATTTATAATCTCTCAACTAATCGAAATACTTGTCCGTTATCATTCTTTGTAATTAAACAAAAAGGACGAAGCTACCGTAAATACATTTTTTTTTTTACAAAAGAAATGTAATACTTCCTAATTCAAATTTGGCTGGGAAATTACCGGTGTGTGTGATCTACCATCCTGAGACAAATATTAATTACCTTTGCGGATTTCTACTCTCAACATCGCTAACTCAAAGTAAAACACTTATTTATTCTAAATTTCAATAAGCAAAAGTTTAAAAAAATATATAATACGAGATTCCACTGACTGAAGATGATAAAACTTTGAATTCAACGATTTTGTGGAGAAACAACGAGTGTTCGGCGATATTCGATATGTTGGTGGGTAATGCCCTTAAAGACTGGAATGGAATGGTCTAACTTCGAAGAAACTATATACTAATCCTTCATTAATTCTTATTTCTCTTCCGCCGTCTCCCAAACGCTGAGAAGAGGCTGTGGCACCCCTCCCTCTAATGGGGAACTGGAATATAATAATCCCTTTACACCGTAAAAAATAAAAACCTACGTTCTTTCCTAATTTTATCCAACCTAAATACGGCGAACCTAACTAACACACTTCAAAATGGATTTCTAATCTACGCTTCATAAAGAACCAGTGTGTACACTCGGCCTAGCTATTTATATCCCTCCATAACACGTTTCCAGGAGCTGACAGACAATAGTGGGGGAGTTCCCCATACCATAAAAATAATGGCAGTCAACGTCACTTAGGTAAATAATCATAGGCTAAGTTAAAAAATAAGTATTAAATATTCTCTAAAACTATATTGTCAGCACTTGTATGAATTAAATAACTATACCTTTATATTAATGCCCTGAGTGTTCTACCATTCTACCATCAATAAGCTACTGTATGTAACAGTTACCAAGGAGGTACAGTAAATACACGCTTAAATGTTCATCAACCACGAAGTATTAATACGAAATAAATATCTAAAAGTTTCCTTCGAATCTTTTCTAGGTAATGGACATTACATTCGAGCTCTTTTTCATCTAACAGCAAACCTAAATTTAGATTCGATGCTTCTCCAACGGCAAACAACCACAACAACAACAACAACTAGGTCATCCTCCAACTGAGCTCAAGGATAGCGAGTTATTGCTTAATTAGCGTGTGAGCACATTAAGAGAATGAAAATCAGTGTCTGGAAGAGCGAAGTGAGACATCAACTTCAGTTATTAACCGTTTCATGCCATCGGGGCGCTAATGCGACCATCAAATTTTAAGATATTTTAGTCCTTATGTACGGGGTGGTCCAAAAGCCTCTATCTATTTTGTTGTCATATTTATTTTATTTTCTACAGGTCATAGATGATGATGATGATGATGATGATGATGATGATGATGGATGTACGAGAAAGTGTGATGGCAGTAACACTACGTATCCAAAGGAAGAAGTACAAAGAAATTAGAGAAAAAATCGAAAGAAGATTTCACAAACCAGGACCTACAGACGAAGCAATTCGCAAACTGGTCAATAAATTTAAAAGATCTGGACGTCCAGGTATCTCTGAAGAAAATCTGAGAATGTAAACTAGTACAGAATCACGTAGACTGAGTATACCAAAACGACTGTTCTAAAGACTTTTAAAATAAACATTATAAAAGAAGTTATCATATTCAAGCGTTACACGAGTTACACGAAGAGGATTATCCAAGACGAGCCGTCATGTGTACACAATTGATTGAAAAAATTTATATCGAAAACTTATTAAACCACATTCTCTTCAGCGATGAGGCGACATTCCACACATGCTAAAAGGTTAATCGACATAATTGCCGTATCTGGACTAGTGAAAAACCAACCGAGTTCTACGAATGGGAGAGAGAGAGATTCTCCCAAAGTTAATGTCTGTTTGGGTATGACAAGATCGAAGATTTACGGACCTTTCTTCTTTGCAGACGCTACGGTAACAGGGCCAATTTATCTTGACATGCTTCAGCAGTTTCTCGAACCTCAGCTTCGTTCAGATGGCATTCTCGACACTGTTGTCTTTCAACAAGATGGAGCTCCATGTCACTATGCAAACATCGTTCGGGCATACCTCGATAAGCTCTTACCAAATCGGTGTACTGGATGCGGTGAAGAGAGTCCCTAGGCAGCACGATCTCCGGATTTAACACCATTAGACTCGTTTGCGTGGGGCTTTATAAAGTCTGAGGTTTATAAAACAAAAGTTACGGACCTGGAGGATCTGCGAACCCGTATTGTCCCGGCAGTCGCTAAAATAATCTTAGACCTAAGCTTCATAAATAAATATACATCTAATTACGTTACTACATTTTTATACTGAAATACAATTATTTCAGCAAAATAGATACGGACTTATGGACCACCACGTATATAAAAGATAAATTTTTTTTTTTTGGCATGAAAAGTAAACGTAAATCAACCATGAAAGGGCATTAAGAATGGCTAACTTTCGTTACTCTTCCACTACATCTTGAGTTTAAAATGAAAGGAATGTGATATCATAAAGAGGACAAATGGCAATTGTGTTTCGGGTCTGATCGGCCATTTAATCACGTTCCGATGACCTTAAGTATCAGATGATAACGAAAATATGGGAGAGGAGGAAGCTGAGGAGGCTGAAGGAGGAAGACAACAACACTCTAATGTTTAAAAAAAGAGTCAGAACCGTGAAACCAATGTAAATACAGAGAACTGAGTGAAAAAAAAAATATATATATATATATATATATATATATATATATATATATATATATATACAGGGTGGGCCGAAAGTCTGGATCCATAGGAAAATATTTATTTTAATACATAAATTACAACAAATGGTAAATACTTAAAATGAATATCAACTTTAACTCGTAAATGCGTATCCGTGATACTGTACAGTAGTTCGTACTCTAGTATAAATACTCAAATACTTTTTTATTTCAGCCCAGAAATGGCTTCGAATCTAACAACAGAAGACCGGGTAGAACTTGTGCTCATGCACGCAAGACAGGGCGCTACACACAGAGAAGTTGCTACCGAATTCAATAGAAATCATCCTGATAAGCATCCAGTAACACATGCGACTGTTGGCAAGTTGTTTAAACGTTTCAAAGAAACAGGAAGTGTACATGATTGATCGACGGCGTTCTGGTCGTCCAAAAACTGCAACTGATGAAAATACCTCTGCAATTGTATGTGAAACTTTAACGAATAGTCCAGTAAAGTCAACAAGAAGATTATCAAATGAAACACGCATCTCGAGAACGTCAATTCGAAGAATTATTAAAAATCATAAATTCCATCCCTAAGTGTCTCGATGTCAGAGGCCGCCAATTTGAGCATTTGTTATAATTTGTTGTTTATACTGGAATACGAAACCACTGTACAGTATCACGGATACGTATTTACGAGTTAAAGTTGATATTCATTTAAGTATTTACCATTTGTTGTAATTTATGTATTAAAATAAATATTTTCCTATGGATCCAGGCTTTCGGCCCACCTTGTATATGTATATATATATGTTAAACACAGACCTTGCATGGAACAAGGAACTCTTTCTGGGAAAATTAAATCCACTATAGGTCCGAATAAGTAATGGTAAATGACACATACCATAGTTTTTCTTTTTCATGATGATATGGTATTTGTCATTTACCATTACTTATTCGGACTATAGTGGATTTAATTTTCCCAGAAGAGTTCCTTGTTCCATGCACGGTCTGTGTTTAACATATAAGTTTCTCAGGGGACCATTCTGAGTTTGTGTATATATATATATATATATATATATATATATATATTATATATATAATTATATATATATATATATTATATTAATATATATATATATATATATAACTTAGAAAACAGACTTCAATTCAAATTACCAAACATGCAAAACATGACGTGAACACAAAAATACAAAAATAAATTAAATAAATAAATATAAAATAAAAGTGAGCGCTGTAATATCACAAAACAAAGTTGACCGTCAGCTGATCTGAAAACCATCTGACGTGTTGACAATGTTGGGGGCATTGGGCATTGAGCGTGGGTGGGTGGGAAATAAAGAACAAATTGCATTAAAAAAAAATTTTAATTTCTTATTGAATTACTTCCACTCGAACGGATCATCATTTAACCCTAACGAAACTCGTCTTATAAAAATAAAAAAGGTTCATAAACCGTACGAGAGACTCGAAACGCGAGTTTCCACCCATTTTCATTACAGATTTCTAGAAAAAACTTTGAAAAACACCAAACTGTAATTACATACTCCCGATATTAGGAGGTTATGACTAGGCTGACCATCGTACCGTTTTGAACGGGACAGTACCGTTTGTTTTATATTTCCTGGCCGTCCCGTCGTTTTAATAAAATGTCAATTTTGTCCCGGTTTATGTACTTACTTTTTCATGAATACAATATTACATAACCCCGTCCCTTTTTTGCCATCCCAATGTCCCGTTTTTTGTCTCAGGAAATATGGTCAGCCTAGTTATGACTAACGACCAAGTACGACCTTAATCTCATATACAGGGCGGATAATTTTAGACTCAAAGCTCTAGTTTCGGGTGTTCGACTTAGTTTTTATTTTTTTTAATTAATTAATTAATTAATTGCATCTTGTAAGACGTGAACAATCACATTGCGTATACTGGTTTGAGACTAACCCAGGACGTGTCCATCGATTCCCTATAATATATATATATATATATATATATATACACATACATTACGACGTGAGGAAGATTCGGTACAACTTCCTTTCAACACGTTAACTATATTTGGCATATGTCGTCCGCTTCAACGCTCGTGCTAAAACTAGCGCTTAATAGCGTAACAGTGAAAACAACTACGGCTTTTGTTTAACCTTACTCACGTGACAAAATATAACCTCACTGGAGTTATTCCTCGAGCGTAAATGATTAGCTACTTGTCTCATTTCAATCTATCACTTCAGGCCTGAGCTTGGTTTGAGTTTCCTTTTTTCAAAATTTTTAATTTCAGAAATCTCATAATTATTTTCCCGAAAGCGTTACCCGGAAAATGTAAAAAAATGACATTAAAATATTTGACTAACTCGGAAGTACTGAATGATACGATACTTCAGATACTATTCTTCTTGGTTGACATAATGCCCATCGTAACACAGTGGAAAGTGGAAAGCTGGGCAATAAATACAGCCTGGTTAGCGATGATTATTATGATGATGATGATGATAACTTCATTCATTCATTAAATTACTTCATTACACGCCGATAAAAAAGCTCTTGAATGAGACAAAATTTTAATTTTAATTCTTTTCATGAGAACTATCGATTAAAAGCCATTACGTCAAGTGAGAAACTCCGGCGGTTCATCATCCGAATCGTGACGCAGAAGAGAGGTGGAGCGTAGCGGAAGAGAGTGGGCGGAGCTACGAAGACGCGACTGCAGGTGTTCAACCTGAACTTGTAGGTTCTCTACAGTCTCTTGTAGTTCATCATTTGACCGCTGTAGTTTTCTAAGGATTAATAATTTGCCAGTGAAAAGAAGAAGAAGAAGAAGAAGAAAGGACTAAAATGATGGCTGAAGAAGCTGAAACGTGGATTTGCCCATTTCGAAGTAGATCATTTGAAGCAAATAAATAAATATAATAAAATATATAAGGTATCTACGCTGTAAAGCGTATCACCAGCTGCTGAATGCGTGTAACAGCGATTATTTCGCGTAACGACTCTTAACAAAATTCATTAATAAATCTAGTGAAGTGAATTTTCAGTTTTTCCTTTTCAAAGTGAACTACAAATATTAATTAATTAATCAATCAATCAATCAAACTACTCGAAACACGGTGCATAGTCTAAAATAAATCATCCATAACAATGGCTCTCAACAGTTTTGTAGTCACGGCCCACCAAAACATCGACAAGTTTCCAAGCCTCATTTGAGGTCGCCGTTTTTAACTCTTACGCAAATCAGTAATAAGAGAACTTAATTATTTATTTATCATATATGGGATAAGGTTTTTTCTTCGAACCGGCGCTCTATAATTTACGAATAAAGTCGATAGCCAACTATAGAATGTGATTTGAAGAAGGGATCTATTTCCTACCTGATGTTATTAGATGCTCCATCAACTTCATCTTCGGAGGCAGCCAATTCTTTCTTCAGCTCATCCACCCTCGACCTCAACCTTTTGACTTCGCTTTCGTATTGGTCCGCCCTTCGATTGCAGTGCTGCAGCTCCGTCGATTTGTCCGCCAACACTTTCTTCAGCTTCGAATGGGCGTGCTTTAATTCAGAAAGTTCCTGAAAGCGATAAATACGAGCGTCTCATTACGCGCTATGAAGTATTTTCCCATTCTGCATGACGTATCTCGCAGCCATATGATTACCTTATTCTTATCACTAAGTTCTTCTTTCAAATTTCCGACGTCGACGTCCGCAGTGGAAATGGCCATTTTGTTCCTTTTGTCGAGCCTTTCCTCGAGGTCGGCGATCTGCGAGCGCAGTTTCTTGTTCTCTCTCTCGAGACCCAATTTCTCGCTCTCCAACCGCTCTCTCTTCCCCCACTCAGCCGCGTTCTCCTCCTGAAGTCTTTCCAATTCTCCGCGCAGATCAGCCAGCCTCGAGGGAGGAAACATGCTCGCTTTTTAACTCTAATTACGGATTGAAAACGTGAGCAAGAATCATCGTTTTTATCGCAATGCTCAATAAATACTTCGATAAATGAACTGATAACGAGCAAACAATACTTATATGAGGAATTTATCCATTCATTACTAATCCAATATCACGGTTTATATTTAACTATTTCGACATTATAATGATGTACGACGTCGTGCGTCATATTTCGGTCAGATTATATTAGTACGCCGTATCGAAAGGATTAATGAGGACATGTTTACATTTCGTATGTCAGTGTTAAATTTCTTTTTGACTGTTACAAAATCTGAAATTTTAATGTTTTTAAATTAAAAAAATAATGTTGTAGGTGCAACAGGCGTCAACCGACATCCCCATTTCCCCACAAAGAAGTGGGGAGGACGTGAACTCCGAGTGACCCGAACCCGGGCATTAAAAGAAGCAAACGGAAGGGATTCAACTCGAGGAGGCGAAGGAAATCAAACCCGAGACCTTTACATTCAGAGTCTAATCTGGAAACACCTTGCCAGAGAAGGTTTCTCTTTAAAAATATCCTTTTCAAAATAATAAATGTCTTTAGGGAGAAAAACAAATGGAGGAAGTGCGATAAAAATGACGGCTCCATTTCCAAACTAACGACTTCCTCAATCCCTACCTTCGATCGATGCACTCTCTAGAAGAAGCCTCGTCCAGCATTTCTAACTGTAATGTCTGAACTTCCTTCTGGTGGAGAGCTCGTAATGCCACCAACTCCTTCACAGCCTCCTGCCGGGACGCTCGTACATCCTCTAGTCGCGCCCTTAGTTCTGCCACTTCCGCCTGCCACCGAGAATTCTCCCTGTCTAACAAGTTCTTCTCCCTAAAGGCGAGAGTGGAAGTGGTTCGTTAAAACTTTTGGTAGCTAAGTGAAGAATATTTTGCACTAAGATTTGAAGTTCAATCCTCTTGTATTTATTTGCATTCTCATTAACGAGTCAACACAACTAAAGAAATCTCACAAAAACAAATTCTAATAAAAAGAGCAAATAAGACTGTACAGGAAATTTCCGGCTAGCTAAACAAGCATAGATAAAAAGATGTACAGAGACCGTAGCATACCAAATTTTATTTTGTTAACGTTTCGGAAGCCCATTTTCCACCATCAGAGGTTCTAATAAAATATTAAAAGTAGAAATAAAATGCTCCTTAAGTATGACACAGTAAAATTCTAATACACAAAATTATAAAAGATACAAGCAGAGGCAATGGCGGATCCAGGGGAGTGGTTGAGGGGGCTCCAGCCGCCCCATTGATAGAGAAGTTTCGCATTCCCAGTGATGTTTCCCGCCTCAATCAACCACATTCTCTGAGAGTAGACAAGCGTGCACGAGGTAAATATGACGATTAGTGTATATATTTCAGGGTGGGCACGCGCGCGCACGCACACACACACACATTTATATTGGAGAGAGAGAGTGCGCACGTACTGTGCCTGCGCTGTGACTAGCATTTACGCAAACCAGCGCGATTGTCCGTTTTTCACATTTTTTTTATTTCTAACGGATAACCGTCGCTTTAAGTGGCTACTACCATTTTGCGTTGTCCTGGTAATTAAATTTGACAGAGTGAATTCAGGATTGTCTCGTCTGTTTTGTTTGTAGGCTTAAGAATGTAATTTTCCACATTTAGTGCATGAAATGAGTTATCATGCGCTTTTAGTGATTCTTCGGCATCCCCCAGCCACAGTTCGAGATGAGATATGAAGCTCCTGGCTATATTTGACAATTAACGAATATATTAACTTGAAAGTTGTCAAGATTTGCGTGTCGGCTTATGCGGCCATCTTGAATCTATCGCGGTCGTGTCCAGTTGATTGATGTCATGGAGGCGATACAGGAAAAAGTTGTCGACACTTTTTCCAACAAAAAATCGGCGGACCCTCCTGAAGTGAAGAGAATTTGGCGGTCTTATGAGGTGGTACGATCCATTGGTACATTTTTTTGTAATTCATTCTTCATCAGAATGATATAATTTACAGTAATTCCCTTACAGTAATTTTACAGCATTTCACAGATTTACAGTAATGGCAGTAAACTAAAGAACTGGCAGTTGTAAATGTAATTTTAGTTCTTATTAACAAACAAGTGTGTTCTTTTTTCTGGGTTTGGTTAAACAATAAGCTAAAAATTGGCTATTCATTATTTCTATTGTTAAGTAGGTGTTTTTTTTTTATTCGTTTGAACATTAAAAGAATTATAGATCAGCTTTCTTCTAATAAATTAGTACCATCAACTGGGGATACTTGGGGGGGGGGGGGGGGGGGGGGGGGGGGAGAACGTGGGACATTTAGTTCTTTGAGGCTTCAATAGCATTTTTATATTAAACAGGGTTGAATTTGGGGGCATTTTTTATTATTTTATGTACAGTAATAAATACCAAGAATGTCAATATATCTATGTCCCAAGTTACCCCCACTGTCCCAAGTATCTCCAGTTGACGGTAATCATTGAACATTAAACTTATTACAGTGCATTTTTGTGGGTTGGGTTGCATATTTTTTAGACTGGGTTCAGATTCACATTCCAACTAACTCCCCATCACAAAAATCCTAGATCCACCAATGGGTAGAGGTACGGGTACACAACCTGAAATCCAAGTCAATAGGATTAAATTATGGTCAAAATTAAAAGATTGATGATTAAAAATAAAAGCAGCGTATGAGAATGCAGTTTATTAATATTCACAGTACAAATTTCAATACTTCACGTATCTTTCAGCCATACAAATTTATACTGTGAATATAAGAAACTGTTCTCTCATACTGTTTTCACTTTAAATCAATTATTAAAAATGTGTTTATTTTTACTTAATTCATAAATGGTTAAAAGCTAGAAGTTTAAAAAGGTGGGGAAAACTATAAAAAGAAAGCTATCTCAATACGTGCAATTTTACAGCCCAGTTATCGTTCAATCCTGGCTTTAAATTGATAGATAGATAGATTCTAGTAGTCCAAAGTCTAATATTGTTACATGCTCTCTTCACAATGCTAAAGTTTAAGCTGTTGAGTGGATGATCATATTTTAAATGATGGCCAAGTTGGTTGGGTGGACCAGTTTGAATCACTATTAATACTCAACCCTAAGTGCTGGTCGATTCTGCATTTAAAATGGCGGTTTGTACTGCCAATGTGTGTGTCTGCAATATGCACAAGTGAACATATAAACAAGGACAGAAAAAGAATGAGAATGTATCGAAAGTCTGGTACTGCATGCAGGCATGCAGTATAAGCCTTATGGAGTAAGGTTCTAAATTTTCTAATTGAGTTCACATTAAAATTAAAAGGTATGAAGCTGAAAAAGTTTGTTGCTAGACCTACAGTAGTAGTTTTCCTGAACAATGAAATTTCAAATTTATTTTTCTATCTCGTAATTTTACATCAAGAATGATGAAGAGGAATTATACTTTTTTCCTAAGTAAATCTAATACTAGGACATTTACTATTTAAATAATTTAAGAACTCCTCCTCATGGTTAATGCAATTAAATAAAATGAGCATGTCATCACGTGTCTCCTACATAAAATTGGTCTGAATTGAAGAGGACAGTCCTGAAACCAAATTCTCATAATGGCACAAAGACAAATTTGACAATATGGGAACCAAGGGCAGACCCATTGGAACACCATCCACTAGCTTGTATAAAGATGCATTAAACGCAAAAAATGAATCTACAGCAGACAACTCAAGGAGAAAATGAAATTGGGTTTTGTTAAGAACCACAGCTAAAGACAAGGAGCATTCAAAAAGATTTATACAACTTTCAAATTTTGTTAAAAGGGTTTTATATATACGGTATATAAAATTATTTATATATATATATATATATATATATTATATATATATATATATATATATATATATATATATATATATATATATATACATATATATATACAGTGTCCCAGAACTCCTGCCCCAAAGGCTAATATGTTGTATTGTACATTATGGAGCAGGACTTTTTGGACACCCTGTATATATTAGACTTTTACTGTGAAGTAATTGATGAGTATCTTATTTTCATTTGTACTTTTAATATTTTTTATTAGAACCTCTGATGATGAAAGATGGGCTTCCAAAATGTTAAGAAACAGAATTATGTATGCTATGGTCTTGGTGCTTCTTTTCATCCTGAAGATACAAATCCCGAGAAACAAACCTACTTCACAAACTATTTACAGTCAAAGCTGTCATTTTAGCAAACTTTTTATATTTTTATTACAAATTATGTTGAAAAGGTGAATACTGGGTATCCACGTTGAGGATTTCCTTGCATAATTACACACAAAGAATATCTAACAAGACACTTCAAATACCTGTAATTACCCTCTTGTAAAAAGTAATAGGCAAATGCAGTCCCAAATGCCATATTTATTTATAACATTTTTCAGACTTCAAATTCACATACTTAACTACCTAAATGGTAATGAATGGATAATAAAAACCTACTTACTCTCTTTCAGCTTGTATTGTCTTTGTAGCCTCTTCCAGCCGAAGCTTTAACATTGTAACTTGCTGCTCTAGCGACTCTTGCTCTGGAGTTATTCCACTGTCATCTAAAACGGAGCTGCTCACAGCACTAACGACGCATCCTCCCCTCCATCTTCTGCCCACCAAGCCTTCACTAGAACGAATTGACTCTGCATACCCCGTCTCACTGCATTCGCTCGTGCCACAAACTTCACTCAGGGGATCAGAAATGGCAGAGATTCTTGGACTGACATGACATGCTTCCGGAAGCGGATCGGACATGGCTGAGACTCGGTGCGAGGGAGAAGGCTGACTGCTGCTGTTCCCACTGCCACTTCCCACCAATGCATTGTCTGCACTATGTCTCTGCTCTCCGACAGCTTCTGAATATTTGGCTTTGGCATGAAATTTTTCCTCCACATCATTCTCCCTGAGTGACAACCTTTCTGTCTTTGAATCCTCCAAATGGGGCAATAATTGGAGGGTATCCTTCTCTGCAGATCCTTTCAAATACTCTTCGGATAATGAATGCTTTCCTTCTTTGTTCAATCTGCATTTTACGCTTAATTTCGAGGCTTCACCCGTCGTATGAGCGTGTACAGATGCATTTTCTACACCTTTAGCCATTTCATCTATACTCTGGCACCCAAACATTTCTTCTAAAAGGGACAAATTAGGTTCCCGTGCACTGCCCAGGAGGTGTGTTTGACTGGGAGAGAGAAGAAGGGGTTCTTTCCTGGCTACGTTATTATCCCTCTCTGGAGAATCACTTTCATGATAAAGAGGAGCCTATAAAATTCAAAACAAAAACAACTACAATCACTTTGTTTCCTAATTTTCAGTTATTGAATAGAATACAGAAGCTTATCATATATTCCCAATCACTCCTGAAATCAGTTAGCTATGTAGAAATTCCTAGTTAAGTAAAAAAAGTCTTAAAATTTAAAATTCTATTATATAAAAAATTAAAGTTTAAGATGGGTTCACCCACCAAACACAAATATTTACAGTATTTTAATGTAATAAAGCTTTCAGAATACACAATAAACAGTCTGATCCCAAAATGTACACTTAAGAATGCTAAATATTTGTTGTCTGAAAAATGTAGTAGTTTAAATTGCAAGAAGGTACATCTTCAACTTTCAAAACATTCCACTGACCACAAATTATATAAGCTCTATAAACATGCAATAATTAGAATAGAATCTTTGCAGTTTAATAAAAAACAACAAAAATACTGGCAGGTGATTCAAATAGCTCACATGTTTCAAAATAAGGTTTGTAACTGATGTTAATTCAAGCTAAAAATATTTTCAATGAGGAAACCAAACAAACTAAGCAGTGGAAAGCCAGATCATAATCCCAACATTTTCAGAGCATCACTGAAACCAACAAATATAAGTTTAAATGATATTTAATTTGGTCTTTAAAATAATGAGTAATTTAAAATCATTTGAGCTACACTCACTAGCCAAAAGTTTATAAACCTCAACTTAATATGTTCAGTTACCATATGCTCTAATGACAGCTTGTGTGTGCTGTGGCACGAATTCTGTGTGATGCTGGATGGAAAAAAATCCATTTAACCCTATTCCTGCAGTAGTACAGATTCCATCTCTTCAAGTGTTCATTGTAGTGGGCTACACTTCCAAATGGCATGTTCCAACACACCCACAGATTCTCAGTGCACTTAAGATCTGGTGACTGTGTGACCAAGAGATGCTGAAAGTGTGCCTCATGTTCTTTGAACCAACTGAACAAATATTCAGTATACGTAATGGCGATGTACTCAAGTGGCTTCTGGAGAGGAGCAGGACTGCCAAACTGCACACTGCAATGCTCCCTATGCATGGTTTAGGTAGAATTGGTTTTCTCCCATCTACTATCTTAAATCCAATCTAGTATGTTATCCCAAACCATGGGCAGAGGACTCTGAAATCTACGATTCAACAGTCATGCTCCTCTCAAGAAACCATTTCTCTCTGAACTCCAAGGAAGATGTAAAAAACTTATCTACTCTCCAGCATTGCATGGAATCCATACTACAGCACATTCAATGTCATTGGACCATGTAGTGGCCTAATACAATGTTAAGGTGAAGCCTCTAATTTTTTGGCCAGCATGTATACAGGGTGTTTCTAAAGTAACCATCTATTTTGGTGAAATAGGGGGATTTTAAACAATTGTTATATTGGCATAATGGTATGTGCATTGTTATACAAAATTCATGTATTTATAATATTTCAATTGCTTTACACGATTTTTTGTTAATTATTTTATTTTCAGACCCATATTGATGATGAATGTGCAAGAACGGGTTTATGTAGTAACATGCAGGATAAAAGGCATGAAGTGCAATGAAATTAGAGAAAAGTTTGAGAGAAGGTTTCGTAAAACAGGCCCTAGAGACCAGGCTATTCGCGAATTAGTAAACAAATTTATGAGGACTGGATCTGTGCATGACGAGTGTAGATCTGGATGGCCAAGAAGATCTCACGAAAGAATCGAATCTGTTCAAGAAGCATTCGAAGAGGATCCACAATTATCAATTCGGAGGGCATCCCACAGATTAGAAATTCCACAAACAACGGTTTACAGAATTCTACGTTATGATTTAAAGAAAAAGCCATACCACATTCAAGTGTTCCACAACTTACAAGAAGATTATCCATGAAGAGCAACAATGTGTGCCGAGCTTACAAATATATATATATATATTTTCATGTTTTAAAGGTGTTTTTTTATAATTCATATTATTTCGCAAAATAGATGGTTACTTTAGAAAACCCTGTATATCAGAGAGTCACTTTTCAAATCAGATCACCATTCCTACCTCTTTATTGTGATTATGGTTATGAAGTAAACCATTTCTGCTTTATGATGGTGTGATTTCGATGAAATACCATACTGTGATAACTGAGATTCTAAATCATTTTTTTCACGTCGTAAAATGCCTGTCTCTCTCTGCATAGCTTCTAATCTGCATCGCAGCAACCGTACTTCTTCTCTTGCTTTATTTCTTTCACTCCTTACCTTCAGAAAATGTTAAAATTAAGTTCTATAACAAAGGTACTGTATATAGCTAATACAAGCACACTGCCTGAAGTGGACTCCACATCCACCGCAATTGATAAACCAGAGCTTAATAAATTTGTTAGAAACCCTAGCTATGGCTAGCTGACTACTTCTAATTTTAAGAAGACTAATATGTAGTAGATGATATATATTAAATTATGAATACTTATAAGGAATAAGAGTTATGGCCCTGATTTTGTTCTACACCATGAAGGTAAACCTTACTTTGCTCCATTTTTCCCTCCAATTTGCCGTACAATCTGACCACCACCTCATTGTTTTTTCCATCTGCGTGGCTCTGGCTCTTGCTTCCTCCAGTTCTCGAAGCATAAGTTCCTAATTATTTTCAAATAAGTGATGAGCAGCCATTAGGATAAGAACAAAAATATATAAATGCCTATTACAGGCAAATGGGTACTACTGGTATATTTCATAATAAATTTAGTAGCTTTCCCTTAGACAGTGTTGCTCTATTTAAGCAATACAATAAGGTATAAAATATGTTGAGCAAGAAACTATTACTTGCCAATGCTATTTTTAATAATAATAATAATAATAGCTAGCTATTTAATATTCATTACTCTTATTCATGAGTTTTTTTCCCATTTAAGTCCATAAGCTCTAAAGCTTAAACTAATACTAATCTAACTCAGCATATTTTCTAACAAAGCAGAGTCTTGGGAGTTTTCCTTCCATCAATAGGGCCTAAATCAGGCGTTGGCAACCCCTGGCACGCGAGGCATCTATCCTTGACACGCGAAAAGATTTTTAAAAATTTTATAATTTTAAGATTAAAAAAAAGAGAGGAAAAATACTACTCAAGACCATAAAATTATTTTTTTAAAATGGAATTGGCACGCAACACCAAAAAGGTTGCCGATGCCTGGCCTAAATACTAATGCACTTACGTGTTTGTCATGCCAGTGATAAGGCAGAGGCACATTTTCATGAGAATGACTAGGTGATGCGTGTGTGTAAGAGGTAGTACAGCATTTCTCTTTTTGAGGGCCCATTATTAGGCTGAGCCATAATGGTACCATAAACTCAGTGATGGTAAAAATCTGTAGTTAAAGTTTTTCTTATCTTTACTAAGATACAGTACCATATATTAAACATACCACCTGTGAGTACTAGGGATGAGAACTTAAAATGCAGTGTAGGCCTAACAAGGCCAGAAAAACTCATAAAAAATATAGTAATAATTTGCTTTTATGTGATAATAATTATTACGCTAATAATTACATTTATCAGTGATCTGAAATAAAATATAATATTTAGAATCTTGCATGCCTAGCTTAGGTGGAAGTGGGTCTGAGTCACCTATTCTGATTTGATAAAGAAATGCTGCAGACACACAGCAGCATTCTATTATTTCAAGGAGGAAATTGTAGACACCATTCAACCAGGGAAGTACTCCAGGGGAATGTTAGACAAAAGAGAGGGAGTGCTGGAACTCCCCTTTCTCCTGACACTGTCCTCCTTAGCTATCTTTTTCTGTGTCTCAGCTACCCTCTGAGTAGTCCAGCATGGTCTCACACAGATATTTCTCTCCATATTCCTCACTACATACTATACGTGTGTCTTACGCACTACATAATCTTTTCAAAATTAAAAAAAAAATAACTGACTCTTGAATTCCCTAGGAGGGACCATAATGTCCCCACTTCTGGCTCCCTCCCTGCCAATACTGGGAATGCAGAGCCAGGCAGCAGCACTGGATCTGCTACTGCCCATTCAAGATGTTCTGGGCCTCTGCCTGATTCACTTTTCATAAACTTTGCAACATTCATGGCCTTTTCTCAAATTTTCAGTCTGTTGATCACCATCTCTCCTCCTCTAAACCTCATCATCTTTTCCTCACTGAACTCAGGTGTCTGGGATGACTGACAGCAACCCCTTTTCTGTACCCTCTGACTTTCTCTATACTCAATTTCACTCTAAAGGTGGATGTTGCATATACGTACACAATGACCTAACTTGTTTTCATATTCCCATACTGAAATCTTCCAAATTCTAAACCCTCTGGCTATGGCTTACGTGCCATCTCAAACTAAATACATCCGCGCTGTTTACCTCTCTCCTAATTCTAGTGACTATCCAAAATTCTTTGACTACCTCACTTCCGGAGTGGAATACATTCTATCCCACTCCCCCTTTGCTGAAATCTCAAATTCAATGTTCAAAAATGCAAAGTCATCCATTTTAGTAGAAATAATGAAAACTTCAGTTATGCGATACAAGAAAACTGGTTAGAGGATGTTGGACAGGAAAAAGATCTTGGCATTATAGTTAGTAGCGATCTAAAATTTTCTAAGCAGGTGCTTAGAGGTTAGAAATAAGCCAAATAAAATCCTAGGTATTATTAAGAGGTGTGTTAGTTACAACAGTATGGAAGTCATTTGTAAATTATATAATTCTTATGTTAGGCCTCACCTTCACTGAATACTGTATTCAAGCCTAGTCTCCTCAACTTAGACATGATACTGATATCCTTGAAGGTGTGTAACATAAGGCGAGTAAACTTATCCCTAACCTAAGAAGATTGGAATACAAGGAAAGATTAAAGGAACTGGGTATGTTTAGTTTTGAGACACATTGTTTGAGGGGAGATATGATACAAAATATAGGCTTTTGCTGATTCTTATTTCTCAAGTCTTTTTTTTTTAAATTCATGTTTTTTCTTTCCAGCCACTCAGCTTTCGCAGCCTCGAATTAAGTGTTCATTAAGTGAATCTAGTTAACCATAGGCAGATACTGTAATTAATGAAAAAGTGCTTAAATCATTGTAATAGGGCATCTTGCTAGAAACAGCTCTGGACTAGTGTTAAAACCTAGTTCAATATTTAGCCCTGATAGTCCCTGTTGAACCAAGAAAAGGCAAGATCATCGTCCATTACTGAAGCCAGAAGGTATGTTTTGAAGTTTAGCACTAAGGATCCAGAACTTAAGTGCTCCTTCTAGGCAGACAATCCAGTGTTGTGCACGAGTCCAAATTTCTTGAAGCATTGCCAGTGTGCTCTGGCTTATAAACATTTAATTAAGATATTGCACGTGAATTCATTAAGCGCCTATGCACGTTGTCTTGTCCAAATAAATTGGGAAATAAACAAGTGAGAAGAATTCCAGTGAATATAATACATTTGAAATCTAGGAAGTTAAGACCCTCCAAAGTTTAAGATAGTTATTTAGAATTCTAGTGTTTTGTACATAAATTATCTTTATGCTCATTATCACCACTAACCTTATTAACCCCATCATCATTTAATTTAAGATTAAAGTTTCTTATTGTCTAGAACCTCCAGAATACATTGTAACTAATTACTGTTAAAGTTTTTGTTCAAGTCTAGAAATGGGAGGTTTCAAGTTATTCTATTAAATCAAGTTATAAATAAAACCAAAAACCTAAATTTCTAGTTTGCTTTCTATAAATCATTAAATATCAGTCATGTTACATGATGGGGAGATCAATTCCACATTTGATCATCATAGGGAATAAGACTAGATAAAAAGTCATATGCCGGAATAAGGTTTACTAAATTTGGTGATATTTTCAAGTCAAGGGAAAATTCTTGAATTAATTTTCAGTAGCATAGGTCTTGCCTGTACTATGCTTGTTCCTCTTTATTGTTTATCCTGAATTCCTTTCTCTCCTTTTTCTGCCTGAACACTTTTTTTCCTGCACCCACTCCTTAACATTCCAACATATGCTATTTGCTTGCCATCGCTTGAATGCACTGTGGTGGTCTTGCTCTTCCTGCTTGACATTTTTGTGAATGGTCCTTGCTCACTTGATGTCCAGTGTACATTGTCCCAAAACCTGTCAATAAGTGTTACAGACTGGAATGTCGCTGCTTGCGTTCTAGAACCTGGGGTTGCACATGTGGAAGATCCATAACTACTTTTTTTTTTTTTTTTTAAATAGGGAATCCAACTGTGGAACCAGTTCAAGATTCTGTTTCCAGAATTAAATCCAATAAAGGCTGATGGAATAACTCGAGGGGATAATAAAGTTAGAAAACAGACCTGTAGACTTGATCTATGAAAATACTCAGTCAGATAGTAGTAGATTTTTGGAATAACTTGCCATATGATGAAGTAAATAGTACCTAGCTTGTTAGTTTTAAGAAAAATTTGGATGCTTTCACGAATGAGAGAGATAGTTTGTAGATTGCAAATAGTGTATATTCTTAGCTTAAGTTATGTAGGTTACTTTGGTAGTTCTGTAAATAGTTGTACATTAATTAGCCGACTTGAGATTGACATTTTGCACAATTTTAATATAAACTATAGCTCATGACTTGGATAACCTTGATAGGTCCCAGTAGCTTCAAGTTTTTCAAATGAAATCTAATGTCATAATATCCCACTGATATTGTACTAAAGTGCTGAAAATGTATAGGTACAAATATTATATAGTTTACTCTATTGTGTATTTGAACATTGTAAAGCATAATATTTGTGAATTACTTATTTTTTTAATAATAATAAATAACAATTCATATTAATATTTGTACAATAATAAATTTGGTAAAATCCTATTTTAATATGGTAAATTAAAGATGTTAGGTTAATTGAATGCCCAGTTAGGTTAATTGAATGCCCAGTTACATTAATTGAATGCCTGGTTATGTCAACTGTACACCCTTCATGATTAGTTAGGTTAAGTTGTGATAGTTTTGTTAGTTTAAACAAAAATATCACAACTTAACGTAACTGATCATCAAGGGCATATAGTTGACCTAACTGGGCAGTCAATAAATTAAATCCCAAACCTAGATTAATATGTTAAATTCAAAAATTATTCCAAAAATGTTTATTTTTATTAATTAAACCAGATAGCTATACTATTTTGATAGTATACATATTATTATTAAACATCATTATTTTTTAAATTTAATTTACCATATTAAAATAGGATTTTACCATAAATTTGTCTAACATTACTGATTTACCAGTTTACTTTTGCCCAAAACAAGTTGTTTTTTTTTCTTTGCCCAACTGTGAGGGTTGCTCACCAAAACTGCCACACTGAAAGGGTTAATGCACAGACTTGAATTTGGTCAAAACACACTGTCTTCTGATCATCCATATATGTGTGAAGTTTTATGGTTGAGTTTTATGAAGTTCAGTGGTTCAAAAGTTATAACCCCAGAGCTGCCGTAACTCCTGCATGGGCTGGAGAACTCCTGATTGCACTTATTTTGTCAAATACTCTTGATCTCCTGACTGACAGGCAAAATCTCCCACCAGACACCCATTTCCAGAACATTATATTGTTTTTAAATATATTTAAAAACTAATATTTTAGCTTAACTACAAGCAGTAGCTCGCTATCACCCTCCAGATTTTTTTTCACTGTACTTCATTTTTTTTATTGGTTGTAGATTTAAAATTATATTATATGAAGTCCTCCCTCATAGGAAGAAGTGGCTAAGCAACAAAAGTATGGCATATCACATATCTCATATATATGGCATATCACTGGATGGTACAATCGTAACCACCAATACTTTATAAAATATCGGTAATATAAGCTTAATATCCCAATTAAATTGAGTGTCCTTTCGGGCTATCCAATCAATCACAAATGTAAAGAGAGAGAGACTTTTTTTTTCACTTTTTCATGTATTTTTTTTATTATATTATATGAGGCCCTCATAGGAAGAAGTGGCTAAGCTACAAAATTAAAAAAAAATGCCATTACCCTCCCCCCACACACAAAAGTAAAAAAGCCATTACCCCCACCCCTCTCCCCATTATACTGCTTCCCACCCTCCGGGTGGGTAGCAGTATATATATCACAGTATAAATGTGAAGCTCAAGATTTTCATGGCTGCGTTCTTTTCTGTAGTTTTATCACAGTGCTGGGGTCTTCGGACCAAGTAACCGGTGACCTAGGACCGGGAAACTTGACAGAGCACATCGTCAGCTCATGGGCTATCAATTGGTGGTGGTTGCAGATCTTTCCGATGTGCCATTTAGGCTGTGCACAGTTCCGGAAAAAAGCAGACACACACACACACATTTTAGTTCAATAGTATATTAGATGCAATAAAGCAAGACCAATGGAGATCAGAAATTTTATTTTAGTTTTGTAATTATTATTTTTAACTAGTACAGTTCCCATCGCTTCGCTGACAGTTAGACAGGCTAAACTACAGAAAAGAACGCAGCCGTGAAAATTTTGAGCTTCACATTGTGTCACCATTTCTGAATCTGGTATCTCCCAAAACCTCCTCACCCCCATTCATGCAACTTGGGGGCTAACCCCCTCCCCATTACCCCACCCATCCCCTTACCCCACCCCTCCCCCATTACTGCCGGGGATAAATTTCATAAACAGACAAACAGACAGGCTAAACTACAGAAAAGAACACAGTCATGAAAATCTTGAGCTTCACATTTCTGCCCGTAATACAATTTCTGAATTTTTTTCTCACAATTTCTGAAAGTGTGACGGACGGACGGACGGACGGACGGACAGCTCTCTTATTATAGTATAGATTAATAATAACCACTTTATTTGAATTCATATGTCATGGTTCAGGTGGTACAAGACCAAAAGTATCTCCTACCTAGCTATACGTCTAAGAGGGAGATCTCCCTCTTAGAAATAAAATCTTTGTGGCAGCTCTGTAACCCAGACACAAAAAGGCTCCATTTAACCTTTGACCCCTATTTGTGACCTTCACCTTTGATGCAGGAATTTCATTCTTCATCTTGTGATGCTCCATGTGTATGTGAAGTTTCATCAATTTATGTTTAACAGTTCAAACATTACAGGCCAGACATGAAAGTGTGACAAATGGATGGTCAAGTGCAATCCAGTATGTCCCTTCCAAATTTATTTGGTTGGGAACAAATATACAGGGTGGCGCAAAAGTCAGGAACCATAGGCACATTTTAATAATTTATTTTAATATGTTCTGTTCTTTTCAGATTTGCTGTTGAACCTATTGCACAGAAATTGACAATAGATGAATGGGTGGAGATAGTTTTAATGTGTGCAAGGCATGGTAACACACACCGATCAGTTGCTACTGCTTTTAATGACAAACACCCTGAGAGGCCACCAGTTGTTCAGGCATCAGTTGGCAAACTGTTCACTTGCTTCAAAGAAATGGGAAGTGTTCATGATCAGTCACGTAGTGGCTGGCCAAAAAGTTCAACCAATGCAGCAACATCACTAACAGTACTCAATCACCTCAAAAACAGCCCACTAAGTCCTTAATTAAGAAAGTTATCCCAGGAAATGGGTGTCTCCAGAAGATCCATTCAACAAATTCTTACAACAAATCATTTCCACCCCTACAAAGTCCAACTCATTCATGAACTGCATGGTGATAACACAGACTGTCGTGTAGAGTTCTGCCAGTGGTTTCTACAACATCAACAGTTTCAATGAAGGATCATGTTCAGCAATATTTCACCTCAGCAGTCGTGTCAATAGGCATAATGCACGCTATTGGGCCAATGAGAACCTCCACCAAATGGAGGAAGGACATAGTGAGATGGTGTAGTTAAGACCCCAAGTTTGGTGGGAACTCCACCATTGGGAAGGATTCCTGAGAGCTCCCAAACCCCTCAGTAGGGCCTGGGAGGTTTCAGTAATCCCCATTGGGCCAGAGCTTTTAGAAAGCCAGGCCTTCAAGAGGTACTAAAAATATTTTTCTTCTCTTTTTAATTGATTGTAACTATTTCAAATTCTCTCAGTATAGAGAATAATCAGAACCTTGAGGCAATCATATGCCCATTTCTAGAGATGGGAAAGCATCTCACTTCTCCTTGGTGTGGTAGGTGATCCTATAGTCTTGTTTTTACCATTGGTGTTTTGTATTGCTTAACCATTAGCCATAAGAACCATGTCTCACATATTTGAATTACTTAAAAATTATCATGTAAATATCATAATCATTTTTGAATGCCTGATTTCCTTTATAAAGACCTTGTTGAAAAACTTCAGTTATCAATATGCATCACAATGGATTTGGAGTTTTCTCAGGCTGTGAACTAAATTGTACCTTTAACTTCTTAATGACGGGAAGCCATTATATTAGCATGAGGCTTTCAGTGCTCATATGATGGGCATGCCACCCATTATTAAGGGGTTAACTGCCTTATGAGCAACATATTAATGCAAATACATATGCCAAAATTTTAGAACCTTATTATTATTGTTAATTTTGCTGCCTTTTCTAGCATCATTGCACTCATGGATTCCTGTGGGTCCACTGATGCCAGTGCTGGGGGGATAATCTCTAAAAGTTTGTTGTTTTTTTTCTCTTTATCAGGGATTTGTTTTTGGCTGGGACACTTGCTTATTGAAGTGAGTTTGGACAAAGCTTTTTCTTCCCCAATACCTGCACAATTGCTGAAGCCAGTATTCACATATGTTTTCTTTGTTATAAACATTGCTTTTGTTTGCACTGATTGAGCCAAGAATACCTTTAATGATTGTGATATAAAGGATAGTGTGTGTGGTCTAAAATGACACATCTGGGACTTATCAGGTTTATACAATTTGGGTAAACACTCATTGACCTTGCCCGTGACTAATATTTTTTTTTTTTTTTTTTTTGCATTAGTTACGTAAGTTTCTTTTTTTCTGTAAGTCTTGTCTCCTTTGTGTGGTAATGGGCTGATGGCCAATAATTTAATGGTTTTATTTTATGTTGACATTTTTGTGTGTGGTATGGGACTACTGTTGTTTGTTTCTTTTGCTTTGTAGTAATAATTTTTTTCAATTGGTACTGAATACACATTGGTGTATGATCAATAAAATTATTCATATTTTCTTTAGTTACCTGTAACAAACTTGCCTGCTGATGCAGTTAACCTTGTAAATGTTGTTATTGTTTCGTTGATTAAACTAGGCAAGGGCATTTTACTTTTCTTAAATCCTCCCACCATAAGCCGAAGAATAAGTCTTTAAAAGAGGCAGATTGGCTATACCCCAGAGATCTTAAAGGTGAGAACCCAGTTTCAAATTGGTAGGAGCCACCTATCTGACAATCTCAACCACACTAAAATTGGTAACTTGCTCACCTCATTTCTCTCACTCTTAGCAGTGTGGGTGGTGCTGAAGTCAAAGGATTATTTTTATTTAATTGAAGGCCCTCTGGGTAGTCCTCACTGGCAGCTAAATCTCCCATCTCAGCAACCAGCAGCAGCAGCTGCCGTGACCCCACTAACAGAGTATCCGGTAGGTGAGTAATGCAAACACATCTTTACATAGATACACTTACTGGCATCGCGCCCCCATTTCAACATCAAATGACCTACACAAGGTCAAAGGTCAAAAATAAGATCAACTTTTGTTTTTGACCACTGAGGTTAAAATATGAATAGAAACAAAGTTGTAGATCTGCTTAAAAGCTTTAAAATAGTGTTTGAATGGTCTCTGTAAGTGCAATAGGAGCCGAGATATTTCATGTTGAAATATGGTATGACCTTGGAAATTCACCTTTTTTTACAAAAGTCAAAGGGCTATTATCTCTGGAACCATATGACCTACTACAGTATTGAAACAAGCATCATTGTTTTTAAAAAAAATCGATGGTGGTCACATTTTTTTTCGATGTTGAACTGACATGGAATGACCCAATTAGCAAACTTTCTCTCTTTTATAATGAATAAACAGTACTGAAATAGGCCTTCTTTATTTACCAGACACCATAAAAAGTGACTTTAAAAACTGATGGCAGTGTAAAGTCAAAAAGATTCTCAAATATATATATGAATTACGATATATTATCGCTATGTTTGTTACTTGGCATGTTTAGAAGAGATATGACAGTCTAATGCACATACAGTGAACCCCCGATTTGAGTACGCATCGATTTGAGTATGCTCGTCTATAGGCTCCTATTGACTCGACTTGAGTAGAAAACTCGATTTGAGTATGCCAGCCGGCGACGCCGAACGCGTTTCAGTTTGTCTAGAGCGTTCGTTGCGGGAACATTCGGGGTCTAATGTTTTGAACAGGCAACAGGCTAAGCAGAAGCAACAGAAAATTGATGCTTATTTTAAGCCCTCAAGTCCCCAACCCTCTACCTCTTCCATGTCATTGGCTGTGGGCCTAAGAACGCCTAGCCCTGATGAGTTACCAGACATCATCATGGAAGGAGACTCTCCCTCCAAGCAATAATTCCTCATCTGGAACTTCCAGCACATCAAGCAAGACTCCTACAGGATTATTCTATTTTGTCTATATTGTACGGTATGTATTTTGTATTCCATTCTGTCTATTTTTAATACAATTACTAAATTTCGTAGGCCAATTTCTATAGAAAAAGTAGGGGTGGGGTGAAATTTTTGGGTTTTGGAACGAATTAATTAATTCCCATAGGTTATTAAGTTTGATTTGAGTACATTTCAAATTGAGTATGCCATGCTGGAACGGATTACGTACTCAAATCGGGGGTCCACTGTATTAGCCTTTAATAACAGTTCTTACTATTCTTAGTACAAGATATATAAATAACTTACTATGATATTTATTGCTTTTTTCATTTGGCGAGTATTTTTTGAAAAATTACAAAAAAACATTAGGTTTTGATTAAATTTATACTTAAATTTTTTTTAAATTATGATATTCTGAGCTAGAAAAAGTAAAAAAAATTATATAGGAAATTTCATTTTTTCATGCCCAAATGACACTTCTACAGAATGGTGCCTCAAACCAAATGCACATTCAAAGGGTTAAGGAATTTGCTTTCTACACATTATATACAATCTTAATTCTAATATATTTAAAAGAGAGAAATTTATATCGTAAATGATAAGAGTGATAATTGATACTTGTAGCTTGTAACACTCCACTTCAAGAAAAATGTGCAAGAGCATTTTCCTCATGAATTAAACTATCACATAATTTATAGACCTTTCTGAATGTTCCAATAATGCATATCATGTATGTTAGGGTGCATTAAACGCCCCATGATTTTCAAAAAGTTGTTGGATTTTAATGTCTATTCCCTCAAATGTTACACTTGTTGGTAGAAGTATGTATGCAAACAATAAATCAAATCGGAGGTGGTCCTGGGTGGCCACCGGCCACTTTTATATATTTAGTAGTGATGCACCGAATATTTGGCACATATTCGGTATTACTTATAATACTAATATACAAATATTCGGTATTACTATACTTACATTGATTGAAAGTTGAAAATGTATAAAACACAACGCCAATATCACTACTCCAACTTTGCTCGTTTCCGCAAATTTGGCCTCGCTTTGCGGTCACATTCAACCACTTGAAGAAGATTTTGGAAGTGGTCTTCTCCTCTTGCAGCTGAGACAAAATCAGTTGTGAGCTTTACTGCTCTCTCCGCAGGGTCATTCACAACATTTAACCCATCCACAATGGACTTGGCTGCCTTGAAGTGGTCATTGTTCTGCCAATTGTCAACATCCTCTGTTAGGAAGGTCATATCCAGGTGAAGAAGGTTCACTGTAAACCACGAGTCCTCGTTCACAAGATCAGCCAGGGTTGTCGCTTCTGTAATTTTTGGAAATGACAGTTTGCCATATCCAGAACCGTAGCGGTGTTTTGGAGTGCTTGGCATTTCATCTGGTTGTATGGCCAGTAACACATCTGCAAGGGCACGACGCTCCTTTTGAGGTACTGCATTGCTGAACAGTGCCAAAACAACCAGTTCTGGGGTTAAATACCACAAATGTCTATCAAAGGCTTTCACAGCGCTGACTGAAATGATTGAGTTGACAGCTTTATAGTTGAGCAGTCTTGTATAAGCACAAATCAAACCATGGGGCATTTGAAGCAGACTGACATATGAGCCACCAATCACAATAAATATAAACAACAAAAACAACAAACTCCTTCAGTTTTTCCTGTTGATGTTGTGTTGTTACAGTTCCTCGAGGTAGTACAGAAATTTGCTCTTCAAGTAGGCATATTTTGATGGAATAAAGAATCTTTGACATCCACCTTGCTTTATGCATGGCCCCAGGTCTGTGGAGTGGTCCTTGTTTTGTGACATCATCATCGAGGACTACCTGGCAGAGTTGTGCCATTTCCTTGTAGTCTTCCCTACAGTATGAAGCGCTTGTGCGGATTGTGCTTAAAACCTTGTTTTTGCAGGATAAAAGCAGTTGTTGTGCATCGTCATTGTACATTGAAATGTCAATTTTGGTTAACTTTCATCCTTTGCATGCGATATGCGTTCCCAATTCTTCTGGAATCTTTGGAACAAAGATGCTTCTGGAGACTTTGATGTCTCAATTTTGAGAGCGTCAAACACATGATCCAGGATTACCTCTCCAACATGATGGCGACATGCACACCACAGAAGAGCATGGTCCAGTTTTGATTGAATGGTAACACAGGCAGCTGTAACGTGTCCAGTGTTTGATGCTGTTGTGTCAAAACATAAGTTGACAACTGACTGTTTGCACTTCCATGAATGTAGAAACGTGTAAGTGTGCTCGGCAATGATGTCACCTGATGACATATCACTTCCACGAGGATATCTAGCCACTCCCAGTAGCTTTACATCAGTGGCATTCCCAACCAACACTGGCAATCTTTCTTCCTTGCCATTCTTGTTTGTGAGCATATGCATCTGCTTGCCATCCCAGTGAAGCGTTGCAGCTGTTGGGGCGATCCAATTTTCTCGAATATCTTTGGCGATAGCACGTTATTGATCGTCGAGCCTTATCAGCAGTTGAATACGACTTGGCCACACGACGTGGATCACCACCTGCCTCTTGAATTACAGCTTCGGTGAGCACAACCTGTTGAACAGGAGTTATGTTTAGTCGAGTAGCAACAGACACGACTGAAGGCCTTTTCAGAATATCATGAGGAATAAAGGCAGACGTACCTGCATATGTTGATCTGTGGTGACTATGCTTCCTTTGAAGCTCTGGAATCGCCTCTTCTTCAGTTTCTTCCAAGCTATCTGCAGAGGCACTATCATCAGAGCATACAGAACTTTTCATCTCTTGTACACTGGATGATTCATGACGTTCTCGTCTTGAAGCTTCCGCTAAGATGCGTTTTTCTTTTCTACGATCTTTATCAGCTTTCTTCTTGTCAACACTACCAAATGAGGCTACTCTGTCAGATTTCATTGACTCTAAAAATGCTCTATCTTCCTCATTCTTAATGTTTGTCATTGCATCTTTTGTCCATACACCAAAGGTCTTATCAAGACGTTCATTCATGGATTGCAACTTAGCCAAAGTGTTTGGAGATTCTCTGCGAGAAACAGGTATTTGACGCAATTTGTTATTGTCATTAAGAAGGTCAAGTATTAGTTTGCAGCATTGATGGTCTGAAAGCATAGGAATATTTGCTTTAGTGTAGAATGTTTTCAGCTGGATAAGTATGCTGGCAGATTTCCATTTGAGTGGCTGTGTTTGTTTGCCTTCACATATTTCTTTCTGGATGTGCCACATCACGCATCGAAGAACCTGCCGGCAAGTTGGGAGGCGGACTCCTGTCAATGTACCATCTCCTTCTGTAAGAGCATTGCCAAGACCAAAAATGGCACTTGCTAATCTGGTCTTCTTAGCTTCCATTGTTTCTGAAAGACAATAAAGGATATTATTAGACTATAAGTGAAGTTTCGTTTATGGTACATGTTTTATGTAAATCACCCCTTTAGGGTGCATCAAACGCCCTTAGGTTCTTGGATTTTAATGTCTATTCTCTCAAATGTTATGTAAATCACCCCTTAGCAACTCTATATTAAAAGAAACAATGTAAGTAGTCAACTGGTTGGTAAATAAAAAAAATAGATATTTTTACATAGCGCAGCCCCCGAAAATTGCCACGAAAATATAAAAGTGACCGGTGGCCCCCCAGGACCACCTCCGATTTAATTAATGTTTGGCATACACACTTCTAGCAACAAGTGTAACATTTGAGAGAATAGACATTAAAATCCAAGAACCTAAGGGCGTTTGATGCACCCTAAATTGTATGTACAATTTATATAAATATTGTAATCATTTATTACATCTAAACTTAATTCATTTATCATATAATTCTATTTAACTTAAAAACTACATTATTATTTTTTTCCAAGACAAACTTCCAGCATCAGTTACTGCGAGGCAACTGGTGTTCTACTTATTGGATTTTCTTCCAAAAATTTATTTACAGCGTATTTTGGCAAACACAGATGAAACTATAAGAGGAAACTTATTAGCATCTTTATTAGGGTAATTCTACGAGAAATAGACAAATGAAGTACACGGTAACCTCTTCAAAATTCATGAAACTTGGTGTGAGGGTTGGTTTAGGTCCAAATTACAAATTTCTGAATTTTTTTGAAAATTGGTCAAGTTGGTCAAATTTTATGGCTTGACCAAATTTTGGTCAAATGAAAAACCAATAATTTTTCAAACGCAAATATCTCAGCTCCTAATTGTGGTAGTGTAGTAAGTCTTAAATGATAAAATATGTAAAATTAACTGTAGTTTCTAAATATGTATCATTTTTTTAGGGTGACAAAAATAAAATTATGATTTTTTTTTTTTTTTTTTTTTTTTGGCAGCGAAGATATCATTTTTCGAAAAAAAGACCAGGAATAAAAAATGTTTATGTGATGTATGTACACCATAATAAGTAATAAAAAGTCAGCTTATCGACGATTATATTATGAAAAAAAAATGACAAAAAATCCTCCAAATTTTAATAATTTTTTGCTTTCTTTCCAGATTTTCAGTATATACCTAATTTTCTAGTATATGTAAATTTACCTAACCCTTAAAATGCCTCAAAACACAAAATTCTGTTGCGATCCTATGAAAAAACACACAAGAAGAATTTTCTGTAACATCAAAAAAGTAAACTCTGCCATGGCAGCTGCAAGCTATGGAATTTTGGAAGAAAATCAATTACTATGCAGCAATTGCTGTCACAATTAAAAAGAAGCCAATTGTATTAGAACATGTTCAACATTCATCCAGAGAGCTGGAACCTGCACCAATACTTGAGCCAGACATACTTAACGAATGTATGGAGCGAAGCAGTGGCAATTCCACGAATCCACCACCATTGGAAGAATTTGTCGTTCAAGACAGGCAATTCAATAAAGATTTGCTCAGTGACAATATTTTACCTTTATTTGATGAAAGCCCTATTAAAACAGGTAATAAAACAATAGAGACTCCGTTCAGGACATTTGTTTCTTATTGCCAAATTCGTAGTTTTCTGTTTTTAAATATTAGCATCAGCACTTGAATACATATATACAAAATATTTGATATTTGATTATTTCACACAACCTAAATTTATGAATTTGTTTTACAGCTGGATTGAAGCCGGGACAAAAACAGATAAAGGCTTCTACGAAATTCAGATCGACAACGGAAAAGGTTAAACGAAGTTTTGAAGCTGCTTATGGGGCTCCTATTGACTATTCTGAAGCTGGTCCATCCAAAAAAAGTTGTTTGGAAGATGATTTAGAGAGGCAAGACTACTTTTTGGACATAGTTATTGAAATTTGACATTTTAAATTAAATTTAATACAGTCATTGAAGTATATACTAAATTAAGTTTTATCTGTTTACATTTTTATAATCGGACAATATAATACATATATTTTATGAAAAGTTTAATTAAAAATACTAATTAAACTTAATGTCAAATACACTTTATTTCAGGTATCAAAAGGTTATAGAAGAATTAAAGGAGAAATTTCAAGCAAGTAACGATCGCAATCTTAGGTTACAAATACTATCATTGTATCCCTATCCCATTGAAAAAACTGCTGACTTCTTTGGAGCAACAAAGTATATGGTGCGTAAGAGCCGCAATCTTCAAAAACAGTTTGGGATTCTTCCTAACATTCCAAACATGACGAAAGGGAAGGTCATCACAGCTGAAATGAAAAAAATCATTCGGGAGTTTTATGAAAATGATGAATATAGTAGGATGTGCCTGGGAATCAAAGATTATAAGTTTGCAATAAATGAAGAGGGTGAAAAAATTAAAAAACAAGAGAGACTGGTATTGTGTAACTTGAAAGAGTTATATGCTGAATATGCAAAAAATGATGAAAATCCCAAAATAGGCTTTAGTACCTTTGCTCATCTTCGACCGTCGTGGTGCGTGCTTGCGGGACAAAGTGGAACTCACAGTGTCTGCGTATGTATGCATCACCAAAATCTGAAACTACAAATATCAGCATTAGGCATTAAAGATTTAGACTACAAAAAATTAATGTCTTTATCCATCTGCAGCATGGACAATGAAGATTGTATGATGCACCGATGCAAAAGAAGCCCGCGAGAGGTCGGAATCAAAAATTATTTGGAAAGTTTGGACTTCATGGCGACGGAAGAGATAAAATATAAACAATGGGTGTCCGTCGATCACTGTATGTTAAAAGATATCACCGAAACTCCAGAGTAATACATGGAATTGCTCACCAAAAAAATTGCACAACTGACAAGACACCACTTCACGAATAAATGTCAGTCGAGTTACTTCAAAAATCTAAAAGGAACTCTGCCCAAAAATGAAGGTGTTTTGGTAGGTGATTTCGCGGAAAACTTCTCATTCATCGTACAAGATTGTGCCCAGGGATTTCATTGGGAGAACTCGCAATGTACAGTGCACCCATTCATTTATTATTCCAAAAACAATGCAGGAAAACTAATTTGCAAAAGTTACTGCTCCGTTTCAAACTGTCGCAGGCAGGGTTTCGGAGCCGGTAAAAAAACTTCTGGCTCCGACTCCGGCGCAGAAATTTTTTACAGTCTGGCTCCGGCTCTGGCTCCAGCTCCGGCTCTTTTATAGTAAATTCTGTTAATTATAAAATAAATATCTAGATTTATATAACTAATTGTCCAATTTAAAATATTGCACAAAAATATTTTATTATTAAATCACTTTAATACTCAAAATTTAAATTTCTTATGATTTTAAATTAGGCAAATATAATGATAGAATGAAGTTATTTAAATAACTAAAGGAAAATGATGAAAACTAAATGATATTAAATATTTATTAACAATGGTAGCTTATATAAATTAGAGAAACTTGCCTCCTAATTAGTTCAAAGTTCAAACTTAAGAATTCTCGTATGGAAAATAGTAACAATCAAACTTTCTGAGATAATATATGCATCTTTTTTTAAGTGTTGAAACTTGAAAGCTTCATGAAAGCCAACTTGGCTTGAAAAAGAGCTGAATATTTCAAAAAATTCAGTTTTTAAATTTTTAATAGGTTATATTATTTACTTAAAAAGAGATTTTCTTTTAGTCAAAAAGTTTTGTAATTTAATTAACAAAAGCAATTCAACTAAAAGTCAAAAGTTCAAACTACTAATACATATTATAAAAGAAAATTTACAAAATCATTTACCCTACGCTTATAAAATCAATACTACTCCTTGGATTAACAAATGAAAACTAATGCAAAATTTTTTTATTCTAGCTAAGGTATAATCAAACTAATTTTAAACATAAAATCAAGATATTCTTCTTGTAAATCTGTTTCCTTAAAATAATTGAAAATGAAAATTACTAAGTTTATTTAAATTTTTTTTTTAAAACAAGATGGCCTCAATTATATTTTTTTTAAGTGTAACCTTAAATCAGACTTTATCTTTAAAGTTCAAACTACATATTAAAAAATTTAAAAGTTTGCAAATTCAATGACACATTTACAGTATCATAAATCATAATACTCCTTGTATTAAAAAATGAAAGCAAAATAATAACTTTTGCAGAAATTTTTACTAATGTAGCTAAGGTAGGAAACTAATTTTTAAACATAAAATCAAGATATTCTCCTTGTAAATCTGTTTCCATAAAAAAAATTATGAATTAAAATTATTTATCTAAGTTTACTTATAAACATTTGTTCTTAAAAATAACATAGCCTCAACAATATCTTCTTTCATACGTGCCCTTAAATCAGATTTTAAAATTTTCAGTGCTGAAAATAGCCATTCAACACTGACTTGTGTTGAAGGCAAAGAAAACCCCAAGCGATTCTTTCAATACGTCAATAATAGAAATCCAGTAAAAAGTGTCTTAGGTCCATTAAAAAATGTAAATGGAGATCTAGTCTCTGAAAACAAGGAAATGGCTACCTTGCTAAATGAATTTTTTACGTCAGTTTTTACTATAGAAGATGTAACGAATATCCCTACGGTCATAGACATAATACCTTTTGATAATGGTAATATTTTGGATAATATTGTCGTTAGTGAAGGGGAAGTAATGCGCTATATTGATAAAATGAAAACGCGTAAATCACCGGGTCCGGATTCCATATATCCCATACAACTAAAAGAATTAAAAGATAGCATTGTTGTGCCGCTAACAAAGATTTTTAATGCGTCTATTTCTGAGGGGGTGCGTACCAGATAATTTCAAGTTAGCAAACGTAACACCTATCTTTAAGAAAGGCGATAAAGGTGCGGCGGGAAATTATAGGCCAATCAGTTTAACGTCTGTTGTAGGTAAGCTTTTGGAATCAATAATTAGGGATCGTATAGTCGAACACTTAGAATACCATAAACTTGTTAGAAATACGCAGCACAGATTTAGGCGAAACAAATCTTGCTTAACTAATCTTTTAGAATTTTTCCAAAGCGTGGTTGACGTTTACGATAGACATCGGGCGGTTGATGTAGTGTATTTAGATTTTCAAAAAGCGTTTGACACCGTGCCACACAAAAGACTCATTGAAAAAACTAAGGCTCATGGAATCAGGGGTGTAGTAATAAATTGGCTAGAAGAGTGGTTGCGAGGCAGGAAACAGAGGGTGGTCGTTGAGGGAGCGGAGTCGTGCTGGGCTAATGTAGCGAGTGGCGTTCCTCAGGGTTCTGTATTGGGCCCATTGCTTTTTCTTATATATATTAACGATTTAGATGTCGGCCTAGTCAGTACAGTTTCAAAGTTTGCGGATGACACGAAGCTGGGTGGTAGGGCGATTAATGACGAAGATAGAGGTAAAATTCAGAAAGATCTGAATAAAATCGTTGATTGGTCAGTCACATGGCAAATGAGATTTAATGTTGATAAGTGCAAAATTTTGCATATAGGTTCGCGTAACGGTAAATTTGCGTATAGTATGTCAGGGAAAGATTTAACAAGCGTAGAGCAGGAAAAAGATTTAGGAGTTATAGTCACTGGTGATTTAAAAGTAGCGAAACAAAGTACAGCAGCGGTCAATAAGGCGAACAAAGTGTTAGGTTTTATAGCTTGAAATTTTGAGTACAAATCGCGCGATATTATAGTTCCACTTTTTTTTTTTTTTTTTTTTTTTTTTTTTTTTTTTTTAGGAAGAACCGATTCGCCTCTATTTAAAGGGCATATCTCAGCGGAAAAACAAAGAAAAAGTGAGAGGAAAGACAGAGGAAAAAGAAAGGGTGGAGGGGACAGTCGAAGTGGAAAAAGACCAAGGATGACAAGGACTGCAGGGTCGAGCCCCATCATCCTTGGGTGCTAGGGCCGGGAGGGCGCACGTGAAACCTCCAGGAACAAGCACGTACAAACGAGCACAAAGAGCACTCAAGAGCACGAGCTTAGAACCCCCTTGCGGGGAGTTCCACTTTATAAATCATTAGTTAGACCCCATTTGGAGTACACGGTCCAATTTTGGAATCTGTATATGTGCAAAGATATAGACAAAATCGAAAGAGTTCAAAGACGAGTAACTAAGATGATTCCGTCGCTTAGGTCAAAGTCGTACGAGGATAGGCTTAAGGAGTTAAAATTGACAACACTCGAGACCAGGAGGTTAAGGGGTGATCTAATCCAGGTTTTCAAAATTATGAATGGGTTCGATAACGTAGATAGAGATAGCTTTTTCGAAATATCTCAATATAATAGGACTAGAAATAACGGGTGTAAGTTGACAAGTAGAAGGTTCGAGACAGCAGTTGCCAAAAACTTTTTTATGCATAGAATAGTAAATAGCTGGAATAGTTTGCCAGTAGAAGTAATTAGTAGCACGTCTATAAACATGTTTAAAAATCGATTAGACGCATATGTTGATAGAAAGGGTATAGTTTAAGGTAGTAAAATTAAGGCTTTCTGGGGATAGATCCCACAGCTCAACACAAGTGTTGTGGGATATAGGGAGGCAGTGTCTTGGGTTAGGGGATACTCTCTGTCCTTACACACCCCATTTAAAGAGATTCCTCTGCCGAGCGGTGCCCCCCATAGTACTGTGAGGTATTGAAAAACTCATGATCTTCACTTGCCCCACAAACACCTTTAAATGGGAGACCCAAAATGGGTGCACACACATTTCTACATCACTGTACAGTCTTTACAGCCACACCTACTCTTTTTCTCGTAAGTGTGTATATTGTAATGTATATGATTGTAAATTTTGACTTGGTCTGCTATCGATATGGACCGTGACTTGATGGATACCGTAATGAAATTGACTGGATTCTTTGGATCCGATATATTTGCATGTCCTTTATAAATAGATATAGAGTGTAACATATTTATGGATAGTAGTCTATTATGACTTGATCCTCTGGATCAGAGATTCTATCTTTAGTTTTAAATCGATAATTAATTAGTTTTAAATTGATAATTATTTAGTTTCGTAAAAATTGGTCGTTGCCAATTTACCGGCAGTTTTTACATAAATTTCTTATGTTCTTGTGGTTCGGAACCCACGTAAAATTGTAGGTCCCCTCCACCACCACGGAGGACATACACAATACACGAACACAGTTAGGTAGACCAGCCATGAGTGGATCCTAGGGTCTTTGTTGGTCTGAAACATTATAACATTATAACTTTAGGATACCTTTCTATTACTTGTTCAAAAGACAGTTTTGACGAATGGTCAAATTTTTCAATCTCAGGAAAAGATTCCTCAACTTGCAATTTGAGGGTACACATTGGACTGAGAGGTGGTATTAGTTCACTTTCTAAACGAGGATGTTTTGATTTCTTACCATGTTGAATATCAATAATTTTTTCAAAATCAAACTTGCTGACATCAGAAGTGGTGGAAGGAGATGATGAATTTGATGATGATGCAATAATCTCGGTTCCACATTCCTCTCTTAATAGAGAGACTTTATTTGAAAGGTCTAGGTTACTTTTCATTCTGATTGCTATATTGCATAGGGCATCCTTGGCTTTAACTACCTGTTCAGATGTTAATAAGCATATATATCTAGGATCTATATAAACAGCAGCAAGCAATACTTCATTATCAAGTAAAATATTTTCTCTCCTTTCCATGGAACTTTTAATGTCATCAGCTATGGTGCCTTCTATCTTGGAAAGAAAATACATCAAAGATTTCCACTCTTTCAAAAATTGACCGGGAGTCAAATCTTCACTTTGAATTTTTTTTGTTACTATATATGGCTGGTACAGTACTCTTTCCAATCTTCTTGCTTGTTCCCACATTATTTCTGAAAGATTCACATTTGAATTTGCCATGTCCAAGAGTACAGGTTTTAATTCTAATAAGCGCTCTATCATTAAATAAGTGCTGCCCCATCGAGTAGGTTGATCTAAAATAGCAACCTTGCCTGCACGTCTTTTAATTATTTCTTCCACTTTTGGGTTTCTTGCTGCTACTACAACCTGTCTCAACTTACCTATGAGAGAGGTAGCATGTTTATCTCTCAATCCATCGCAAATAGCAAGTTGCAAGGTATGTGCACCACAACGCATGTGGTTGATTCTGGAGAAGTGTGAAATTTCAGATACAATACTGTCAATTTCTTCTACACAAGATGCCACTTCCTGAGTGTCTGTTGAATCATCATCATGTTCACCAAATGTTTGTATATCATCTTCTGAAGTTGCCTATTGATTATCATTCAACTTCTCAACAGTTTTAATCATATTTGATGCATTATCACTGACAATGCAGAGCACAAATTCTTTCGGTATGCCATACTCTTCCAGAGTTCTCATAATTAGATCATGCAGGTAGTCACTAGTTTGCTGAGCATGTGTATCTTTTACTGCTATAGTGCGGGTGAGGATTTTATCATCATCATCAATAAATCGACATTGATGGCAAAATAATGTGTCCGTATTCGTGTGCAACCATCAACTTTTAAATATATGAAGCGCCCTTTTAATTGCTCTTTGAGAGCAAATTTTTCTTCTTTTGATTTTTCTATCACTAAATGACGGATATTGTCTTTATCTAAACTAATCTTGAATTTCTGAGCCATTTCTTCTAGTAGACTGCGCATAGCTGGCTTTTCAAACATAGATAGAGGCATAGAATCTTTAACAACTAACTCAATTATGCTATTTTTAAAATTATCTGTAGTCATTGAGATAGTGACTTTTTGAGACATCAAAAATTTAGTAATGTTTTGCTGGTTTGCTTTAGTTTTTGAACTGGCAGAAGTACTGGGTCTTGAAAGCTCAAGCATTTGCTTCTTTTCTTCCATCATTTTTGATATTTCAGGATGTAATCGGCTCAAGTGTCTTTTCAAATTATATGCTCTTGAGGAGACATCAGGCTTTTTGCTTTGAGGCTTGGTAATTTTAGTTCCACACGTTGAAATATTTCCCAAAGCATCAGAAACTTCACAATACAAACATAGTGTTTCTTATCTGAACTTTCAGTAAAATACTTGAATATATCAGACTTCTTTATTGAATCTCTATCCATTATGAAGGGTCATAGACTGATAATTATAATTAAAGAATCAAGTACAAATTACAAAGAATCTGAAAAAAAAAATTTAGCAATACAAGATAATTGACCTAAAAATAAAAATAGTTCAATCCAAGTCAGAAGGACCAACCTTACTAGGTATGTATCTAGGTAGTTACCTACTTAGATAAATAGTTAGTACCTACCTACCTAAGGTCTCTACCGCCATAAAAAAAATTTTACCTATATAATTAAGTGTTGTTAAGACAAATCTTCCCAAATATTTAATGGTTAAAAAATGGAAATTTGCAGATTATTCCTGCAACTCCCACACCTCCATAAAATCCAAGAATCCTATGGTACCATTTTTCGTAATATATTACAAGAATTATAATTTGCAACTAAACCTATATTTAACAAATAACAATTTAGGTAGCAATATATCGCCCGGAGCCAGACCATGGAGCCATATTTTCAAGGTTTCTGGCTCCGGCTCCGGCTCCGGCTCCAGGTAAGCAAAATTCACTGGCTCCACCGACTCCGGCTCTGAAACCCTGGTCGCAGGCATGATACAATTCTGGTTCATAGTTTTCTCAAAAAATTAATCCTGTGCATCCATCAACAAAATTCAAACCTAACTAAAATTCATTATTTCACAGATGGATGCGCGGCTCAGTATAAGAATAAAACAAATTTTCTAAATTTATGCCATCATTTCGAAGACTTCAAAATTCATGCTGAGTGGAATTTTTTCGCGACATCCCACAGGAAGAATGCCTGCGACGGTATTGGCGGAATGGTAAAAAGAGCAGTCGCCAGAGAAAGCTTACGACGGCCTCTCGACCATCAAATCTTAACAGCTGAGGACTTCTACAATTTCTGCTCTCAAGAATTCCTAACCACTATTGACTTTTTTTACGTCTCTGAGGCAGAAGTTGTAGATGTAGAGCTTTCTTTGCAAAAATGTCTGAGTGAACCTATTACTTCTATCAAAGGTACTCAACAATTACATTGCTTTGTCCCAATTTCCAAGAATTCATTGAAGGTTTATCCACTCTCTCAGAGTGCACAGTCAGTCGAAATAAGAGAGCTCATTAGAGTTTCTGCTTCGGATCAAGAACATAATACTGTCTCTTCTCTCAATGCAAAACAGGCTCTTTTGTGGGTTGTATGTATGAAAATAAACTATGGCTCGGATTAGTCCAGTCCTTTGACTGTGAATATGATGATTTTCTGATAAAATTTCTCCATCCTTCGGGCGTATGTCCCTCATACATTTTTCCTGCGCAAGATGATGTTTGTCACGTTCCAACAGAAAATATATTTGGGAGTATTGAAGCAAGTTTACGAGGAGGAACAAGAATACAATACATTTTTCCGCTTCAAGAATTAAATATCTTTTCAAAGAAGATAAAATAAATTCTATCGAATGTATACTATTTAAGATTGTCTATATAATATTTCTAAAATTTTTATCTAAGATTTGTGTACCGGTATCTACTTAATAGTTATAAAAAGCTTTTCAAATTCTTTTTTCTTATTATTATATTATTAGTGTCTAAAATTTGGATTCACTGGATGAGAATACTGTCTCTTAATTCATTCTCAAAGACTTGTGTACGTGTAGTATTAGGAAGAGTATTTTATACTCTGATAAGCGCTTTATAAATTAAACATTATTATTGTCAATATATTCTGTCCCTAAATATAAGAGATGTTATGTATGTACATTATACATATATTTTAAAAGATTTTTCTCCTTTGGTTTATCTACATGTATTTTTTATATGATTTGAAAATTGTCTTTTTCTGGACCAAGTCTGTAATAAATCTTCGTCTGAAAAAAAAATTTTATTACTTAATTTCAAACTCAGTTTTGAGCCTTATAATAAACTATAAGCTGACTTTTTATTACTTATTATGGTGTACATACATCAAATAAACATTTTTTATTCTTGGTCTTTTTTTCGAAAAATGATATCTTCGCTGCCAAATCGAAAAAAAAAAAAAATTGATATTTTTTCCAAAAAATCATTTTATTTTTGTTACCCTAAAAAAATGATACATATTTAGAAACTACAGTTAATTTTACATATTTTATCATTTAAGACTTATTACACTACCACAATTAGCAGCTGAGATATTTACGTTTGAAAATTGTTGGTTTTTCATTTGACCAAAATTTGGTCAAGCCATAAAATTTGACCAACTTGACCAATTTTCAAAAAAATTCAGATTTTTGTAATTTGGACCAAAACCAACCCTCACACCAAGTTTCGTGAATTTTGGAGATGGTGGAGTGTACATTTGGCACTTTCATTTGTCTATTTGTCCTGGAATTACCCAGGCCTTATATCTATTTCTCAAAGGATTTACACTTGTTTGATTGGCTGTTTGAAAAGAAAATTGGGTAAAACTTATGTGCTACATTTCTTAGGACCTAGGCTATGATTAGAATAAAATAAAGGCTATGATGAAAAAATACTGAGTTATGTAAAGTGATAAAACAATAAAATATTAGAAATTTCGGTAATTATATAGAAAATGACGCAACCCGAAGTATGATGTAAAAAACATTTTATTAGGTCAATTTTGATGTGCTGAAGCCAAATCTGTTAACCATTTGGTGTGCAAATGCTTCAAATTAGAGTAAATGTTATTTATATTTTACTCTTATTTTGAAGCATTTGCCTAAAAAATGGCTAACAAGCACATGAAAACTAACCTAACCTAACCTAAGAGTAAAATAACCACACGTTGGGCATGACAACTCAGAAAGCAAAACACCATGTTTTTGGAAAAATGGAATTGCTTCTTCATCATTTTCGTAACCCTTTACAATAGCTTCAATGTATCTAACAGAACACCCTTCACACTCCATTGCTATACAAACATTAAAAGGGCACATTTTAAAAAGGTTATAAAATTGCTTCTGTTAAGAACTACTTTGACTCGCGGAGCAAAATTATTGGAACCAAAACATAAATGATGGGCAAATGAATGAACTTCAAAATTTGTAATTTTATTTATAATCTGTAAAAATGTAATTTGCACACCAAATGGTTAACAGATTTGGAGTGAAACTATGGAATGATTTAAATGCCGATATAAGAAAATATTGTGAATGTAAATTTGTTTAAAACCAAGTTGAAATCCCGATTAATAATAGCATACTAACAAAAATTATTGGAACCAAAACATAAATGATGGGCAAATGAATGAACTTCAAAAATTTGTAATTTTATTTATATTCTGTAAAAATATAATTTGCACACCAAATGGTTAACAGATTTGGCTTCAGCACATCGAAATTGACCTAATAAAATGTTTTTTACATCATACTTCGGGTTGCGCCATTTTCTATATAATAACCGAAATTTCATCATCTAAATAGTTTTTTATTCATAATTTTAGAAAAATCATACTTTTGAAATATTGGCCAATACCAATAAGCACTGTTAAAAATCTACTGATACTGATATATCAGTACATCCCTATAAAAGCTTGATATGGAGTATGGTACTGTATGGAGTAGAAACAGAGACACTGAAAACAACTGAAAAGAAACTCCTGGAAAGTTTTGAAATATGAATTTGGAGAACAATGCTAAAGATAAGCTGGAGGGAACACCAAAGTAATGAGGAAGTAATGCAATAGGTGAGGGAAGAAAGATGATTCATTAAGGTGATAAGAGAAAGATAGAAAAATGGATTGGACATGTGTTGAGAGGAGAAGGAATGTTGAAGGTAGATATGAAGGTAGAAAACCAAGGGGAAGGAAAAGGAAAGCAATGCTGGATAATTTGAAGGCAGGCAGGAGCTACCATGAGATGAAGAGGATAGCTCAGGATAGAACACTTTGGCAGGACACACAAGTTGGACCTGCTTGATAGGCAGAACACAATGGATAAATGGATTAACTTGAAAAATGACACGTATCCAGTTATTTTCAGTAAATATTACTATTACACCAGTCTCCAGTAAAAAGTTTTAAAAGCTGGTTTTCAATATTTTTCAATGTGCTGAATTAAAAAATTATACTCATTTCCATCGCAAATGATTTGTTAGAGAGTTATTGAAGCTTAAAGCTTTTAAAACTTTCTACCCTTCTTTACCTGGGGGACCTCTCGTGGGAACCAGGAGTTTTTAGGTAGGGAGAATCACAAAACGAGTGGTTTCTGAAGATTTTGAAAGTCAGATTCATACAAAACACATCAAAAACTATAGGAAAAACATAAATTTCACCTTCAAAATTGGCCAAACCTAAAACAACCTAAGCAAACCTAACCTAACCTAGCCCCTAACGATATCCAAGATTATAAAAAATTAAAAGCTTCAATAACTCTAACAAATCATGGTAAATTTATACTATTACACCTGTCTCCCTTTGGAGGTGAAATTTGTGTTTTTCCTATGGTTTTTGATGTGTTTTGAACAACTCTGATCTTCAAAACCGTCGGAAATGACTCATTTTTGAGATAACCCCCTTCCCCCCCAGCCTGCAATCTGGGGGACCCTGGTGGGAACCGAGAGTTCTCGGGTGGGGAAAATCACAGAAAATGAGTCATTTCTGACAGTTTTGAAGGTCAGATTCATTCAAAATACATCAAAACCATACAGTAGGAAAAACATAAATTTCACCTTCAAAATTGACCTAACCTTCCTATCCTAACTAGGGCTGTGCCGGATACCACTATCCAGCAGGATATCCGGCCGGATAACAGCTATTATCCGGTATCCTGTATCCGGCCGGATAGATGTCAGTATCCGGCCGGATAGCCGGATATTTATGATAGTCTTTTTTGTAATGGGAATACCATCTGGGCCCGCCCCTTTCCAATCTTAGCTTGCATAGCCTTTAGCTAGCAAAAGTTGAATATAGTTGTACAAAAATCTAAAATTAAAATAATTGATAATAAGCATGTACCACTACTAGTATGTAACTATATTAACACTGCTAAAAAGGCAAAATGTTTGGTCCAGCTAAAAGTGTGACGCATAGCTAAGATCCCAGCTTCCCTTACTTTTTAATTTTTATTTTTATTTTTTATTTTTATATATATTGCAAATTACAATATGAAAAATATGAATTAGCGAAACCTTTTATTAAGATTTGAGATATAAAAATAAAACATATAGCCTAATCAAATATACCAGTAAGGTAAGTGAAATTATTAAAATAGCAAAACCTTAAAAAGTAAAAACTCACATTAAACAATAAAAATTAATACTATGTTCAAGACACTAGATTCACAAGTTTAAATCAAATTTTCGTCCATTGTGATGGATAAAAGAAGCATCTCCCCTCGCTTTGGTAGCAAAGTACTTCTTTTTTCTTCAAAAATATTTCCGTATTCAGAAAACATTCTTTCTGAGAAAACTGAAGATGCTTGTGTCACTAGCCATTTTAGAGCAATTTTCTTGAGAGATGGAAAGGATTCTTCATTTTTCCAAATTTCAAGTGGAGATAGTCGTCTGTCTGATATGGTTTTTTTTGCATATTGCTCAATTTCCTCTGCTATTTCTGCGAATGAAGCCATCTTACGGCTTTTTTTAAACTTTTTCTCACCAGGTATCTTTTCTGAATTTTCTTGTGTTAGTTCCCTGAAACAAGCAGAGAGTGGATCATCATCAAACTTTGCCTTTTTTCTTCCTGTTGAGGAGGAAGAAGAATTAGAATCGTCGCTGCTGTGAGCCTGTTCTTCAAAATATTTATCTCTAATTTTCTCTAGGTTGTTTATTTCATTTATTTCTTCAATTAACCATGTCTTAATATTTTCCTTTTGTTGATCTTTGAAAAACAAAAATTTAAGTCGTGGATCAATGACAGTTGCTAGAGCATACTTCCGATTTTAAGACATTTAGACACTTTCTTTTTTCATTGCTTTCATTGGCAAAAAATCGTGACCGCAATGACTTCAACAGTTCATCTTTTGTAGTTTGGACTCCTTGATCATCCTGGCCAATTTTTGAAAGAAACCTTTCAAGCGCGCACATGTTTGGGATAACAGTAGAGAGTAAACTATATTCTGTACTCATTTCTTGGGTGAGTTTAAAAAATGGCTGTAAAAGCTTTAAAAGATTTTCAATCAAGTACCACTCATTAGATGAAATAACAAGTAATTCACTATGATCAGCAAGGTATATTTGAACTGATTTTTTCAACTTAACCATACGTTCTAGCATCAAATAAGATGAGTTCCAGCACGTTAAAACATCTTGTACCAATAGAAGAGGAACATGACCCTGTTGTGTTTGGAGAGCTTTAAATTCAGAAGTAGCCAGTGGGGAGTGGTTAAAATGTGTCACTAAACGTCAACACTTTGCCAAAAGATCTTTATAGATCATTGAGCCATTAATGCATCATTCACCACTAGCTGTAGCAAATGAATTGAACAGTGAACAGAAGGTATTTCCGCAAGGTCACATCCCAAAGCTATGTTAGAAGCTCCATCTCTGACCAATATATTACGCCTTGATCTGTCAATATTCCATGATTGCCACATAGATTGCAATTTGTCCGCTATATTAATTCCTGTATGCGATCCTGAAAAATGAGCTGAATGCAATACTGCATTACAATGAGTGTAGTCATTCATGATCCAATGACCTGACAAGGAAATGAATGATTCATTTGAAGAAGAGCAGGTCCAAATATCGGAAGTGAAGCTAATGTATTTCCCTTCTTTCAATTTATTCATAACAATTTCTTTGAGTTCTTCATAGATTTTGGGTATGACTTTTTCTGAAAAATATGTTCGATTTGGTAGCAAATACCTTGGCTGTACGTGGGCCATCAGTCCTATAAAGCCATCTTGTTCAACTAAACTAAAAGGATGGTTGTCCAGTGCCATCATTAATCCTATCTTTTTATGTAAAGCTTGAGCTTTTGAGTCATTTATATCCCATAATTTCTTAAAGGAAAAACTTTCTTCTAACGTGAGTTGCTTTTCCATGGCAACTAATTTTTTCTCCTTCGGAGCCATTGAGGTGGTCGCTATAGGTTGATTTTGATTTTCAGATGATTTGTTAAGTTGAGACACTTCTTTATATTCTTTTGAATGCAGCATCTTTGCATGATTGTGCAAAGGTTTTGTGCTATAGCACCTAGCACCCAATTTCTCTGATCCCCTTTTAATCTGTTTGGAACATATGGAGCAAATAGCTATCGTTGGATTAGTCTCATGTATTGTAAATATTTTCCAAATAAAACTAGCCATTTTAGGGGGTAAATAATGTTAAAATATTGCTGTAAGCCTATAACTAATACTAACTAGCTATATAGCTATATGATTTAGGCAATGAAACAATCCTGAAAAGGATAAAATATAGGTAATTAGTAAAGTTATTGAAAGATAGCTATAATTTACATCAAATAGTGATTAAAATTTGATAGTATAGTCAATTAGTCAAGTAATAGCTAAATAATAATATATAAAAAATTATGAATTTTTGAATGATATTATCTGGTATCCGGCCGGATATCCGGCCGGATATTTTTTTTTATTATCCGGCTATCCGGTATCCGGCCGGATAGTAAAAAATACTATCCGGCACACCCCTAATCCTAACCTAACCTAACCAAACCAAACCTAACCTATCTACAATGCCACAGTTTCTGGTCTTGACAATATGTACACTCCATTTTACAATGTGGACACTTCACTACTGTCGGTAGAACACCGTGAGCACGCAGAAACAACACTTTTTTCTATTTGTAGAAAGCGACAATACAACTGTAATAATCGAACGAGCATGCGTCACACGAAGCCATTCCAGTGCAAAGTAATTCAAATTAGAAATGGATGGAGCGCAGTGATTGGGCAGACATGTAATGGTCACACAAACGAACATACGAACATACACTAGATACACACCAAAAAAAAATTTATATCTCAAAAACGAAGCATTTGCGACAGAAACGCTATAGAAGGAAAGTCTTAGAATTTAAAAATCTACTTAATGAACATATAATTGCTGGATGTTAGACGGGTGTAATACTATAATAATACCCAAATCATTTGCAATGGAAATGAGTATCATTTTTTAATTCAGCACACTGAAAAACATTGAAAACCAGCTTTTAAAACTTTCTACCGGAGACTGGTATAATAGTAAAGAAATACCTTATTTTCTACCAAACTTATCAACTTGGTGCATAGTTCAACAACTTCACTAAAGAAAAATCATGGTGAAACTTTATTATCCACACAGAGTCCATACGGCCCTAACAACTAACAACCTAACTTAGTTAACCTAGCTTAATATAACCCAGTTTAACATATTACCAAGCTGGGCAAACCTTTACTATCCAAACAGTCCACAACAGCTTGGTAATATGTTAAATTCGATTTGGTAATTATTCGTTTTTTGACCCAGTCTCTTTTTATAATGAGCAAACGTTTCTGGTCAATTTGGAGGTGCTCCGCACGAATCTGCCATCCATTTCCTGTGCAAATGTGTAGTTTTCAAGATATCGTCATCTCGAAAACTACACATTTGCACAGGAAACGGATGGCAGATTCGTGCAGAGCACCTCCAAATTGACCAGAAACATTTGCATTCATGCTAAACACAACCTAACAACCTAACTTAACCTAACCAGTCATTTCTAGTTAACAATGGACTCACTGCCTAGTTTTATAACTTTCTCGGCATAATGTTGTGAAAAATATTTTCGCAAATAAATATTTATGAACCGGAGGTTTTTATTTACCGAGAAGTTGCAATGTTCCAGCCATGTGCCCTTAAAGATAGAAACAGTAAATCCACACTCACGCTTATTTTTTGGATTTTTTTTTATGGTACCTAAACACCTTCGAGTCTTGTCTTAAAATACAGGCAGTATTACATTTAGGGCAAATCACGGATGTCGGAATTATACCGTGATTGGAAAAAACATCTAAACTTTTATCTTCATCGAGGCCAATAAGGCGGATTAGGTCTTCAAAATCAAGTTCACAAGATTGACACGTCATAATAGTAGAACGAAAATCACCATACTAACCAGAAAGAAGTAGGCAAAAGCAAGAAAAAGTAGCCAAAAAAAGCCAAGTAGCCAAAAAAAGCCAAGAAAAATCTCCAAAAAAGGTAGCCAAAATAAACAAACTGACCAAAATTCATATACATACATATTAGAAAGTAGAAATTTTTTTAAAAAAAGTACAAGATAATATATATGGTAACCATATATATTTTCTGTAATTATATAGAAAATGGTGCAACCCGAAGTATGATGTAAAAAACATTTTATTAGGTCAATTTCGATGTGCTAAAGCCAAATCTGTTAACCATTTGGTGTGCAAATGCTTCAAATTAGAGTAAATGTTATTTATATTTTACTCTTATTTTGAAGCATTTGCCTAAAAAATGGCTAACAAGCACATAAAAACTAACCTAACCTAACCTAAGAGTAAAATAACCACACGTTGGGCATGACAACTCAGAAAGCAAAACACCATGTTTTTGGAAAAATAGAATTGCTTCATCATTATTTTCGTAACACTTTACAATAGCTTCAATGTATCTAACAGAACACCCTTCACACTCCATTGCTATACAAACATTAAAAGGGCGCATTTTAAAAGGGATTGCTTCTGTTAAGAACTACTTTGACTCGCGGAGCAAAATTATTGGAACCAAAACATAAATGATAGGCAAATGAATGAACTTCAAAAATTTATAATTTTATTTATAATCTGTAAAAATGTAATTTGCACACCAAATGGTTAACAGATTTGGCTTCAGCACATCGAAATTAACCTAATAAAATGTTTTTTACATCATACTTTGGGTTGCGCATTTTCTATATAATTACCATCAAAAGCAAATATAATTATAAAATATTAAAGCATAATTTTCTCATCATTTTCATATAAGTCACTATGCTCGCAGATGCGTACTTAACAAATTATGTACATTTGAATATTATGACATTTTTGCATTTTTTTTCCCGCCCTTCCAATATTTTGATTGGTGACATCATGAGAACATGATATATGAGCTAGATTTTTTAAGTTCTTAGGCCTTTTAAGTTGCTAGTCTACTTCTGTCAGTTTTTGATAGATGTTTGTGGCGATGACATGTGAATGGTGCGAATATTATTTTGAGGATTTAATATACTCTAGGCTAGGTTAGCCAGGGTTAGGCTAGGTTAGGTAAGGTTAGGTTAGGTTAATTAATACCAAAATACATTTTCCTAGTAATATTTGATGTGTTTTGCTTAGATTTTGACTTCCATTTCCCTTGAAAATGAGCCAAACTTCAAAGTACTATAACTTTGTTGGATCTCATTTCCGACGGAAATGGAGGTCATATTTGAACAAATCACATCAAATACTACTAGAAGAACGTATTTTGGTGTGTAAAATGACTGAGTGACTTAAAACATAATTACCGGGCATTATGAACACTGTCTGGATAGTAAAGTTTAAAGTTTTGCCAAAATCAGAATTTCACCCTTAGGCCTATTCCCAGTGCAGGTGATACCTACTAACAACCACCATTCCATTATAAAGACTCTAGTCCTAGGCAGACCATAAACTCACACCAACAATAAGCCCAATTTGAATTAATAAGTTGGGGGAACTAGGCTAGGCTAACGAACTGCAAGCCTACCGCAGGTTCAAGTAGGCTGGGCCTAGAATAAAAATCCACTTTCTCCACAAAAAATTTAAGGATATAAGTTTTCCATCAGAACATTTCCATACGTAAAATACATATGGTATTACAAAAAGACAAACAGCTTAAAAGAATACAAAACATTGACTCGCTTCATATAATCCTCTTTTTTTTTTTTAGTGCGATATGATACGATGAAATGTTGGAGGCCTAAGCCTTTTCAACGGCGCCTCCTGATGTCTTCATCCTCTGAGTCTATGCTGTGCTCTAACCATTTGATATCGTATTTTCCAGAATTTATATATTATCTGTTTTTTGTGATCTATATTTTCCTTCCTAAAGATAAACCCCCCAATAATCTCCTCTTTGTCTGCCTTAAATGGCTGTTGTAATTCGATGGCTTTTACTCTCTCCTCCTTGTATGCACTACAGTCCAACAAGAAATGCTCCAGGTTTTCTTTTTCGTATGCGCACATGGGGCATTTGGTGTCCCCTCCCATATATCTATTTTTGTCATTAAGTTCCAAATTATTTGCCCTACATCTGTACAATATGGTTGAGGCTGGGGTGTTATATATATCCTCCGTGCCTCCAATGCTTCTTTTCCATTTCCTATATAATTTTAAACTTTCCTTTCCATCCATATCTTTCCTCCATTGGTCTTCATCCCAGGTACGTATTTTGTTTGCCAGTTCCTGTTTTTTGCAATCTTTTAGATATTTTATATTTATTCTCAAGTCAATCATATATCCTCAACCTCCTTTTTCCACTTCCCTCCTGTTTCTTCGTTTATTTTACTAAATATTTCACCTACCAACCCTCCTGTGCCATTTTTTAAGATACTTTTTACATAGTTGAGCTTTCCTTTCATTATTCTCGTTCTCATCATTGATGCCCCTATTTCTCCGCTCAAACCACTCACAGCCATGCTTCTTCCTGCCGATAGTATTGTTCTGTATACTCCATTCTCATATTTCTGTAGCTGTTGAATTTCTGTTTTGTTTAGTTCTATAATATTTGTTCCATATAGTATTGATGGCAGCGCCAAGCCTTTCCAGAACGCCTTACCTACAACCAGTTTGTTATAACTCTTTTCTATTACTAAGTAGGTCATATTTGCCACTTTCTGTGCCTTTTGGAACATCAGTTCTTTTTGCTTTTGGAAACAATTCCTTGTATTATTAATTGTTATGCCCAGATATTTTATTGAATCTACCACTTTAATTCCCTCTATCTGCTCTGGTGCTTCTTTTTTGTTGAATATCATAAAATTACTCTTATTTTTGTTAATCTCCAGGCCATATGTCCTCCCTATTTATAACTTTCTTGATATTATCACTTGCCTCATTTACTGACATTGATAGCTGTAATCCATCATCCGCAAAAAATAATGTATGTATTTTAAATTTCTCATCTTTATATCCTATATCTTCTTTATCCAACTTCTCCAGGATCTAGTATGTCGCCAATTTGAATAGAGTTGCTGATAGGGTACATCCTTGTCTTATTCCACTGCTTACTTCTATTTTTTTACATAGCTTATCATTTAGCCTCAATGTGGTACTGTCCCCCATATAGATTTTTGCTATGACTTCTATTATGTTTGGGTGAATCTTATATCTCATGAGAGCTTCCACTAGTTTTTCTCTTTTTACCGAATCAAAAGCTTTTACGAAATCAGTTGCTGCCACTATCAAGGGTTTTCTATTTCTGTAGCTATTTTCTATACAATATTTCAAGATAGAGATATTATCCTCTATTCTTCTCCCTGGTGAAAATCCAGCTTGTGCGTCTTTGTCCTCATTATTCCTAGTTAGGTGTTCTTCTATCTTCACTTTTATTATAGACATGAACAACTTGTACGCTACATCAGTTAATGCTATAGGTCTTAGGTCTTTCTCTGTAGGTTTGTTCTTCTTTGGCACCATTACTGCTTTTGGCATCTTCCAATTCCTTGGTGGACTCCCTGTTCTCAGGATCTGATTGTAGCAATTTGCTAATGCCTGGGTGCACACTTCACTCTTGCTCAATACCTTGAGGCAGGGCCGGATTAAGACCTTTAGAGGCCCTAAGCACTTAAAAGATTTTGGTGCCCCATATATATGTAATTAAAAATATAAACAAAAATAAACCATAAAATAAAATTTTATTTTTTGAAATGAAACAAAACTTACAGTAAGATGGAAAATAATGTTTATTTTTGTATACTTCCACTTCATTTATATTTGAAAAGTTTTCTCCTACTTTTTTTAATTGCAAAGTCTTTGATCAGATCCTCAAAACTAATCTTACGTAACACATCTGCTTCTATACTTAGTAGAGATAAGGCATCCAGCCTGCCTTGTTGCATAGTTGTTCTGTTGGTATTTTTAATATACTTCAACTGAGAAAATGAACGCTCAGCTGAGCAATTTGTGACCATTAATGTTAAAAATATACGAAAGGCAATTTCTACATTTGGGAAGGCACACTCAATATTGTCTTCTACAATTATTTTATAAAGTTCAGCATGACTGAATCTTGTTTTTACATTTTTTTTTGCACTGAACTTATGGCACACATATGAGTGAAACTGCTGAAGCTCAGCAGAGAAATTAGTGTTCAAGTCCTCTGGGTAAGCATCAATCATCTTTTTACAACCCTGAGAATACCTTTCAATTTCAGTAGATGATGAAGTGGTGATATTATGTGGCACATCACTTAGAAAAGAAAATCTCTCTGCTATTTCTTTGTATATCTCTCCTCTTCTTCTCATCTCAGTTTCAAGTTTGTCAACAATTGTGTAAAAGGTGGTGATAAGAAATTTATCTCTGGCATTCAGATATACTTCTGGTGCATCTCCGTCATTGGGTACCTTCTTTCTGTCTTAGACAGAGCTGGGCACTTGCGGTTTTTTTTTGCGGTACTGCGGTACTACCGCACTACCAAACCGGTACCGCATAACGCAGTACCGCAAAGGATCGCTGAAAGTACAGGCTGTACTTTCAGCGATCCTTTGCGGTACCGGTTTGGTAGTGCGGTAGTACCGCAGTACCGCAATACCGCAAAAAAAACCGCAAGTGCCCAGCTCTGCTTTCTGATACGTTTGCGAGTTTGAGCTGCCTTGTAATCAATATCTGGTAGCATTTCCTTTGTAGCTGCTTCATATCTTTCAAATTCATCTCGTGAAGTGCACAGTTGGTCAGCTAATGATCCATACAGATCTGCACATGTTTTTAAGTTCACATCCTTATTCTGTAGAACTTTGCTTACTCTATGAAAATTTTGCAAAATCTCATCCCAAAAATTCAACATAAAAACGAATTCTAGCTCTTGCATCTTATTTGCAATATTATTTGCTTCTCTTCTAGTGTCTCCCTTTTGTGACTGGTCTTCAGCTATACATTCTAACGCTTCTAAAATTTTAAGGAAAGATTTCAAAATTGCTGCTGTTGCCATAGCATGTGCCTCCCATCTGGTATCAGAGAGGGATTTTAAGACACTTTCATTTCCAATACAACCTTTAAGAATTTCCCACCTGCTGGTTGAGGCTAAAAAAAAGGTATAGAGCAACTGCACTGTAGAGAAGAAATTAACCGCCTCTTGACAGCAGTCAACAGCACTTCGGCCTACCAGATTTAGTGAATGGGCTGCACAGGGCACATATATAGCAAACTTGTTTGTTTCTAAAATTTTTTGCTGCATCCCCTTATAACGCCCAGACATGTTGGCAGCGTTGTCGTAAGATTGACCCCTACATTTTGAAAAGTTTAGCTTACAAACTTCACGTAAGTACTGCAACACCTGATTTGCCATTTCCTCACCAGTATGGCTTTTCATTTTCAGAAAGGTTAAAAAGCGTTCAATAGGCTGTCCATCTTTTAAGTACCTAAGTACAACACTTAACTGATCGATATGTGATAGATCTGGTGTTGAATCAACTGACAAACTAAAATAACCAGAAGATTTTACTTCGTCAACAATGAGTGCGTGGACCTTTTGAGCCATTAGTTGAATGAGTTCCTCACAGGTGGTTTTGGACAGGTAAGAAGGATTTCCTTTGCCAGAATTTCCATATTTCAAAATGTGACCTGCTAAAAATGGATCAAACCGGCTTATGAGCTCAAGCAGCCCTAAAAAATTCCCATTCTGCAATGATCCAAATCTTTCTTCTGTTCTCGAAAAGACAAGCCACGTTCAGCTAACGTACAAATAACAGCTATGACACGCCTCAAGACATGTTCCCAGTAATCACACTCTTCCTGAATTTGTTTTTCCAACTGTTGTCCCAACCCCGCACCTTGTCTGCGAGTTAAGTATGTTAGCATAGAGTCTCGGTGAGTAGTGCTTTTTTCATGATGATCAATTACAATAGTATTTCGCCAGTCACTGAACCCTTCTCTTATAACAAATGTGAGACATTTTTAGGAGCAAACAGTTTACAAACATAACAGTAAACTGATCCTGTTGATGGTGAATACAATAACTACTCTCTCTTGTATTTCTCACCATTGGCTTTTGTCCCAACGAAAAGTTTTTGTGAACAGTATCTTGCTGGTTTGCCACTACTGAAATGCCGGTAAGACTTGTCAAATGGCCCATTGTGGTGTTGACAGTCACTGGGTCCACAAGCAATCCAATAAGCCACATCATCAGCAGAGAAATCAAGCCACAACCCTGGATCTTTTGCTATATTTACTTCATCTTCTGCAGACTGATTCATTTCACCACCATCACCATGGTCCACTAAACTTTCATTTTCAGCAATTATTTCAACCCCAGAATGTCTTGTAAAGCAACTTGAATCAACATTTGCAGTAGAGGTATCAAGAGAATTTACAGGCAAAGTGAGATCAGTAGTGAGACATGTGGTAGATGAACCTGCTTGTGACACCTCGGTGATTCCAACGTCATCATATTTTGATTTTGAAGTGATCAAAGTGGTATTTGTGTCCACTTCTGATGACGGAGATTGGTTTTGATTCAGAATCGGTATATCATGTTGACGTTGTGGTCGTGGAACTTGTGTGAAGAAATCAGTCAGCTTTGCAGTCTTGGACTCTAAATCCAAAGTCTTCTCTTGTTTCTCTTTTGATAGTTTTCGCTTTTGTGCACCACTTAACTGAACACGTTTCATCTTGGTTCTTGGGGTCTGTAAAATACAGAAATAAAAAGAATATTTTATTTGTATATTATGTGGCAATCAACACAGTTACACATATCACAATCTTGGCTTTGTTCTTTTATTCTCAGAAAGACAAAATGGGAACCGTACACAACCAAAGTGGCAATTTAAATATAAGTGGCAATTAAATATAACTCAACCGAAATATCAACTCGAAATGTTGAATACAAATCAAATCGAAAGAAGGAACCAAAAGAAGGAACCGAAAGAAGGAACCGAAACCTATAAAATAAAAATACTTAACATTAGAATTAATAATACGCAATCTATAAAAATATCAATATTAACATTTCACTATTAACGAGCCACATTTTATATTTACATTTATTTATTTATTTAAAACACAATATTTAATTATAGGAAATATGAACATTTGCTTAGGGCCTAAATTGTCCTAACTACGTTTGATGTTATATATACATTACAAATTATTCACTCTGGTTATTACAATCTAAATTCTTTTATACTGTTATGACAATAGATAAATAAATTATAAAATAAAGATACGTGTATGATAAAATATTGTTATATATACAAATAAAGTACACTTCATAGACTTACCCTAGAGAAGAAGAGAGAGCAACAGATAAACTTCTTCAACGCTAATTAACTTAGGTCAGTATATCTTATTATTATAATGGCCGTGATAAACATCACTTGATACAACAGCAATATAGAGAGTTTATAGTTTCTTTTATTTTAATATTAATTTATATTACAATTCTATAAACCTAAATCTTTCTGTAAAACAATACCAAATGATTATGTAAAATATATTTAATATTATATGCACAAATCACACGTTCAGAATAACTTCCTATAGCACACGAAAATATTTAATCTATATGTATTTTTAATATGGCGCTCAAAGATTTGATATAAACAAAATAATAACGCAAAGCGTAAAGTGTGTGATTACAACGAAATATATTTATTCTCTCAAAAGGGTTGTTGTTCACTACAAATTCAAACAATGAAAAAAAATAAATACTATATATGAATATATATAATTCAGTTTTCAACAGCTTATAGGCTATAACCAGCCTATAACCGCGATTATAAAGTATAATAAATCCATGGTAAATCCGACAATGGAAAATTTCTGTGGTGCCCCCCTTCCCTTGATGCCCTAAGCACGGGCTATTTTTGCTTAATGGTTAATCCGGCCCTGCCTTGAGGAATTCTGGCTTTACACCATTTGGTCCAGCAGCTTTCCCATTTTTTATACTTTTTAATCCTTCTATGGAAAACTGATGTGTGGGTAGTTGGGAGGTAACGAAAATGGTTCACTGAGTAGGTAGGTAGTTAATCTAACAATTATTAAATTCCTTTTATGTCAATAACTGGGTGGATGAAACCAATTGGTTGCTCACCAGAGTTATTCTCCACACTAGTATTTATATACTGTGTGACAAGAGCGTGCTCGGTAATAGATATACATTACCGATCAACCAACCGAAGAAAAAACCAAGACCACGCTGGTGGAAAAAGCCCCGAAAAAAGGAAGACACGGGAGAACGAAAACGAGGAACGGGGCGAGAAGACGGAACGAGAGAAGGGAGAAGAACAGACACCGAAAAAAGATCCCCACCAGCAAGTACGCTCTCGACAATTATACAGGAAGGAGAAAAGAGACTCTCTAATAACTAGCAGTAAGTGACTAATTGTGTTTTAACCCAGTTAGAAGTAAACTCATTAAATTAAGCTGGGTCAGACAACTTAGGCCTACATTGTGGCCTAAGACCTAGCATCAACTCATAGCTTAACAAAGGTGAAGGTAGATTGCCCTAACCTAATTTGGTGAGGAATCCTACTGTGGACCTCAATTTATCTGCCCGCTCTGGACCATTTCCGGAATCTCTGGGCTGACCCTTACAAGGCTAGACTTAATCTACTCTATAGTTAGACTGGAGATATTAGGGGTGGGTTAATTGGGGACCAATTCATACAGAGCATTTTTCACACCTTCTTTTATCTCCTTTATTGTTATAATACGTTCATCCAGGGCCGCCGCTTCCATTAGGCGAGGTTAGTAAATGCTAAGGGCGCCAAAGATCTGGGGGGCGCCAGCGCCTCCCGCCCTGTGCACGTCTGATAGTATTATGTAAGAACAACATGAAAAAAATAATGAAGGAATGAGAAGCATAGACAAATGATGAAAGGTTGTACGACGTATGTACACCAGTTTAGCTTGACTGATATTTACATAATTAACTTATTCATCTTATTGGGTCATTATAGAACTTTCACTATCACGACCTTTAACCCTTTAGGGACGGGAGTCGTAAATAAGCGATTTAAAAATGTTGCGCGCACAGACGGGAGTCGTCAATAAGCGACTCGGCTTATTTACGGCTTAATATGAGTTCCGGGAGTCGTCAATAAGCGAATAACTGTTTTTATGTGACATATGCCCTTCTTGCTTGGAAAAACAGTAGATATGTCCTTTTTGCACGCATATTTTAGCACTTTTGAGCGTTCTGATTTGTTACTACATATGCCTCGCTTTACTCGCTGTTTTGATTGGTCATGACACTTTCTTGAACTGTGAAATGATTTTATAATTTTATGATAAATGTATGTATTAACAAATTAAAATAGATCAGTGTAAGGCAAATAGTTTCTTCAATATGGTACCTTCATTACTTTGTGGGCAAACCCAATCGTGAAGTGGGAGGCGGGTGGGGGCGTCAGCTGCAGTCCTGCTAAGGGCGCCAAATAGGCTGGCGCCGGACCTGCGTTCATCCATATATCCCATCTCACTTCTCACCTCTAACGCCATATCTATATGTTCTCTCAGAGTAGGTGGTATTTGGTATTCAAGTGTTCCTATTATCACTCCTTGGTCATCTGTCATTGCTTTCTTGTATCTTAAACTCCATACTTATATGGTCTCTTAGGCTGAAGGGTAGTGTATATTTCTTACTCACCATGACCTCGTGGGCAGAATCATTCTGCCTGTACCTTCTATAACTATTAGTACCATATAGCCTAGGCCTATGTTTCCAATTCCTTTTCTTCCTTGGACTTGCACAGGTTTTCCACGCTGTTCTGGAATTCAAAACATGATAAAATTTCAGATTCACAACAAATAAATTTTTTACAGTTTAAAACTATACTCCTAAAGCTAACTTAAAATAGCTTTAAAAGCAAAAGTTGGCCGTTTTAAATGTCACGTGATATTTGGAAAGCCATATCGGCTTTAAGGGCAGGGTTCTGAAGTTAAAAAAGTTCATTGGCGTGAATCTCAAATTTACCCCAGAACACATTCATCACATTACATTTCATTTGGAAAACAAAGCCACTCGGGCCTATCGAGGTAATCCAAGTCATGAGCTACGTTTTTTAATAATAAGAAAATCTTGCAAGATGTCAAACTAAAGTCAGCTAATATACGACTATTTACTACCACCATAGTAGCCTATATAACTGAGGTGACGTGTGTGTGTATATATATGGAAAACTGATGAGTGGGTAGTTGGGAGGTAACGAAAATGGTTCACTGAGTAGGTAGGTAGTTAATCTAACAATTATTAAATTCTTTTTATGTCAATAACTGGGTGGATGAAACCAATTGGTTGCTCACCAGAGTTATTCTCCACACTAGTATTTATATACTGTGTGACAAGAGCGTGCTCGGTAATAGATACATTACCGCTCAACCAACCGAGGAAAAAACCAAGACAACGCTGGTGGAAAAAGCCCCGCGAAGAGGAGAACAAGAGAGGACGAAAACGAAGAACGGGGCGAGAGGACGCACCAGCAAGTGCGCTCTCGACAATTACACAACCGGAGAAGGGAGACACTCCAATAACTAACAGTAAGTGACTAATTGAGTTTTTAACCCATCAATTTAATCACATTAAATTAAGCTGGGTCAGACAAGTTAGGCCTACATTGTGGCCTAAGACCCAGCATCAACTCATAGCTTAACAAAGGTGAAGGTAGATTGCCCTAACCTAACTTGGTGAGGAATCCTACTGTGGACCTCAATTTATCTGCCCGCTCTGGACCATTTCCGGAATCTCTAGGCTGACCCCTCTAGGCTAGACTTGATCTACTCTATAGTTAGACTGGAGATATAAGGGGTGGGTTAATTGTGGACCGATTCATACAGAGCATTTTTCGCAATATATATATATATATATATATTAATATATATATATATATATATATATATATTTAGGAGAAATCCAATGACAAGGAGGAATGTAAATGCCATGAAAAGTCTTCTTTAATGCGCAACGTTTCGAGCAATACGCTCATCTTCAGGCTAAATAATAACAATATGAAATTAAAATCAATAAATAAATGAAACACAAGACAAAATTTCTATAAAACCTATTCATTAAAAGCAAAATTTAAAAAGACTAAAAGAAGAGGGTTAAATTCAAAGTTATAAAAATTTACATAAAATTACAAGAAATTTAAAAAGCTATTTTTAAATTACATATAGTAAATTTGAAATTAGTACAATGGAATAATTAACACTACTAACCCTTCATTGCTGGTTCCGAGGCACAAGTAATTTAAAACAAAACAAAGGGAACATACTATGGGTTGGGTGGTTGGAGAGTTATAAGTTGGGGAGGGGGAATTATAAAAAATTTAGAGGGACAGCTGAGGAATCAACGTTTAGAGAAGGGGTCAATGTTTTAATATAGAGAGATTCCAAAATTCTAAGTGAGTTGGGACAAGAATTACAACCGAGAATTTTAAAATTATCTAAAGTGACATCAATTTTACATTTAATACTATGTTCCCGGATACTAGAGGCTTCTTTTTTATTTAAAATTTTACCTGTTCGGCAACTTATTCTCATATGCGAATAAAATCTAGCCTGAGAGAGCGCACGGTGCTGCCAATATAAGTACCAAGGAGACACCTTGGGCAGGTAAATAAATATACAACACCGCTACGCAACGAATCAGGAGTTCGATCGTTCGCTGAGAAAAAGCTACCTAAAGACGTTTTATTAATAAATATAATGCGAAAATCAGTATGATAAAAAAAAATTTTTAACAACTTGGTAAATTTAAGTTTAAATTCTTTATTCATGGGACCCATTTCAGGTACCAAGAAATATTTTATATCTTTAGGCACTGAAATACAGGGAAGTTGAGGGCTATAAACATTATTTAAGAAAGATCTTATTAGTTTATCTACATATTGAACAGGAAAACTATTATTGGTAAAATATGATCTTAAATTATTAAATTCATCGTTAAGTAAGATAAAACTAGAAGTCAAATTATATCCTCTGAACAAGAGAGTTTTAATACACGACTCAAGGTATGGACAAGATGGACTTAGGGTTTATCGCCATGTTTGGAAGACTTCACGAAAGCTTCTCAAGTCTAAACTCGACTGTTATTTTCTTGAAATGTGTCGTACCTGCAGGGTTTTCCCGAAATTCGTTTACTTCAAACTTTATCGAGAAAATCTATATGACTCTGAATTTTATCAATCTTCTCTGGAATATTTATTAAATAATGAAATTAATTATAAAATCAAAATTTCAGACTCGCATAATAAGTCGCTTGAGCATCATATAATTACTCTTAAAAATACCCTTTCGTTGTTGGATTATTTGTTAATAATTTCTCTTGTACAACGTGATCTTGAAAAGTTTCATTCTACCATTTCTGAAACTCATGAACGTAAGTTAAAGGCCCTGGGCCTGAATTCACCTAATTTTTTCAATTCTGATAAAGTAATTTCGAATTTTTCTAGTTACACCCTCTCCCCTCGGGAAAAGTTTTTACTCTCACTTGGCTTGCAATTTAAGCTTCCGTTATTTCAAATATATAAGCCTTCGTTTTTTCTTTACTTTGAAAATTTTTTTAATGGCTTGAAAAATGTTCCCCATGTTGGTGATTTTAATAATTTTAAATGTCAGTTTGCTAATTTAACTCATGAATTTTTTCACAAACTTAGAAACCTTAAATTTAAATCTTTCATATTTAAGAAGAGTGACTTGCAGGTTATTAAGAATTTGGCAAGGAACCAGGAGATTGTCGTGACTAGACCGGACAAGGGTAACGGAGTTGTTATTTTGAACAATCTGATTACATAAAAAACTAATGAAATCCTTAGTGATGTTAGCAAATTCAAACAAATTCTTGAACCCGTCAATAAAGTCATTTTAAGGTTGGAAGACAAAGTTAATAGATTTTTGTCACGATTAAAGTCTTTAAAGATAATAAAAAACGATACTTACTCTCAGTTGTTCGTATCTGGTTCTGATCTTGCTCAATTATACTGTTTGCCTAAAATCCATAAAGTTGGAACACCTCTCCGTCCTATTTTAGCTTCGTATAACTTACCTACCTTTCAATTGGCAAAATTTGTTGTTGGTCTCTTGTCACCTTTTGCGAAAAATGCGTATACTATAAATAACTCTTATGAATTTCAAAAAGATCTTCTTAGTGAGAATTTCGGTTCAAAAAGGTTTTTGTCAGTTTTGATGTAAAGTCGCTTTTCACGAACGTACCTGTATCAGAAACTATTGCCATTATTTTAGATAGGGTTTTTAGCTCTGTTGATAGTTTTCATGGTTTTTCATGGTCTTATTTTAAGGAACTTTTAGAACTGGTTTTTAAGCAATTATTTTACTTTCAATAATAAGGTTTACCAACAAATTGACGGTGTTGGGATGGGATCACCCGTCGGCCGTCGGACCTTTATCAGCTGATTTTTTTATGACTCATTTAGAAAGTGTAATTTTTAGACAATCTCCCACCAATGTAAACCAATTTTTTACCGACGCTTCGTTGATGACTCGATAGCTGTTTTTGATAATGCTGTACAAGCGCAACAATTTTTTAACTTCTTAAATTCTCTGCACCCCAATATAACTTATACAATGGAAACTGAGGAAAATGGCTCCCTTCCCTTTTTAGATCTTTTAATTTCGAAAAAAGGTGATTCTATTACTACATCAGTTTACAGGAAACCCACTTTTACCGGTTTGGGCATGAATTTTTTTAGTTTTACTGATTTTAACTATAAGATGTCGTATATTAAAACTCTCTTGTTCAGAGGATATAATTTGACTTCTAGTTTTACCTTACTTAACGATGAATTTAATAATTTAAGATCATATTTTACCAATAATAGTTTTCCTGTTCAATATGTAGATAAACTAATAAGATCTTTCTTAAATAATGTTTATAGCCCTCAACTTCCCTGTATTTCAGTGCCTAAAGATATAAATATTTCTTGGTACCTGAATGGGTCCCATGAATAAAGAATTTAAACTTAAATTTACCAAGTTGTTAAAAAAAATTTTTATCATACTGATTTTCGCATTATATTTATTAATAAAACGTCTTTAGGTAGCTTTTTCTCAGCGAAGGATCGAACTCCTGATGATTCGTTGCGTAGCGGTGTTGTATATTTATTTACCTGCCCAAGGTGTCTCCTTGGTACTTATATTGGCAGCACCGTGCGCTCTCTCAGGGCTAGATTTTATTCGCATATGGGAATAAGTTGCCGAACAGGTAAAATTTTAAATAAAAAAGAAGCCTCTAGTATCCGGGAACATAGTATTAAATGTAAAACTGATGTCACTTTAGATAATTTAAAAATTCTCGGTTGTAATTCTTGTCCAACTCACTTAGAATTTTGGAATCTCTCTATATTAAAACATTGACCCCTTCTCTAAACGTTGATTCCTCAGCTGTCCCTCTAAATTTTTATAATTCCCCTCCCCAACTTATAATTCTCCAACCACCCAACCCATAGTATGTTCCCTTTGTTTTGTTTTAAATTACTTGTGCCTCGGAACCAGCAATGAAGGGTTAGTAGTGTTAATTATTCCATTGTACTAATTTCAAATTTACTATATGTAATTTAAAAATAGCTTTTTAAATTTCTTGTAATTTTATGTAAATTTTTATAACTTTGAATTTAACCCTCTTCTTTTAGTCTTTTTAAATTTTGCTTTTAATGAATAGGTTTTATAGAAATTTTGTCTTGTGTTTCATTTATTTATTGATTTTAATTTCATATTGTTGTTATTTAGCCTGAAGATGAGCGTATTGCTCGAAACGTTGCGCATTAAAGAAGACTTTTCATGGCATTTACATTCCTCCTTGTCATTGGATTTCTCCTAAATATTAAATTGAAGCTTTGCAGAAGCAACCCGCATGATTATATATATATATATATATATATATATATATATATATGCACTAAAATCACAAAATAACACGTGATCTTATTAATAAGCAAACAACCACAGGGAAAAGGAAACACAAAGTCCGAGCGCTTTCGTGATATATTCACATTATCAAGGAGGAACAGAAATGTGAATATATCACGAAAGCGCTCGGACTTTGTGTTTCCTTTTCCCTGTGGTTGTTTGCTTATATATATATATATATATATATATATATATATATATATATATATATATATATATATAGTCTAAAGTCACTAAAGGAAAAAATCACGAAGGGATAAACAGAGCAACGCGGGCTGTTCGTGGAGTTTTGGCTAGACTAGACTCTAGAGTCTAGAGCATGGTTATTCATATCTGACTAAATCGTTGGTGCTAAGTTTAATTTTGGTGATGTTTCTCAGGTGACAAATGGGGTAGAAAGTTGTCAGTAAATAATAATAGTTAGGGGTAATGTCTATAGCTTCTAAATTAGTAAAGTTAGAGAGTTTAGGTAGACTCCTTTGTGGGACGCAGGAAATCTATGGTAGGCCCTAAAGAATATCTAATTCAACGCACCGGTAAGTGCCTTTGTTTGTTGTTTAGAAACCTAGTAACTTAGCGGGGTCACGGACCCCAAGCTATTACATTTGGCGACGAGGATGGAATTCAGTTTGACTCATTGGAATAAATATGGCTCATTGGATTTAATTTGGCTTATTGGGTTCAAGTGGTTGTTTGGAAAATTGAATGTAGCCTAGTGGGTCGTCCGATTTGGTTGGTTTGTGTGGGTAAGCTACCTTACTATAGCTTAGGTTCCGCCGGCATAACTCTAAAACTAATTCCTACTCAGCCCTAACTCTAAAACTAATTCCTACCCAGCCCTAACTCTAAAACTAATTCCTACCCAGCCCTAACTCTAAAACTAATTCCTACCCAGCCCTAACTCTAAAACTAATCCCTACCCAGCCCTAACTAAAACTAATTCTACCCAGCCCTAACTCTAAAACTAATTCCTACCCAGCCCTAACTCTAAAACTAATTCCTACCCAGCCCTAACTCTAAAACTAATTCCTACCCAGCCCTAACTCTAAAACTAATTCCTACCCAGCCCTAACTCTAAAACTAATTCCTACCCAGCCCTAACTCTAAAACTAATTCCTACCCAGCCCTAACTCTAAAACTAATTCCTACCCAGCCCTAACTCTAAAACTAATTCCTACCCAGCCCTAACTCTAAAACTAATTCCTACCCAGCCCTAACTCTAAAACTAATTCCTACCCAGCCCTAACTCTAAAACTAATTCCTACCCAGCCCTAACTCTAAAACTAATCCCTACCCAGCCCTAACTCTAAAACTAATTCCTACCCAGCCCTAACTCTAAAACTAATTCCTACCCAGCCCTAACTCTAAAACTAATTCCTACCCAGCCCTAACTCTAAACTAATTCCTACCCAGCCCTAACTCTAAAACTAATTCCTACCCAGCCCTAACTCTAAAACTAATTCCTACCCAGCCCTAACTCTAAAACTAATTCCTACCCAGCCCTAACTCTAAAACTAATCCCTACCCAGCCCTAACTCTAAAACTAATTCCTACCCAGCCCTAACTCTAAAACTAATTCCTACCCAGCCCTAACTCTAAAACTAATTCCTACCCAGCCCTAACTCTAAAACTAATTCCTACCCAGCCCTAACTCTAAAACTAATTCCTACCCAGCCCTAACTCTAAAACTAATTCCTACCCAGCCCTAACTCTAAAACTAATTCCTACCCAGCCCTAACTCTAAAACTAATTCCTACCCAGCCCTAACTCTAAAACTAATTCCTACCCAGCCCTAACTCTAAAAACTAATTCCTACCCAGTCCTAACTCTAATACTAATTCCTTCTCAGCCCTAACTCTAATACAATTACTATTCAGCCCTAACTGGGGAGTAACTAGATCAAATTTAAACCAAATCTAACCTACTTCACGTTATTTGACCTAATTCGGTTTTGTTCTAGCATGTCGGTGATTGGCCATATAAGCCCCTACGAAGACTCTGGGGAGGACTTCGAAGATTATGCCACTAGGGTGAGGTTGTTTTTCGAGGCAAATTCCATTCTTGATGCTAAGAAAGTACCTACCTTTTTAACTATAATAGGCCCTAAAACGTTTGGCTTAGTTATGGTCCTAGTTGCTCCTAAAGCACCGGAAACTTGCACCTATAGTGAATTGGTGCAGGCCCTAACCGATCACGACAAACCCCGAGTAGTTCTCATCTATGAACGTTTCAAATTTTATTCGAGGCATCAGACGGTAAATGAAAGCATTGCAGAGTTTGTTGCAGGAATAAAAGCCCATAGCCGTACTTATATATTTGGGGACAAATTAGACGAAATGCTAAGAGATAGGTTTGTAATGGATCTCAAAGAGGAGTCTACCCAGAGAGCCCTATTAGCTATACAGGACCTAACTTTTAGTCAGGCTGTAGAAATAGCTGCGGCTAGAGAAGCAGCTGCTAAAGATGTTAGAGCTTTTGGCAGTCACAGTAGTAAGCCCAACATGTAAATAGCTTTAAATCTTCTAGGCCTGGCAGACCTAATGAGCCTACTAGACAGACAAATAAAAGGTATGCTGCAAATACGACTAAACCTACTAATTCAAACGCTAAACAGGAGGAAAAGCCTTCCAAACCATGTACTGGGTGTGGAAAACACAATTGGAAGAAGGACTGCCCTGTTAAAGAAGCAGTTTGCCGAAACTGTAGTAAAATAGGCCACATAGCTAAAGTTTGTTTTTCAAAGAAAACAAGGGGTGAAAATTCTAATTATAACATTTCTAGTGTAAATCCTCAAAAGGGAAATACTTCGAACATTGGAGTGGAGTTGTTATTTTATTTATTTGTCGGGTTCAAATCCCAGCTGAGCCGCGAACGGCCAAATTCTAAAGGGCAAGTTCTACCTAAAGCCCAAGTTAAGCTAAATTAAAACTTACGGATTTGAGATCCTATTAGGTCCTACCTCAGGGTAACCTCAGGGTTGCTGACTCGATGCGGGCCTACCTTAGACCTTAGTTACATGAATTTTAATGTAAACAAAAAGGGTACTATTTATGGTCTTCTTTCTCAACCTTGCAACAACAACGCAACCTGGACTATTGCACGGTGCAACAATCTTGTATCTAAACAACCAAACTGAATTGCAAGAGAGCTCTCTACAAGACCACACCCTGTACGTACGACATCCCACAAACGAGTAGAAAGAACGCGCAGCGTCCCAAAATGATGCCAACAGTGTGACCAAACAATGATGCCACAAGAGCTCAAAAATGCTAGCTCTAAATTAAGTTAATTTTTCACTAACCTTACAATTATGAGATGGATAATATACACCTTAACTTAATATATACAAGCAATGCTGCATCAATCAGCTTAGTCATCGTATCGCCTTGGGACAACAATGGTTCTTCCTCTTCTAGATTTCTAAACCCCCACCGAAGAGGCATTGTTGTCATTACCTTCTGCAAGGTTAGCCAAGCCTTCTCCATGAGGCTGTAACTCAAATGTTTCATCTTGACTATCTGTGTTTTCGCTGATTTCTAAAGCATAGAGTTTTTGTATAGGTCTCTTTAACTTTCCTCCTGAAGTCTTTACCAGTGCAGACCTATGGAAAAACTATACGCGCTCACAACATGGTATCATATGTGGTACATTTATTTCATAATTAAATATAAATTATTAATTAATTGAATTAAATATCTATACAAAATTGCCTCGGGATTGGCGACATAGCCTATTGGGAATGAAATAATTGAATTGCCATACGTACAAAGAACCTGTACGTATGAATCAGCCCCACATAGCAACAAGAAAACCCAATTTATTATTTAGTCTACCAAAAGGTAGTAGACACAACAAAATCATGCTAGTTCGGCAAATAATACACCAGAACCAAGGAACGGCTCTCAGGGCTGTTTATGTTACAGCGAAGCTTTAAACTGGGAGGATGTCTTTGTCCCCCTCTAGTTCTGAGTGAATTCCTATAATATAAAACCTAAGACTATAAAAGGATAGGCCTATTCCTTCAGGGGTTTATATAGTGACTGCCTATATTAATTACCTTAAGTAAATTCGCCGCGTAACTCCATCGTGGCGGCCCTACACCGAAAATGATCGTAACGCCCTACATCGAAGCAAACAAAGGACCCAGCAAAAATAAGGTGAGGCAATTTCAGTTTTCATTAACATAAGGTTTCGCCAATCCGGGCGCTAAAATTACCGTAATCACTTAAATATAAAACGGTCCTTTAACAACCTACATATTTATAACTCTCTAACGAAAAAGCATAGGGCTTTTGTCGGTAACCCTCCACTGACGTCTGTTGGAAATTTCCAACGGATGAGGGCACAGGCAATCAACCCATAGCCCTATATAGTTTTTCAAATGGTGGCCCTGTGAAGGGGAACTAACCCCTCTAAAATTTACACTGACACACGCGGTGGCTAGGCTTAACTCAGTAGGCCTAACCCTAATTTCAACCATAACCCCACTATAGTTTTTCATATAGTGGCCTAAAACTGGGAACCGATTCCTTTACCTTTACACTAATCAAAACAAAGGCTTGTTCATTTAACAAGCATAACTTATTTTAGGTCCTAAAAATAATAGGCCCGCAACATTAAGCCTATTAAAAGGTCCTACTCTTCAAATTCAAACTAAGCCTTGTTAATTTAACAGGCTTAACTCATTTAGGGTCCTATAAAATAATAGGCCCAAACAAGCCTACTTGGTAGGCCCAACAAATAGGCCTATTTAGTAGGCCCACCTAACTTTACCTTACATAATAGGCTACCTCTTAAAGTAGGCCTTACTCTTTACACTCAAGGCCTATCCTAACTAAAACACTAAATTTATAATTGAACCTGTGGTGTAGGTTATAAAATTTATTTCAGCAATTTAACTTACTCATAAGACTCATTAACATCACAAAATTCGACTCAGACCTGTAACATCACAAAATTCGACTCAAACTGTAACATCACAAAATTCGACTCAAACTGTAACATCACAAAATTCGACTCGAACTGTAACATCACAAAATTCGACTCGAACTGTAACATCACAAAATTCGACTCAAACTGTAACATCACAAAATTCGACTCGAACTGTAACATCACAAAATTCGACTCGAACTGTAACATCACAAAATTCGACTCAAACTGTAACATCACAAAATTCGACTCAAACTGTAACATCACAAAATTCGACTCGAACTGTAACATCACAAAATTCGACTCGAACTATAACATTACAAAGACCTAAAGCAATTGCACGAATTCAAACCTACACCCACCTAACACCTATTCGTGACCCTATTCCAACCTATTCGAAGTCCTATTTGACATATAGGCCCAACCTATTCTAAGTCCTATTTGACATATAGGCCCAACCTATTACCTACTCGAAGTCCTATTTGACATATAGGCCCAACCAATTACCTATTCGAAGTCCTATTTGACATATAGGCCCAACCTATTCTAAGTCCTATTTGACATATAGGCCCAACCTATTACCTATTCGAAGTCCTATTTGACCAATATAGGCCCAACCTATTCCAATTCGACATATAGGCATAAAACAGACAAGGCTTGATATAAGGGCCTCAAATGCAACGTTTGAGGATCTTTACTCAGCCAAATTGATTAACCTAACCCAAAACCCCAAAATAAAACCCTATAACAAAATACACATTTACACACATACGTACGGTACAGTATATAAAATATACATACGACTTCAAACATCCAATTCTTCTTTTAAAAGAAGAATCACAACAGATTTCATCAACAAACACACACACACACACACACATACACCACACACACGTACGGTACAGTATATAAAAATATATACATACGACTCCAAACATCCAATTCTTCTTTTAAAGAAGAATCACAACAGATTTCATCAACAGACACATACATTCCTTGCAAACAGATTGGATTCCTTCAAAACCCAAAACCTTCCAGACCTACCTGTAGGATACACAACATTTACTCATTCATAACTACGGGTATTAACTTCATTGGAGTGGTGAATCCAAGTTTTGAAGACCAACTGGATTCGGAGGAATGATACACACACACACACACACTACTCTTTCAATGTGTCTCAAACACAACAACCTGTCTAAACATAACCAAGGATCGGAGAGTAAAAGCTTTTATTGCTGCGCTCTGATTCTGTGCACATAATTTTGTGCCAAAAATTATATGGTTAGACAGTGACACACAAACAAACTACTCTACTCCAAAGGGTTGATGGCCTACCCTTGGCCATAGCCCAACAAATCATCAAAGGGCTGATGGCCTACCTTGGCCATAGCCCAACAAATTCATCAAAGGGCTGATGGCCTACCTTGGCCATAGCCCAACAAATTCATCAAGGGCTGATGGCCTACCTTGGCCATAGCCCAACATATTCATCAAGGGCTGTGGCCTCCTTGGCCAGACCAAACAACAAGGGTCTTGTGGCCTCCCTTGGCCAGAGACCAAACAACATTGGTCTTGTGGCCTCCCTTGGCCAGAGACCAAACAACATTGGTCTTGTGGCCTCCCTTGGCCAGAGACCAAACAACAAGGGTCTTGTGGCCTCCTTTGGCCAGAGACCAAACAAAAAGGGTCTTGTGGCCTCCCTTGGCCATAGGCCAAACAACACAAAAACAGTACAGGATTCAAAGCCCCAAGCCCTCCAGATCTACCTGTGGAGGAGTAAATTTACTCCACTAAAACTACGGGTATTGACTAGTCTGAAGTGGTAGGAGGTTTGAATACAGTACAAACTCTTTCTAATTCTCCTAAATTAAATGAACAAATAACAAAAGACAACAATGGGAACATTGAACCAAACAATTACACGAAAACACTTGGAATGCTTTGGTTTTTAAAACAGAATTCCGAACACGATGACACTCTTTGCACAAAGAGTTATAACTTAAATCCAAATGCCGATACAAAAAGACAAGTGCTTTCAGAATCATCCAAAATTTTCGACCCCATTGGATTATATTTACCAGCAACCATAAGATCCAAAACCCTTTTGCAAGACTTATGGAAAAAGAAAATTGATTGGGATGAACCACTTTCAGTGGAAGACCAACTTCATTGGAAAAAATTAGCCACAGACTTGAACAAAGTTCAAGACATCTACGTACCAAGATGTGCTGGCTACAGATTGAAATCGCAAACACTACACATTTTTACAGATGCCAGCACACAAGCTTACGGGTGTTGTGCCTATTTAACAAGTGAAAATGAAAGTAACTTGGTTTATTCAAAGGCAAAAGTGGCACCCTTAAACCAAAAGAAAACTGTACCACAACTTGAATTATTAGCTGTCTCATTGGGAGTTAAAACAGCAAACTTTCTTTCACAAGTGTATAAAGAAGTTGACATAACAAACATTTACTTAAGGACAGACAGTCAAATTTGTCTAACATGGGTGACCAACACAGATACAACTTCTTGCAAAAACATATTTGTGAAAAACAGACTAACAGAAATCAAAACTGCAAACACAAACCTTGGTATCAAATTTAGGTACATAAAAACAAAAGAGAATCCTGCAGACTTTTTGACAAGAGGGCTCTCTTACAAGCTGTTGAAAACAAATAAAATCTGGTATGAAGGGCCCGAATGGCTAACATGTGAGGATCTTTGGCCAGCCAAAGTAGTTAACCTCACACTCAACTCTACAACAACTGAAAAGATCACTGAGGACAAACCTATATTTGACTATCACCTTTATTCAGACCTAAACAAACTCTTGAGAATTACAGTCTATTGCTGCAAGTTTGTCAATAGCTACCTTCTCAAACACTGTCCTCAGAAAGCCTTTTCTAACTTAACAGAAACTGCAACAAAATACTGGCTCAAACAGATACAAGCTTCAGAATTTGACAAGGAGTTGAAGTATCTTAGGTCCAGTAGCACATTAAACAAAGGTATTCCTTCACTTGTCATGGATCTAAATCTGTACCTGGATACAGAGGGTCTGATAAGGTGTAAAGGAAGGCTTAACAAGTCAACTTTGACTTACAACTCTAAGCACCCAATTCTTCTTCCAAGGAGAAATCACTTCACAAAACTCATCATCAGGGATACCCACAACAAAATACACCACATGGGAGTCCCACAAACCCTGACAGAGCTGAGAAAGACTTACTGGCTACCAAGGGTAGAACTGAAACAAAGAAAATTCTAAACACATGCATTCCTTGTAACGTATCCATTCACGACCCTTTAAGACCCCAAGCCCTCCAGACCTACCTGTGGAACGAGTAACATTTACTCGGCCATTTGAAACCACGGGTATTGACTACACTGGAGCGGTAAATGTGAGTTTTGGAGACAAAATGGATTCAAAGGAATACAAAGTGTACATTGTACTCTTCACCTGTGCTGCCACACGTGCCATATGTCTAGACATAGTAGAAGATCTGACAGCAGAAGCTTTTATTGCTGCTTTCAGACGATTTTGTGCACACAATTCTGTACCCAAAACTATATGGTCAGACAATGCCACATACTTCAAATCTGGTGAAAGAATTATTCATCAGATTTGTGACAATGAAACAGTACAAACTCATTTAACCAAACACAACATAACCTGGAAGTTTCCTGTTAATACACCATGGTATGGTTCAATTTGGGAAAGAAAACATACAAACTGTAAAGAACTGCCTTAAAAAGACTATTGGGACAAAACATCTACAACTTTTTGAAACTCATGACTATTCTGTCAGAATTGAAAATGTTGTCAACAACAGACCATTAACTTATGGGAGATGGTATTAATGAGCCAGAATCTCTCACACCAAACCACCTAATTAAGGGAGAAACAGTAAACATGTTACCAGAATCTGAACATAAACAGTACAGAGGATCCAGATTGGGAAATAGGCACAAAGAACTCAACACAAAATACAAACATTTGACACAAATCAAGACTCAATTTATAACAAAATGGAGAGAAGAATACTTAACAAGTCTTAGAGAAAGACATAAACAATTAACAAAACAAAGTTGGAATGATTCAGTCAAAATTGGGGACATTGTGTTGATACATGACAAGACACCAGACAACATTGGTCAATGGAAAAGTCTTGGAACTCAAAACTGGTGAAGACGAAGTTACCAGGGTTGTTAAAACTGAAAACAGCAACTGGTGAGACCACCAGAGATATCACATTACTATATCCTTTGGGTGTGGGCTAAATTAGAACCATTACCCCAAAGGATGGATCAGGATACTATTGGGGAGGAATCTCTCAATGTGCCTGATGTAACTCAGACTAAACCAGACAGGCCTCAAAGAAAGACTGCTTTGAAAGCCAGAAAACTTTTACAAGAAAAAAATTAAGACTGGTGACTTATAAAACTTACACAAACAAGAGCAAAGTTAAAATGCTTAATAACTTACTTTAATCCCATAAATTTCCTATACCTAAAGGGAGTCAAAACTGATTGACATAACTTTAACTAAACTTGAGAAGTTGGCCTCTTGAACTTTCATATTTGATAGGTCTTGAGTAACCTCTCTCTTCCTAAATTTCTACTTCATTCTTTTCAATCCATTTCACATGGTTTAAAAACACAGTTTGTCAAAAAATTTTGATCTATAACATACAAATTTTTCTCCGGCCCCCCCAGTATATGGAAAAAAACTATATGCGCTCACAACATGGTATCATATGTGGTACATTTATTTCATAATTAAATATAAATTATTAATTAATTGAATTAAAATATCTATACAAAATTGCCTCGGGATTGGCGACATAGCCTATTGGGAATGAAATAATTGAATTGCCATACGTACAAAGAACCTGTACGTATGAATCAGCCCCACATAGCAACAAGAAAACCCAATTTATTATTTAGTCTACCAAAAGGTAGTAGACACAACAAAATCATGCTAGTTCGGCAAATAATACACCAGAACCAAGGAACGGCTCTCAGGGCTGTTTATGTTACAGCGAAGCTTTAAACTGGGAGGATGTCTTTGTCCCCCCTCTAGTTCTGAGTGAATTCCTTATAATATAAAACCTAAGACTATAAAAGGATAGGCCTATTCCTTCAGGGGTTTATATAGTGACTGCCTATATTAATTACCTTAAGTAAATTCGCCGCGTAACTCCATCGTGGCGGCCCTACACCGAAAATGATCGTAACGCCCTACATCGAAGCAAACAAAGGACCCAGCAAAAATAAGGTGAGGCAATTTCAGTTTCATAACATAAGGTTTCGCCAATCCGGGCGCTAAAATTACCGTAATCACTTAAATATAAAACGGTCCTTTAACAACCTACATATTTATAACTCTCTAACGAAAAAGCATAGGGCTTTTGTCGGTAACCCTCCACTGACGTCTGTTGGAAATTTCCAACGGATGAGGGCACAGGCAATCAACCCATAGCCCTATATAGTTTTTTCAAAAGACCTAACTAAATTGTCTTTGCCAACAAACAACTCTTCAATTATGCCAAGCTTCCAGCATTGCCTTGGTCTTTCATCCCCAATCATTACCACTTCTCCCACCTTGATACAATTTGCATTGGAGCCCTTTACCTTGCTGATGGGTAATAATTGAGTTCTGGCAAGTATTCCATCTGCCACCTCTTCCATAACTGATCTTGTAGCTCTTCAAGGTACCTGAACCGTCTGGTTAACTCTCCTTGAGTGCTCTGGATAGGCTGCAAGTCTTCTGGCACACTGGGGTTTGATGTTAATCGTTTACCACAAAGAAAATGATTTGGTGTCAATGGCTCTGCATCCTGCCTACTGTGTAAACAAAAGTGATAGGCCTACTGTTCACCATTGCTTCTACTTCACATAAAACAGTAGAGAATTCTTCTTTGCTCAAATGAGCATTAGCTAAAAGTTTCTTTAATGGACACTTTACACTTCTCACTAGCCTTTCCCAAAATCCTCCCCACCATGGTGCTCTCTCAACAATAAACTCCCACTGTACCCCTTGGTGTGAAAAGTAGGATTGGAATCCTTCCTCTTTTAGCAAGGACCAAATTTCTTGGAGTTCCTTTGCAGCCTTTTTGAAGGTTTTTGCATTATCCGATTTTATTTTATTTGGGAAACCCCTTCTGTTCACAACCTTTTAAAGGCCAAAAGAAATACATCACTACTTAAGTTGCTTACCAACTCCAAATGGATTGCTCTGGTGGTAGCACAGGTGAAAAGACATATATAACTTTTGTTAGACTCCCCTCGCTCATACACATAGACTGGCCCTGCAAAGTCTACTCCCACTACATCAAATGGGGCAGTATAGACACACCGTCTCTTGGAAGTGGAGCCACCTTTTCATAATAAGGCTTTGCACTCCAACGCTTGCAAACCACACATTTATGCAAGACCTTTTTTACTACTTGTCTAATTTTGGGAATCCAAAATTGTTGTCTGATCTCTATTATCACTTCTCTAACTCCAGCATGTAACAGCTTATGATGAGTATCCAGGATCAAAAGGTCCACAAAGTGCCCCCCAGAAGGTAGCAAAATTGGATGTCTTTTCTCCTCTGGAAGAGAAAAGAAACTGTAATCTACCTCCTACTCTCAAAAATCCTGATCCAAAAACACATCCAAACCCTTGAGCGCAGAATGTGTTGGTAGAACCTGTAATGGATGGCTGGTGAGCAATTCCCGCTCTTCACCAAATTTTTCCTTCTGCGCATATACCACCCAGTATTTCCTGGCTTGCTGAATCTCATTACTGTTCAGAATTCCTTCCCTTCTTGTTTCTCCCTTAATGTTGTTGGTAAATCTATATACCCATGCTGTCACTCTTAACAATCTTTTCAGACTGCTAATGTCCTCAAGCCTCAATATGGGGTCCTGCTGCATAACTTGACAACTGTTCACAGCGCATTTCTCACCTCACTCACCCATGCTTCTTCAGCCTGGCATTCTCCTACAATAGGCTGATTAGAAGGCCAGTTTTCACTTCCAAGTTTTAGCCACTCTGGCCCATTCCACCACAAACTTGATTGTGAAAGATCTTTCACTGAAATTCCTCGTGTTGGTAAATCAGCGGGGTTTTGGATGCCTGGACAATGCTTCCATTGCTTGGGATCTGTGCGCGCTTGAATTTCCTACACCCTATTGGCAACAAATGGTTTCCATTTCCTTGCCTGACTTCTTAACCAGTGCCAAACTATAGTGGAGTCTGTCCAATAATAGCTTGGAATTTCATAGAGGGCCAAAGACTTTCGCACTGTAATTGCAAGCCGACTAGCAATAACGGCACCCATCAATTCCAACCTTGGAACAGAAAGCCTTTTCAAAGGTGCTACTCTGCTCTTTGCAGCAACCAACCTGCAACTTACTTCCTCTTGCAATGCGCCTCTTATATAAATACAAGTTGCATAGGCTTCCTCACTTGCATCACAAAAGATGTGCAGCTCCAAATTGTCTGGACTATTGTTCAACTCTCCAAAGTACCATCTTGGGATTTCAATGTCTCCAAGATGTGCCAATTCTTTGAACCAATATTTCCACCTTACCACCATATGATCAGGTAACTCTTGATCCCAACCAAGTCCAATTTCCCAGAGGCTCTGAAACCAAATTTTTGACTTTATCACAAATGGAGCCAGGAATCCAAGAGGATCAAAGACCTTCGAAGCCAAACTAAGAGCTGTACGTTTTGTCCACCTTGTCTCATTCTCAGCCAGCTCTACTAAAGATTTCCCATTGAAGGTAAACAAATCATCATCTTGCTGCCAAACGATGCCTAGCACCTTTGCGTCTATTGCCCACAACTCCTTAATACCAGAATCCTCAATACTTTCTGCTGCATCAGGTACTACAGAGGAATGACTCATAAACTCTTGTAATTGCGAATGATTGGTCTGCCATTTTCTGAGCTCCATGCCAGCCTCCCTCATTATAGCTCTAGCCTCCATGAATATCTGTTTAGCCATTTCTGTATTATCCACGGAACATAGCAAATCATCAACATAAAATTTTCCTTATGTGTTCAATAGTGTTAGGATAGACTTCAGAATATTTCTTAAAATGGTACTGCATAGTAGCTGCCAACAGAAATGGACTAGAGCTGAGGCCAAACAACACTGACTTCATTCTATATGCTTGAACCTTAGGTTCATTTTCCAACAAGTCTTTCGTATTCACCCACAGATACCTTACTGCATCTCTGTCCTCTGGTTTTAACTTTATCCGCAAAAAGGCTTGCTTCACATCTGCAGTCAATGCTACTCTACCAAACCTGAATCTCAGTAACAAGGAAAATAAATCTGCATTTAAATTTGGCCCAGCATCCAAACAGTCATTCAAGGACACACCACCTTTGTCCTTGGCTGAGCCATCAAAAACTACCCTCAGTTTGGTGGTAGTTTTGTCTCGCCGTACCACTGCATGGTGTGGCAGATAATGTGCCTCCTGGCTCACCAGCTCACCTTGCACCCTTTCAGCATAGCCCTCCCTTACATAACTTAGGATGGCCTCATCGTATTCAATTAACAACTCCTCATTTTTTCTTAGCCTGTACAATGAAGTCTCCAACCTCCGATTAGCTAGCTGAAGGTTTGAACCGGGTTTGCAAGAATCCTTCCATGGTAGGCCAACTTCATAGCAACCATCTCAAACCCAATCCCTTTTTCAAATTGCTCTAAACATCATTGTTCACTGTACTTGCCTGGTTGTCCTTTATGCCAATAGATTCAAGTTCCCAAAACGCTTTCAAATGCCTTTCCAGACCATGGCTGTTCTCCTCAATCTAACAAAAAGAGCCTTAACTTCCATTTCATTGCAATAACTACCATGTAGCATCCAGCCTAGCTTACTTTCAATAGCTACCGGGCCTTGAGATGTACGGACAATATTACCAGTGATGAAGTCCCAATAATAGTCAGCTCCAATCAAAAGACTAATATCTTCTGTTCCCTCAAACTTATTATTGCCCAAATTAATTCCTTAACTTGCAATTCTTGGACACATGCCATATCTAAACAAGTAGTGACTGGAGCACAAAGTTCCTCAATCTCTACAGCTTGGACCTTGATAGTGGGACTTTGCGGTAACAACCCTTTAACCAGAACTTCTACCTTCTTAAATTTGGTTCGGTTTTGAACGGAACCCCCAAACCCAGAAATTCTTAAATTTTCCCTCTTAAGTTCTTTAAACTTCAATTTTCTGGAAATTCTGGTCTTAATAAAAAAACACTGGCTACCACTATCAAACAACACTCTTACAGTAGCTTCTCCCTCATTCCCAATTAATAAGGCTGCAGTTGTTTGCAATAATCCCCCTTTACTTTTACTCCCTTGCATAGCAGTGGCATGTGCCACTGATGTCTCTACTTCTGGGGTAGGCCTACTAAGTGTGTTTTCACACAATAATGGCTGATGCCTACCATGACATTTTTTGCACAAAATTTTAAACTTACAAAACCTTGCTCTATGACCTTTCAAAAAAACACTTAAAACATGCTGTGGACTTAGTTACCCTGTCCTTTCTCTCCTCAGACCAATCCTTCTTAGTCATTTGTTTATGTCTCTCCCTTAGACCCATCAAGTACTCAGTTTTCCACTGTTTAATGAAATGAGCTTTAACTCTAGTTAAATGTTGTAACTTAGTCTGGAGCTCATCCATCATGTCGTTGAGTCCAGTTTGGGTCTTCTGAAGAGTCTATATTGTAGCCGGCAGGAGACTAACTTGTTCTCCCGAATCAAATGATTTGGAGTTAATGGTTCCGGGTCATTAATGTTGTCACTCACATAAGTGAGTGGTCTATTTTAATGATGTTCTCAATCTCAGCCAGGAGAGTGAGCAACTCAAATAAGTGTATCTGTTTTTTGCCAATTGCTTTCTTCAAGCAATTCTTTACTGTTTGTATATTCCTCTCCCAGATAGAACCATACCAAGGAGAGGCAACTGGAATATACTTCCAATTTATGTTTGAATTTTGTATATATAATTGTGTGAGTTCATCGCTTAACAAGTCGTGGATGACTTGTTCACCAGCCTTGAAATATGTAGCATTGTCAGTCCAAACTGTCTTTGGTACTGAATGTCGTGCACAGAATCTCTTAAAGACAGCAACAAAAGATTCTGCTGTAAGGTCCTCCACAACATCCAAATAAACAGCTCGTGAGGCAGCACATGTAAACAGTACAATGTACATTTTTTGTTCAGTGTCACCCACCCTACAGTCAATGCTCCTGTATAGTCAATGCCTACAGTCTCAAAGGGTCTGTTGAGAGTAACTCTCTCCTCTGGCAAAGCAGGAGGATTTGGTTTCCTATAGGGCCTAGCATGAATACGCCTACATGTGACACACTCACTCAGGACTGTTTTAACAGTGATCCTTCCCTTGGGTATCCAATAAGTTTTTCTTAATGTAGTTAGTGTCTGTGGTACCCCCATATGATATACATCATTGTGTGTTTTTCTGATGATTAATGTTGTCAAATAGCTAAATCTAGGTAAAAGGATTGGATGTTTGCTTTTGTATGACAGTTTTGATTTGTCTAATCTCCCTTTACACCTTAGAAGGCCTTCCTCATCTCTGAACAAGTTTAGATCCACAACTACTGATGGTACAGGTTCTTTTGTTTGTTTCCCATTAGTCAAGAATTCTAACTCTTTATTGTACTCCTTTTGTTGTGCATGGCCTATCCAGTATTTGGTTGCAACTTCTGTATAATTATGATTTTTATTTAGCTGTTTGTTAATTGTAGTTAAACAGTTGTGAGCAAACCTCAAACAGTAGGCTGTAACCCTGACAAGTTTGTTGAAATCAGAATAAATTTCATAATTAGTGATTGGTTCAACCTTTTCATTTGAAAAGATTAAATTTAATGTCAAGTTAACTTGTTCCACAGGCCATTGGTCTGTATTACAGAGCCACTTAGGTCCCATAAACCAAGTTTTGTTTGACTTCAACAACTTGTAGGATAAACCTCTGGTCAGAAAGTCTGCTGGATTTGTTTAGTTGGAACATAGTGAAAGTTTACTTGTAGGCTTTCATTAGCTTCAGCTATTTCTTTTAGCCTATTTCTTACAAAGATATTCTTACTATTAATGCTATCATTCCGTATCCAGGCAAGACAAATCTGACTGTCAAGCCAGATGTGGATATCAGTTATGTTCACATCATGGTAAGCATCCTTAAGCAATGAAATGGTTTTAATGGCTAATGCAGCAGCCAATAGTTCCAATTGAGGTATGGTTCGGGTAGGTTTGAGAGGTGCAACTTTCCCTTTTGCATAAATTAGATGACTTTCTGTAGGACTTACAAGATACGCACAGCACCCATAAGCTTGTGTGCTTGCATCAGCAAACACATGAAGTCTCTGGGGCTTATCCCTAAACCCACAGCACCTTTGAATTTTAATGTTCTGCACTTTTGTTAAATCAGCAGCTAACTTCTTCCAAGATTTTTGATTTTCATTTGTTATTGGATCATCCCACCCAACATTTGTCCTCCAAATTTCTTGGAGGAGAATCTTTGATTTTATTGTTGAAGGCAGGAATAGACCCATAGGATCAAAAATTTTGGAAGCCTCTGATAATATTTGTCTTTTAGTATTTGCTTCCTCATCAAGTTTAAAACCTTTAGTACAGATTGAATCATGACTGTTAGAAGTTGCATCCAAATACCAGTTCATACCTAAAGTTTTAACTCTGTCTGATGGCTCAGTAAGACCATTATTATCCTTTAAAATCTTTTTATTTAAATCCTCATCATTTGAAATCCACTCTCTAAGTTCAAAGTTACCTTGTTGCATAATGTTTTGAGAGTGTTCATAGACTTCAGATAATTCAGATTTTGTTGTTGTTGAGCCTATTAGATTGTCTACGTAAAAATGTTCCTTAGGAAGTTCAATGTTAAAGAGTTATTAAACTGGTTCAAATGATGTCAATTGTCAATGCTAATAGGCTAGGTGAGCAATTGGCTCCAAACAACACAACATTAAATCTATAGGTTATGAACCCTTTATTCAAATCAAATGGATCCTTGAACCATAAGAACCTAATTTGGTTCTTATCATATTCATTTTTAAGATTTATTCTCAAAAATGCCTTTGAAATGTCACTTTGTACGGCATATTTATCTAACCTGAACCTGAGTAAGATCTTCACAAGGTCAGAAATGAGATTAGGACCCTCAATCAGGCAATCATTCAAACTGTGTTTATCACTGTCTTTGAGGCTACAGTTATATACTACTCTGAGTTTTGTTGTTGGGGCATCTTGTCGATAGACCCCCCTGTGGGTTAAATAATGACAACCATCTTTTTTAAAAGGGTTATTTGTTACTTCTTCAATAAAGCCTTTCTGTAGCTGTTCTTTGAAGACATCATTATATGTTTTTATATTATTATCTTGTTTGAGTTTTTTCATTACTTTATATAAATGTCCTTTAGCTACTTTGAGATTATCTCTTAAAGTTGGACAATTTATTTTCCAAGGTAACTCAATAAAATAACTATTGTCTTTGCACTGAATGGTGTCTTCAAATCTTTCTACCATTAACTGATCTTCTGAAGTTTGATTTGTGTCATGTATACCCACAGATTCTAGCAACCATAAAGTTTGAATTGCCTCATCCAAAGTTTCATTTGATAATGATGAATTAATGTTCTCAGTTGAGATAATATTATTCAAAGTGTTGCTATTCTTACAGGTGTTATGTAGGACTGAGTTGAGGCACATAGTATTTGTTGGTCATGAACTATTTTGGTTAGGTCTAGGTTGTATTTGGATAGATCACCCAAAGGGGCTATCCCTGATGGAGTCTGAATAGCTATACCATTACCTATCTCTACTATGCCCTTATGAATAAGATTAATATAATCTGCCCCCATTAACATTTCAATGTTAGCTACTGTGTTGTTTGTGATATGTCTATCAGCTATTTTGTAGTGTTTTCCCAAATGATTTATGGTTTGTTCTAGTTTGGGTATAACCAGTTTGTTTTGTCCTACTTTAGAAATAACAACTGCTTCAATTTTCTCTAATTTATTTTCTAAATGTAGTTCCAGGTCAATTGTCTTATAGCTATTTTTGTCCGAGTCATCCTTAACAAAGGATGCAATATTGAGGTTTTGTTCATTCGGGTTTGGTGTCAAACCCAATTTATTAACTACATTTTGCGAAACAAATGTTTGTTGAGAACAACAGTCTATAAGACATCTCACTGGAGTGGTGCTACCCTCACTATTCACTAAGTCCAAAGTAATAGTTGGTAAAAGAATCTCAGTGTTTCTTGTTACGTTGTTTGAGCAAACAGAATGTCCCATGAAAGTGGCATTTTCTTGATTACCTTTGTTTGGTGGAGGTATCTTTTGAGTTTGAGTACTATTGTTTGGACACTGGTGAATCACACATTGATGAGACATGTCGTAAACTTTTACAAAACTTACACTTGAATCTTAACCTAGATTTACAGTCTTTCTTATAATGTCCCTGGCCAGTACACTTTTTACATAGGTTCAACTGTTCACATCTTTTAGCTCTTTGGTTAAAGTCTGAATATTTGTCACACCCAGTACTACTGTGTTCATTACTTGCACAAAATTTGTAATGTAGTGTGTAAGTTGAGGCAGCAGTTACATTAAAGTTCTGTAATGTAGGTGTTCGTGTATCATAGTTGGTCACATTTGATTCTACAGTATCAAGTTTTGTCTGTTTGGCTGTAGCTAGTTGGTCTCTGGGAACAGTCTTTGGTTTATCCATAGTCTGGGTCTTATTTTGTGTTGGAAAATCTCTCAATTTGTAATTAGTTAGGATATTGGGAAAGTGTTTTCTGATACTTTCAAGATTAGGATAATTTTCTCCCGTCTTTATTATTAAAATATCTTTAACCCTCAAAGGAAGGCACCTAAGAACTATGCCTTGTATAATCCAAGATGAAGCTTTAATATCTATCTCATTGCTAACCAGTTGTCCTATAATAGCTTCTAATTTTGTATAAAAATTTTCCATATCACTATGGTTATCTTTTATGGGTGCAAAATCAAAAATTTGTTGAGATAATTCATATACAATCTCATCTTTATTAATGTAATTACGTTTTAAGAGATCAATAGCTACTTCATATGAATTCCCTACGGCTGGTAAATAGGCTATCAGGTTATAGGCTGGGCCTTTAAGGAAACTAGTTAAGTAGCTAAACTTTTCAACAGTTGAAATATAAGGTTTATTACCTATTAAACTCTCAAATTTGTCAATGAAAGATGGGAATTGTACCGTGTCCCCTCAAATGTTGGTACTAACAAAATGGGTAACTGAGCCCTCAATTCTTGTGACTCAGGATTTAGCATGCCACTTAAATTTTGTTGAAGGTTAGCTCTACTTTGATTAAAATCAGAATTAGGTTTATTTGGTGTTAAGTCAGTCAAACGAGACCGTAGTCTCCTTATTTGCTGTTCAATTGAGATTACCTGATCATCATTATCAGCGTAAAGGTCTATCAATTGTTCTTCAGCCATTTCGGATTCAACTAACTCTGAAATACTCTCATCAATGGCTATTATTTCCTTCTTTTTAGTTTCCAATTTAAGAATTACACACTCTAAATCTTCCTTACCTGGTTGTGTAATATTGTTAAAAGTGTTCACGGCCTTTGTAACAGTTCCCAACTTTGCCCCCCTTTTCTTTTTTAACTTTTTCAATTCCGCACTGTCCATGTTTAAGTCAAAATTGTTTAACTGGGGATCGTAATGAAATAGAGGACAAGAAGAAATTACCAGAGAAGAGAGATCACAGACAAAACAGTCAAGTTTTAATTTGGTTTAATCCCCCCCAAGTACTTATGTGTCACTCAGGTCTAAGCTTGTAAGAGAATGAGACTCCTTAAATGTAAATGTTTCCTAGTTAGGCCCTAGGTTGTAGACCTAATTAGGCTTGATTAGGTTAGGCTTAGGCTTAGGCTTAGGCTAGACCATTTAGCCTAATTCTGCAATTTTTGTTGTTGTTGTTAAGTAAGGTTAAGGTTTGTAAATTCCCCACACACGGACCACCAATGCGAAAAATGCTCTGTATGAATTGGTCCACAATTAACCCACCCCTTATTTCTCCAGTCTAACTATAGAGTAGATCAAGTCTAGCCTAGAGGGGTCAGCCTTGAGATTCCGGAAATGGTCCAGAGCGGGCAGATAAATTGAGGTCCACAGTAGGATTCCTCACCAAACTAGGTTAGGGCAATCTACCTTTACCTTTGTTAAGCTATGAGTTGATGCTGGGTCTTAGGCCACAATGTAGGCCTAAGTTGTCTGACCCAGCTTAATTTAATGAATCTACCTAAACTGGGTTAAAAACACAATTAGTCACTTACTGCTAGTTATTAGAGAGTCTCTTTTCTCCTTGTATAATTGTCGAGAGCGTACTTGCTGGTGGGGATCTTTCTTCGGTGTCTGTTCTCGTCCCTTCTCCAGTTGCGTCCTTTCGCCCCCGTTCCTCGTTTTCGTTCTCTTTGTTCTCCTTTTAGCGGGGCTTTTTCCACCAGCGTCGTCTTGGTTCTTTTTCGGTTGGTTGATCGGTAATGTATATCTATTACCGAGCACGCTCTTGTCACACAGTATAAATATACTAGTGTGGAGAATAACTCTGGTGAGCAACCAATTGGTTTCATCCACCCAGTTATTGACATAAAAGGAATTTAATAATGGTTAGATTAACTACCTACCTACTCAGTGAACCATTTTCGTTACCTCCCAACTACCCACTCATCAGTTTTCCATAATATCATCAATAATCTCTTCAAAGTAAATTATGTTATTTTCTATTTCATCCTCTTCTATAAGAGCCTCAATTTTAACATTTACCTCACTTAGAGCAACCTTTTTAGTTTCTAATATGGAAAGCTGCGCAGTCACTAAGCGTAAATCCTCTTGCTCTATGGCAGAATCTGTAGTGGCAATGACCTTTGTAATTAGACCTGTGTAGGCGCTTCTCCTTTTTATAAATTTGTTCAATTCAGATGCACTCATCTTCAATGTAAACAACCCTTGGGCTCAATACCAAATGAGCTGAATTGGCAGAAATACTTAACCAAACTGATCAAACGCAAATTTTACTTTCAAATAAACTGAATTGCTAGGTGGGGTACTAACCAACACCAGTATGGAATACCAATTTTTCCACCCAAGTAACTGGCGCACTGGTCTGCAACCTTCGCCTACGAATAATAAACCAAATTAACCAAACTGGTAAATGTAGGCCAAAAACAACGACAGACAAGTGGCCAAGTTTCGCAATTGGGCAACCAAACTTTCTACCCTGGTACCTTAATTCAATAATAACCCAAATTTAACCAAACCGGTAAAATGTAGGCCAAAACAACGACAGACGACTGGCCAAGTTTCGCAATTGGGCAACCAAACTTTCTACCCTGGGACCTTAATTCAATAATAACCCAAAATTAACCAAACCGGTAAATGTAGGCCAAGTTTCGCAATTGGGCTACCAAACTTTCTACCCTGGGACCTTAATTCAATAATAACCCAAAATTAACCAAACCCGTAAAATGTAGGCCAAAACAACGACAGACGACTGGCCAAGTTTCGCAATTGGGCTACCAAACTTTCTACCCTGGGACCTTAATTCAATAATAACCCAAAATTAACCAAACCCGTAAAATGTAGGCCAAAACAACGACAGACGACTGGCCAAGTTTCGCAATTGGGCTACCAAACTTTCTACCCTGGGACCTTAATTCAATAATACTCAACCCGTCTAGGCCTAACTTGGGCTACAATTTGCACAATCAGAACTTTGCCGAAAAATAGTCACTGACTCAGTCTTGGGGTAGAATCCGGTTCGAAGGACCATGTTATTTTATTTATTTGTCGGGTTCAAATCCCAGCTGAGCCGTGAACGGCCAAATTCTAAAGGGCAAGTTCTACCTAAAGCCCAAGTTAAGCTAAATTAAAACTTACGGATTTGAGATCCTATTAGGTCCTACCTCAGGGTAACCTCAGGGTTGCTGACTCGATGCGGGCCTACCTTAGACCTTAGTTACATGAATTTTAATGTAAACAAAAAGGGTACTATTTATGGTCTTCTTTCTCAACCTTGCAACAACAACGCAACCTGGACTATTGCACGGTGCAACAATCTTGTATCTAAACAACCAAACTGAATTGCAAGAGAGCTCTCTACAAGACCACACCCTGTACGTACGACATCCCACAAACGAGTAGAAAGAACGCGCAGCGCCCCAAAATGATGCCAACAGTGTGACCAAACAATGATGCCACAAGAGCTTATAAATGCTAGCTCTAAATTAAGTTAATTTTTCACTAACCTTACAATTATGAGATGGATATATATATACACACCTTAACTTAATATATACAAGCAATGCTGCATCAATCAGCTTAGTCATCATATCGCCTTGGGACAACAATGGTTCTTCCTCTTCTAGATTTTCTAACAGGAGTACCTATTTTATGAGCAGTAAAGTGGTGATAATACAGGCCCATATATTGTAGAGATAGGCCTAAATGGAGTTACAGTTCCTCTAGAACTAGATACAGGTGCTGCCCGAACTGTCATGTCCAAAACAGTTTTTGACAAAACTTTCAAACATGCACCTAAACTACATGCATCTAAAACAATACTAAAAAAATATGGGGACATACAAATACCTATTTGTGGAGAAGCATCCATCACAGTTACACTCAACAAGAAAACTTTGTCTCATCCCTTAACTCTTTTAGTGGTGGATGAGCAAGAGCCTACTCTACTAGGCCGTGATTGGATTGATTCTTTGAAAATGTCTATTGACAAAATTTTGCCAAAGGGTCAGGCAAATGTACATACTGTACACTCTCATATCCGTCTGACATAGACTCATTGTTAAGGGAGTTTTCTTCTGTTTTTGGGCCTGAAGTAGGCAACCTAAAAGGCCATCAGGTCTGTATAGAAGTAGAACCTAATGTAACTCCGAAATTTTGTAAGGCTCGTTCAATTGCGCATGCACTGCGGGAGAAGGTAGATTTAGAAATTGACAGGCTGCTCAAAGATAAAATTATCGAACCAGTCACACACGCTAAGTGGGCTGCCCCAGTAGTTCCTGTACTAAAACCTGACAAGTCTGTGCGGTTATGTGGGGATTACCGTTTAACAGCAAATAGAGCAGTCCTTCTAGATTGCTACCCTATACCCAAGTCTGATGAATTATTTAGCTCTCTTGCTGAGGGTAAATATTTCACAAAACTAGATACGTCCCAAGCCTATGCTCAACCAAGTTTAGATGAAAATTCTAAAGAACTAACTATCATAAATACGCACCGAGGCCTATATAAGTACAATAGGCTATGCTATGGAATAGCATCGGCTCCGGGTATTTTTCAGAGGACAATGGACCAAGTTCTAGGTCACATTGGGGTACTTTGTTTTCTAGATGATGTCCTCATTTCAGGTTCGTCTAAAAAAGAACACCTAACTAGATTAACCACAGTTCTAAAAAGACTCCGGGATGCCGAACTTAAACTTAAAGAAAGAAAAGTGTTCGTGGGTCACTAACGAGGTTTCATATTTAGGGTTCTGCACAGATGCCTCAGGCCAGGCATTCACCCAACGGTGGATAAACTAGAAGCAATAAAAACTGCACCACCTTCACAAAACATCACACAGTTACAAGCTTATTCAGGTCTCCTAAACTTTTATAGGAAATTTTTGCCTAATGCATCGACTTTCCTTGAACCCCTAAATAAGCTATTACGATCTGGGGAACAGTGGAGACGGAGAAAACCCAAAAGGAAGCATTTGAGGCTTCCAAGGACGTACTACTAAAGTCCACTCTCCTAGTGCATTATGATCCTAAACTTCCTCTCATAGTTTCAGCAGATAGCAGTTCTTATGGAATTGGGGCAGTGTTATCTCACCACATTGATGGTGTAGATAGGCCTATCTGTTTTGCTTCTAGAACACTAACTGAGACTGAAAGACGATATGCACAACTTGAACGTGAAGCCTTAGCCTTAGTATTTGCAGTAAAAAAATTTCATTTCTATCTATGTGGTCATGAATTTAAACTAATTACTGACCATAAGCCTCTTTTAGGTTTATTTTCACCTAATAAAAATATTCCAGTTATGGCCTCAGGTAGGATTCAACGATGGGCACTGATTCTCCAAGCCTATAAATTTGACTTAGTACATCGGTCAGGCAAACTTCTAGGTACGGCTAATGCGCTAAGTAGGTTGCCGTTAGAAAATCCAAATGAATGTGTACCTATACACCTATACTTACAGAATGGGTTCACTTGGTGGAGTTTTTGGAATCCACTCCAGTGTCTGCGGTATAAATAGAGCAGTGGACAAAATCAGACCCTACTCTGTCTTGGGTCATCCATTACTGCTCAGTTGGTTGGCCTACGAAGGTTGAGAGTGAATTACAGCCTTTTTATCAACGTCAGTCTGGACTCTCGATCCAAAATGGCTGTCTCTTATGGGGCCACAGAGTGATAATTCCGAATGAAGGCAGGTCGAATGTAGTGAAGGAACTTCACGCTGAACACATGGGTGCAACAAAAATGAAAGAGCTGGCGAGAGCTTATTTCTGGTGGCCCGGTTTAGATGGAGAACTCGAGTCATTGATTCGTTCCTGTCAAAGCTGCCTAGAGAACAGAGATCTCCCAAAGAAAAGTCCACTTCATCCTTGGGAATGGCCTACTATACCTTGGCATAGGATCCATGTTGACTATGCAGATCCTATAAATAATACCTATTTCCTAGTCATTGTGGACGCCTACTTAAGTGGGTGAAAATTTTTCCAACCACTTCCACGACTTCAGGTGTTACTATTCGCTTACTCCGTTCGTGTTTCGCTCGATGGGGGTTACCCGTAGTCCTGGTTTCCGACAATGGTACTTGTTTTACCAGTGAGGAATTTCGTTCTTTTGTCCACCTAAATGGCATTAGACATGTCCGGTCTAATGTTCTTCACCCGTCTACGAACGGTCTCGCGGAAAACATGGTCCGTACTTTCAAGTCGGCCTTGCTCATTCTCGTGGGGAGGAAATGCAAGTGGTGTTGGATAAATTTTTGTTTAAATATCGACTAACACCTCACAAAGACGGGGGTGTCCCCTTCTAAACTTATGATTGGCCGGGGAATTCGTTCAGTTTTCGATTTGCTACGTCCAAACGAAACGTTACAACGACGAGTTTTACGCCATCAGGAAAAACAGAAGTTGTACCACGACACTAAAAAAAAAGGGAGAGTTATAGAAGCGCAACCTAATGAGCCAGTTGTGATTCGCAACTATGGGGCTGGACCAAAATGGGTTCCTGCAACTGTGCAGGAGAGAACGGGCCCTGTTTCCTTCAAGTGCCAACTGGAAGATGGTTATGGAAAACTGATGAGTGGGTAGTTGGGAGGTAACGAAAATGGTTCACTGAGTAGGTAGGTAGTTAATCTAACAATTATTAAATTCCTTTTATGTCAATAACTGGGTGGATGAAACCAATTGGTTGCTCACCAGAGTTATTCTCCACACTAGTATATTTATACTGTGTGACAAGAGCGTGCTCGGTAATAGATATACATTACCGATCAACCAACCGAAAAAGAACCAAGACGACGCTGGTGGAAAAAGCCCCGCTAAAAGGAGAACAAAGGAGAACGAAAACGAGGAACGGGGGCGAGAGGACGCAACTGGAGAAGGGACGAGAACAGACACCGAAGAAAGATCCCCACCAGCAAGTACGCTCTCGACAATTATACAAGGAGAAAAGAGACTCTCTAATAACTAGCAGTAAGTGACTAATTGTGTTTTTAACCCAGTTTAGGTAGATTCATTAAATTAAGCTGGGTCAGACAACTTAGGCCTACATTGTGGCCTAAGACCCAGCATCAACTCATAGCTTAACAAAGGTAAAGGTAGATTGCCCTAACCTAGTTTGGTGAGGAATCCTACTGTGGACCTCAATTTATCTGCCCGCTCTGGACCATTTCCGGAATCTCAAGGCTGACCCCTCTAGGCTAGACTTGATCTACTCTATAGTTAGACTGGAGAAATAAGGGGTGGGTTAATTGTGGACCAATTCATACAGAGCATTTTTCACATTGGTGGTCCGTGTGTGGGGAATAAACAAACCTTAACCTTACTTAACAAAAATTGCAGAATTAGGCTAAATGGTCTAGCCTAAGCCTAACCTAATCAAGCCTAATTAGGTCTACAACCTAGGGCCTAACTATGAAACATTTACATTTAAGGAGTCTCATTCTCTTATAAGCTTAGACCTGAGTAACACATAAGTACTTGGGGGGGATTAAACCAAATTTAAAACTTGACTGTTTTGTCTGTGATCTCTCTTCTCGAGTAATTTCTTCTTGTCCTATATTTCATTACGATCCCCAGTTAAACAACATTAGTGAACAAGCATTTAAAATGCATACAACTCCAAGCATCCAATTCTTCTTTTAAGGAAGAATCACTCAACAGATTTTTTCAACAGGCACATGCATTCCTTGCAATCTGTGTGTATATATATGTATATATACACTGTACTCTTTACATGTGCCACAAATACACTCAACCTATCTGAACATAAGCAAGGATTGCATGGGTTACTCAAAAGGGTCTTATGGCCTACTTTGGCCATAGCCCAAACACTGAACCTTGGTCTTATGGCCTACTTTGGCCATAGCCCAAACCTGAACCTTGGTCTTATGGCCTACTTGGCCATAGCCCAAACACTGAACCTTGGTCTTATGGCCTACTGTGGCCATAGCCAAACAATGAACCTTGGTCTTATGGCCTACCTTGGCCATGGGCCAAACAATGAGCCTTGGTCTTATGGCCTACCTTGGCCATGGGCCAAACAATAAAGGTCTTATGGCCTACCTTGGCCATGGGCCAAACAATAAAGGTCTTATGGCCTACCTTGGCCATGGGCCAAACAATAAAGGTCTTATGGCCTACCTTGGCCATGGGCCAAACAATAAGGTCTTATGGCCTACCTTGGCCATGGGCCAAACAATAAGGGTCTTATGGCCTACCTTGGCCATAGGGAAAACTATTACAAGGGTCTTATGGCCTCCCTTGGCCAGAGACCAAACAATACAAAATAAGACCCAGACTATGGATAAACCAAAGACTGTTCCCAGAGACCAACTAGCTACAGCCAAACAGACAAAACTTGATACTGTAGAATCAAATGTGACCAACTGTAATACATGAACACCTATATTACAGAACTTTAATATAACTGTAGCCTCAAAGACAGTGATAAACACAGTTTGAATGATTGCCTGATTGAGGGTCCTAATCTCATTTCTGACCTTGTGAAGATCTTACTGAGGTTCAGGTTAGATAAATATGCCGTACAAAGTGACATTTCAAAGGCATTTTTGAGAATAAATCTTAAAAATGAATATGATAAGAACCAACTTAGGTTCTTATGGTTCAAGGATCCATTTGATTTGAATAAAGGGTTCATAACCTATAGATTTAATGTTGTGTTGTTTGGAGCCAATTGCTCACCTAGCCTATTAGCATTGACAATTGGACATCATTTGAACCAGTTTAATAACTCTTTAACATTGAACTTCCTTAAGGAACATTTTTACGTAGACAATCTAATAGGCTCAACAACAACAAAATCTGAATTATCTGAAGTCTATGAACACTCTCAAAACATTATGCAACAAGGTAACTTTGAACTTAGAGAGTGGATTTCAAATGATGAGGATTTAAACAAAAAGATTTTAAAGGATAATAATGGTCTTACTGAGCCATCAGACAGAGTTAAAACTTTAGGTATGAACTGGTATTTGGATGCAACTTCTAACAGTCATGATTCAATCTGTACTAAAGGTTTTAAACTTGATGAGGAAGCAAATACTAAAAGACAAATATTATCAGAGGCTTCCAAAATTTTTGATCCATGGGTCTATTCCTGCCTTCAACAATAAAATCAAAGATTCTCCTCCAAGAAATTTGGAGGACAAATGTTGGGTGGGATGATCCAATAACAAATGAAAATCAAAAATCTTGGAAGAAGTTAGCTGCTGATTTAACAAAAGTGCAGAACATTAAAATTCAAAGGTGCTGTGGGTTTAGGGATAAGCCCCAGAGACTTCATGTGTTTGCTGATGCAAGCACACAAGCTTATGGGTGCTGTGCGTATCTTGTAAGTCCTACAGAAAGTCATCTAATTTATGCAAAAGGGAAAGTTGCACCTCTCAAACCTACCCGAACCATACCTCAATTGGAACTATTGGCTGCTGCATTAGCCATTAAAACCATTTCATTGCTTAAGGATGCTTACCATGATGTGAACATAACTGATATCCACATCTGGCTTGACAGTCAGATTTGTCTTGCCTGGATACGGAATGATAGCATTAATAGTAAGAATATCTTTGTAAGAAATAGGCTAAAAGAAATAGCTGAAGCTAATGAAAGCCTACAAGTAAACTTTCACTATGTTCCAACTAAACAAAATCCAGCAGACTTTCTGACCAGAGGTTTATCCTACAAGTTGTTGAAGTCAAACAAAACTTGGTTTATGGGACCTAAGTGGCTCTGTAATACAGACCAATGGCCTGTGGAACAAGTTAACTTGACATTAAATTTAATCTTTTCAAATGAAAAGGTTGAACCAATCACTAATTATGAAATTATTCTGATTTCAACAAACTTGTCAGGGTACAGCCTACTGTTTGAGGTTTGCTCACAACTGTTTAACTACAATTAACAAACAGCTAAATAAAAACAATCATAATTATACAGAAGTTGCAACCAAATACTGGATAGGCCATGCACAACAAAAAGAGTACAATAAAGAGTTAGAATTCTTGACTAATGGGAAACAAACAAAAGAACCTGTACCATCAGTAGTTGTGGATCTAAACTTGTTCAGAGATGAGGAAGGCCTTCTAAGGTGTAAAGGGAGATTAGACAAATCAAAACTGTCATACAAAAGCAAACATCCAATCCTTTTACCTAGATTTAGCTATTTGACAACATTAATCATCAGAAAAACACACAATGATGTATATCATATGGGGGTACCACAGACACTAACTACATTAAGAAAAACTTATTGGATACCCAAGGGAAGGATCACTGTTAAAACAGTCCTGAGTGAGTGTGTCACATGTAGGCGTATTCATGCTAGGCCCTATAGGAAACCAAATCCTCCTGCTTTGCCAGAGGAGAGAGTTACTCTCAACAGACCCTTTGAGACTGTAGGCATTGACTATACAGGAGCATTGACTGTAGGGGTGGTTGACACTGAACAAAAAATGTACATTGTACTGTTTACATGTGCTGCCTCACGAGCTGTTTATCTGGATGTTGTGGAGGACCTTACAGCAGAATCTTTTGTTGCTGTCTTTAAGAGATTCTGTGCACGACATTCAGTACCCAAGACAGTTTGGACTGACAATGCTACATATTTCAAGGCTGGTGAACAAGTCATCCACGACTTGTTAAGCGATGAACTCACACAATTATATATACAAAATTCAAACATAAAGTGGAAGTATATTCCGGTTGCCTCTCCTTGGTATGGTTCTATCTGGGAGAGGAATATACAAACAGTAAAGAATTGCTTGAAGAAAGCAATTGGTAAAAAACAGATACACTTATTTGAGTTGCTCACTCTCCTGGCTGAGATTGAGAACATCATCAACAATAGACCACTCACTTATGTGAGTGACAACATTAATGACCCGGAACCATTAACTCCAAATCATTTGATTCGGGGAGAACAAGTTAGTCTCCTGCCGGACTACAATATAGACTCTTCAGAAGACCCAAACTGGACTCAACGACATGATGAGCTCCAGACTAAGTTACAACATTTAACTAGAGTTAAAGCTCATTTCATTAAACAGTGGAAAACTGAGTACTTGATGGGTCTAAGGGAGAGACATAAACAAATGACTAAGAAGGATTGGTCTGACACAATTAAGGTAGGGGACCTTGTTCTCATACATGACAGTACTCCAAGACAATACTGGCCTCTGGCTAGAGTTTTAGAACTCAGACCAGGGGCAGACGGGGTAACAAGAGTGGTCAAATTAAGGACTTCAACGGGTGACACAACAAGAGACATTTCTCTTTTGTACCCTTTAGAGTCTGGACCCAAAACAATGGACTTTGGAGAACCTTCTCCACTGACAGTAACAACTGGAGACACTGAACTTCCAGTAACTATTCCTTTGACAGTAGGAGTGGTAACGCATCCTACTACAACATTGACAGACACAAGACCTCAGCGACAAACAGCATTAAAGGCGCGACTATTTTTACAACAAAAAATAGATGCTGGGGAATTGTAATTTTATCTTCTAACTTTCACTTTTTCTTTTCTTATGGTAAAGACCATAGACAGTTTCATCCTATGGATGTATATTTTCTCTTCTAATTAAATGCTACACCTTCTCCATGAGAAGGTGAGGATAGGCACTGTTAATCAGATTAACAGGCATTTACAGTCAAATAGTTAGCTAGTCTACACTCAGACATAAAAATTGGTGACAATGACACCAAAATTTTTATCTCCCGGGGCCCCCAGTATATGGAAAACTGATGAGTGGGTAGTTGGGAGGTAACGAAAATGGTTCACTGAGTAGGTAGGTAGTTAATCTAACAATTATTAAATTCCTTTTATGTCAATAACTGGGTGGATGAAACCAATTGGTTGCTCACCAGAGTTATTCTCCACACTAGTATATTTATACTGTGTGACAAGAGCGTGCTCGGTAATAGATATACATTACCGATCAACCAACCGAAAAAACCAAGACGACGCTGGTGGAAAAAGCCCCGCAAAAGGAGAACAAAGGAGAACGAAAACGAGGAACGGGGCGAGAGGACGCAACTGGAGAAGGGACGAGAACAGACACGAAGAAAGATCCCCACCAGCAAGTACGCTCTCGACAATTAACAAGGAGAAAAGAGACTCTCTAATAACTAGCAGTAAGTGACTAATTGTGTTTTTAACCCAGTTTAGTAGATTCATTAAATTAAGCTGGGTCAGACAACTTAGGCCTACATTGTGGCCTAAGACCCAGCATCAACTCATAGCTTAACAAAGGTAAAGGTAGATTGCCCTAACCTAGTTTGGTGAGGAATCCTACTGTGGACCTCAATTTATCTGCCCGCTCTGGACCATTTCCGGAATCTCAAGGCTGACCCCTCTAGGCTAGACTTGATCTACTCTATAGTTAGACTGGAGAAATAAGGGGTGGGTTAATTGTGGACCAATTCATACAGAGCATTTTTCACAATGGTCGTTCTATTAAACGCCATCAGGACCAGATATGTGAACGTGAATTGCAGAATGACCGGAGTCTTCCGGAAGAGAGAACCGATCCTCTGGAAAATGTTTCAATTCGCCCGCCTCTGCAGGTTGCACCTATTCCTACTACATCAACCCCGCTCCGCAGGTCGTCTAGGGTCTCTCGCCCCTGTTGAAAAATTTATTATTTAGCTTGAGAGAGATTATTTTTATTTAGGTGTAGTATTAAGGTTAAGTTTACTTTAAATAGACTCGGTAATTATAGAAATAATAATGGCCTATTTAGACACTGTCAACACAGCTACAGACTTTTTCACTGTAGGTTGCAGTGGTTTTCAGGTTAAATTTGGTCAGCAGCCAGATTACTAACTATGGTGAAGCTAAATTCATCAAAATTAATTTAGACTTACCAAAAATGAAGTTGCCAGTTGAACGTTACCCTTTCAGTTTCTAACTGATTCATAAGTTTCATTTAGTTTCCAGGTTTTTTAATTTTCGTTGTTAAGTTTTAGGTTATTGTTTAACACACTGCTAGGTTATTTATTTGTAGGGGCTATTTCCCAGACCTAGGTTTTGCAGGTTAAGTTAGGCTAGGGCTGGATTGCCCTTAAGTTTTTGGTTTAAAAGGTTTAAGGTTTAGAAGGTTTTATTTAAGTTAAGTTAGGGCTATATTGCCTTTAGGTTTTAATAGGGGCTATAACAGCCATTTAATTATTGAGTTAGGGCCGTTGTAGCCCGGTTCGAGTTTCGTCTAGGTACCTAGTTTTTCTCTTACCTTAGTTATTTTCTTTAACTTACTTGCACCTAGTTCTGATAGGCCTCTATTTAGTTAAACATGGGTTTTGATTAATTGCAGTGGTTATTAATTAAGGATACGGTTTAATTAAAGGTTGTTAGGTTTGAAGGTTGACTCAGTTTCCCGGTTTGGGTAACCACGAGCATTTTAATTTTTTTGAGAAAAAAGGGCCCGCTTCATGCGGTCAAAAATTTTCAAGACTGGACAAAGACTGGGCTCCGTTTTTCTTTGTCTCAGAAACTTTTTTTTCTTCTTTTTGTTAATTAGGGAAACCCAACTTCACTAGTTGGTTAGAAACGAGGGTTTTTATTTTTATTTATTTGGTTTATAGTTTATTTGGAAATATATGCGGCTATTTCTAACCACTTTTTTCAACATTCCCCCCAAGGGGAAAAAATTTACCCAGAATTATATTCTTGGGAAATTTTATTTATTTATTTTGATGAATGAAAATGACATGCTCTACAGAAAAGTTCCTTTTAGGTGAAATATGAAAATGAAAGCGTCTTTTCTGTAGAACGTTAGTCCTAAGTTATTGCTAAATTGTGCAATCTGGTGTTGAAGGTGGCTTGATTGTCTGAAATCAAAACCTTTGGAAGGGAGTAGTTTAAGGACAAATGGTAAAGTTCTCTTAAAAAGGTTTTTTTAGGTTAGGTAGGGTAGGTAGGTTAGGTATTTTAGGTTAAGTAGGGTAGGTAGGTTTGGTAGGGTAGGTAGGTTGGTTTGGTAGGGTAGGTAGGGTAGGTTGGTTTGGTAGGGTAGGTAGGGTAGGGTAGGTTGGTTTGGTAGGGTTGGTAGGGTAGGTAGGGTAGGTTAGGTTGGTTTAGTAGGGTAGGGTAGGTTGGTTTGGTAGGGTAGGTTGGTTTGGTAGGGTAGGTAGGGTAGATTAGGTTGGTTTGGTAGGGTAGGTAGGGTAGGGTAGGTTAGGTTGGTTTGGTAGGTTAGGTTAGGTAGGGAGGTTTGGTAGGGTAGGTAGGTTGGTTTGGTAGGGTAGGTAGGGAGGTTTGGTAGGGTAGGTAGGTTGGTTTGGTAGGATAGGTAGGGTAGGGTAGGTTGGGTAGGTTAGGTTGGTTTGGTAGGTTAGGTTAGGTAGAGTAGGGAGGTTTGGTAGGGTAGGTAGGTTGGTTTGGTAGGGTAGGTAGGGTAGGGTAGGTTGGTTTGTGTTGTTGGTTCAGCCAGGTTAGGCTAGGTTTGCTTAGGTTGTTTTAGGTTCAGCCAGGTTAGGCTAGGTTTGTTTTTTTAGGTTCAGCCAGGTTAGGCTAGGTTTGTTTTTTAGGTTCAGCCAGGTTAGGCTAGGTTTGTTTTTTAGGTTCAGCCAGGTTAGGCTAGGTTTGTTTTTAAGGTTCAGCCAGGTTAGGCTAGGTTTGTTTTTTAGGTTCAGCCAGGTTAGGCTAGGTTTGTGTTTTAGGTTGTTTTAGGTTCAGCCAGGTTAGGCTAGGTTTGTTTTTAGGTTTTTAGGTTCAGCCAGGTTAGGCTAGGTTTTTTGTTTTTAGGTTCAGCAGGTTAGGCTAGGTTTGTTTTTAGGTTCAGCCAGGTTAGGCTAGGTTTGGTTTTTTAGGTTTAGCCAGATTAGGCTAGGTTGTTTTTTTAGGTTTAGCCAGGTTAGGCTAGGTTTGTTTAGGTTGTTTTAGGTTCAGCCAGGTTAGGCTAGGTTTGCTTTTTTAGGTTTTTAGCCAGTTAGGCTAGGTTTGTTTAGGTTGTGTAAAAAATTTAATTCACTGGATTTAAAACTATTGTATCAGAAATAAAACAAAAAAGGGTAACTAACTTCTCGACTGCCCACCCGGGGCCGCCATATTGAAAAAATTTATTATTTAGCTTGAGAGATTTTTTTATTTAGGTGTAGTATTAAGGTTAAGTTTACTTTAAATAGACTAGGTAATTATAGAAATAATAATGGCCTATTTAGACACTGTCAACACAGCTACAGACTTTTTCACTGTAGGTTGCAGTGGTTTTCAGGTTAAATTTGGTCAGCAGCCAGATTACTAACTATGGTGAAGCTAAATTCATCAAAATTAATTTAGACTTACCAAAAATGAAGTTGCCAGTTGAACGTTACCCTTTCAGTTTCTAACTGATTCATAAGTTTCATTTAGTTCCAGTTTTTTAATTTCGTTGTTAAGTTTTAGGTTATTGTTTAACACACTGCTAGGTTATTTATTTGTAGGGGCTATTTCCCAGACCTAGGTTTTGCAGGTTAAGTTAGGCTAGGGCTGGATTGCCCTTAAGTTTTTGGTTTAAAAGGTTTAAGGTTTAGAAGGTTTTATTTAAGTTAAGTTAGGGCTATATTGCCTTTAGGTTTTAATAGGGGCTATAACAGCCATTTAATTATTGAGTTAGGGCCGTTGTAGCCCGGTTCGAGTTTCGTCTAGGTACCTAGTTTTTCTCTTACCTTAGTTATTTTCTTTAACTTACTTGCACCTAGTTCTGATAGGCCTCTATTTAGTTAAACATGGGTTTTGATTAATTGCAGTGGTTATTAATTAAGGATACGGTTTAATTAAAGGTTGTTAGGTTTGAAGGTTGACTCAGTTTCCCGGTTTGGGTAACCACGAGCATTTTAATTTTTTTGAGAAAAAGGGCCCGCTTCATGCGGTCAAAAATTTTCAAGACTGGACAAAGCTCCGTTTTTCTTTGTCTCAGAAACTTTTTTTTCTTCTTTTTGTTAATTAGGGAAACCCAACTTCACTAGTTGGTTAGAAACGAGGGTTTTTATTTTTATTTATTTGGTTTATATTTTATTTGGAAATATATGCGGTTATTTCTAACCACTTTTTTCAACAGCCCCCCTGACAGACTAAACTTGTAGGGGAGGAGTGAGGTGACGTGTGTGTATATATATGTATATAGTCTAAAGTCACTAAAGGAAAACATCACTAAAAGAAAGCTGAATGGCAACACGAAGGGATAAACAGAGTAACGCGGGCTGTTCGTTGGGTTTTGCCTAGACTAGACTCTAGACTCAGTGGTCGGGGAACAGGGGTAAATTACCCGAAATGGGGTAAATTTAAAAATTTTTGGGGTAATGCGTGCGGTATGAAAGACACTTCCCTCAGAGCCTCAGTCGTGTGTATGGTATCATGAAACGAAGAGGTGCTTTTAGTGCTTGACACTTTGTGCTGATATTTTTTCCGTATATTTTTATTTTATTTTGTTACATAAATGTGGCGTTATTCTAAATTTTAGAATATTATGAATTTACGTCCTGATTTTGATGTTGTTGTATCAAAAATGAAACACCATCATTTTTCCAAAACCTGAAGTGGAGATTTTGAATGAAATTCTTCAGTTCTTCAATCCTTTTTACACAATTTGGGAACCCCTGCTCTAGAGCATGGTTATTCATATCTGACTAAATCGTTGGTGCTAAGTTTAATTTTGGTGATGTTTCTAAGGTGACAAATAGGGTAGAAAGTTGTCAGTAAAAAGTAATAGTTAGGGGTAATGTCTATAGCTTCTAAATTAGTAAAGTTAGAGAGTTTAGGTAGACTGCTTTGTGGGACGCAGGAAATCTATGGTAGGCCCTAAAGAATATCTAATTCAACGCACCGGTAAGTGCCTTTGTTTGTTGTTTAGAAACCTAGTAACTTAGCGGGATCACGGACCCCAAACTATTAAAGGCTATATACACTATATACAATCTACAAACTATCTCTTTCACTCATGAAAGTGTCTAAATTTTTCTTAAAATTAACTAATGAGCTACTGTTTACCATATCATATGGCAAGTCATTCCAAAAATTTACTACTTCTGTGGCAGATCCAGGGGCGAACCCCCCTAAACCAGAACCACTCTAAACCAAGAATTGACCCGTTTTTTGGTCCATCAAGTTTGGTCCATCCCACGTCAGTGGCAAGGTTAGTAACTGTATTGTAAACTAAAATAATGACTTTAAAAACTATTTACAGTTACTGATCGATTGCTCATATTAAATTCATTGTCTCTCGTTTTGACAGTGATGAAGGACAATCTACCCCGACTGCAAAGAGGATTCGCAGTAGCGCCCGTGATACCGGTAGGAACACGGCTTCTACGACAAGCTGACTCACAGAAAACTATTTTTCTTGTTTTGATATATTTTATGGTTAAGACTAAAAACTAAAGTAAGCTAAATCGTATTTCATTTTCTTAATATAATTATAATAGCTTCGCACTTTTTTTTTTATTGCAGGTAACCCTGCTTGCCATGCATCGGTACATGATATTGACGTTGGTGCCCTGTTGCGTCAGAAAATTCCTGTTAGATATCTGCAACAAGCTAAAATGTTCAATGTCATAACTAACCATTTTCAACCAGGAAAAGATTATTCTTTCCCCAAAGTGTTTATGAATGGTTGTAATCGGTCTTTTCAAAGCTTTTGGCAGCGCCAAACCAGATTCGCTTCAACCTGCATTAAAGGTAGATTATAATTCTTCGCATGCCCATCTTGGGGTGACAATGCTTCGTGTGCTCCGATTATTTAATATTTAATATTTAGTGTAAAATTTTCTAGCTTAATTGTAACTTTATCACTTTTTCTTTCCAGGCTTGCGATGCCGATATATTCCCAAACATCAAATGCTTGTTGCGAATTGCTTGCACCATACCCGTCACTTCTGCTGACAATGAACGTGCCAACAGTACCTTGAAACTTGTGAAGGGGTACCTTAGGACTACTATGTCCACGGAAAGATTGTCGAGCTTGGCGTTGATGAGCATTCATTACGACAAGCCCGTGGATTACGAAGCTGTAGGTCAATGGTTCGATGAACAGCAAACCCGACGAATGGCGCTCGTCGATCCTGTCTTTGAGAGTCAGGAGATTAACTGATATCTCAGTCAACACAAAACTTTGTCAAGAAATATAATAACTTCACTTATATTAATGAACAAATCTAAAATGATAAAATATGATTTTCAAAAAAAAATTAGGTTTTGATATTGTGAAATTTTCGTAAACAGTGTTTCTTTAAGACTTATCACGAATTTTGTCTTTCCTTGTATAATTTTCTTGCAAATCAATACATAACTTAGATGTAACAGCTAATAAACTTGAACAAACACCCCGCAAATTGCTTAAAAACGTGTTTCTGAGAGCCTTAGGCGCTCGTACTCTGAACCCCCCTCCAGCAAATCCTGGATCTGCCCCAGTACTCTATGACTGAAAAAGTATTTTCGTAGATCAAGTCTACGAGTCTGTTTCCTAATTTTCTTATTATGCCCACGAGTTATCCCATCAGTATCTAGTGAGAAAAAGTTACGTACATCTAAATTGTCCAAACCTGAAAACATTTTGAACATCTGTATCATATTTCCCCTCAACGTCTTTCAAAACTAAACATACCTAGTTCCTTTAATCTATTCCAATCTGTATTCTATACTACACGGAGAGGCACAATGCAGTCTGTAGGCTAATTCATTTTAAAGTATACAAAAAATATGAAATAAGACGTGAAACAGAAAAACACAGGGAACATATCCACAAGGAATAGAAGACAATGAGAAATGTTCCTCCTATACGATCATGAGATACCAACTGACATCAGAATATCAGGATGCAGACCAGATATATCAGTAAGAAAAAAGGAAGGTAAAATGCCTCTTGGTGGAAGTCGGAGTCCGGGGGGACTGAAATGTCGCAACCTATGAAAGTGAAAAGATCTTAAAATATCAACGACTAAAATATGAAATACGGAGGATGTGGAATGTTAAACCTACAGTAGAGTTCCTTGACCATCTGCCCACGAGTATAACATTTGGAGAAATAGTAGGGGGAGGTCTTAAGATGCAGCATCTCTATCCTACGCCTCGTACTGGGCTGTACCCAGAGCCGGATTAACTATTAAGCCAATAAGGTTGTAGCCTTAGGCCGTCATATTTTTTATGCAGGTCAAGGTTAGGCCCTAATTTTTATATCCTAAATCTGTGTCACAAGGTTGGTTAAGTAATATCATATATAACTGCTTAATTATATCTTCAGAGGTGGCAAATAAGAGTTTTTTAGTTTTAGTTAAAGATTTTTTGTTATTATATCTGATGGTAGGGCATTTTTTAACCTAGTGAGTGGGTGACATGAATATCACCCAGTGAAGAAAATTTGTTGCCCAGTAAATTAAATTTTAGGGTACTGGGCGACAAGGAATTTTCAAAATTTGGAAAAATAGAATTGTCTTGGGAGCCATATAAATACATATAATACATGCACATATGCCACAATTAGAAGTTTATCCTAAATGTAAATATGAAATTTACATTGAATATTTATATATAGATAATGCTAGTATTATTTCAGACCACACGGGGATGGTGGCCTGATTAGGGAACATCCGGATCCATAATATCCTTAATCCAGGGGTGTGCTGGGACCGGTTCAGTCCGGTTCGCCCGAACCGGTTGTTAAATTTTGATTGGATCACCGAACTGTTTGTTTGTTTTTAACAAATATTTAAGTCAGTAGAAATTTATTTACATTAAATTTTTTTTCATTTTTTCAGGATTTTATAGAAAAATATAGGTAGTATCAGAAGCAGTGGTCGTTTCAATATTTATTTATTTTTTGATGAAAAATTAGTTTATTTTTAGATAATTGTGTCATTAGTGAGTATGAAGAATATGTTAAATAATTTCTGCGAAAATGTTACAAAATGCTGTTTGGAAAAGCTAAAATGCGTTGGCTTCCGGGGCAGAGCCCCGGATACCGCTGGGGGATCTACCGCTCACCCCAGACCCCCCTAGCTTAATGACTCGCGCCATTGACGCTCGCCGATTTACACCCCTATCTGTATCAGAACCGGTTGTTAAGAAATTGGCAGCACACCCCTACCTTAATCCCTCCCCCCACTTCCTGATCTGCCTTTGTCGCCCAGTGGGAAAAGCTTAAAAAATGCTCTGTCTGATGGTGTATTATTGTCGATATGTATGTATGATTTTCATCCATTTTTGTATGATTGGTTTCAAACAGTTAATCTGTTTCCGAAATTGTTTTTCAGACGTTGGGAATTTAGGCCAAGTGTAATGATCATTCAGCATGTCGAAGAAAGGGGGATGTTTTGTTTGATATCACAGTTTAAAACCAGGAAGAAATCATTCTCTATTTGAATTGTATGCGAGTTTTTTTTTTAATGTACATAGCTTTGATTTTTATTAGTTGTTAAATTTGGATAAATATACATTTCTATTTGTTTGAAGATTTCATGAATTATATACAGAATATATAGTCAGAGGCGGATTAAGACACCTCGGGGCACCGGTAGGGTGGCTATTTCGAAATTTCCAAAAAGGAGGACACTGCGTTTGTGGCAGTACGTTAATATAATATATATATATATATATATATATATATATATATATATATATATGATACATACAGACAGTGCATGGAACAAGGAACTCTTCTGGGATAATTAAATCCACTATAGTCCATGTCCCAAAGCTGGATCCTGTCTGCTTTGCAGATAGCTGGTGAGGGAAGCTATATTTATGGGACCTCTTTGCAAGTGACCCGTTGCCCACGTCGGGCTAGCATCATGAAAAAGAAAAACTATGGTATTTGTCATTTACCATTATTTATTCGGACTATAGTGGATTTAATTCCCAGAAGAGTTCCTTGTTCCATGCACGGTCTGTATGTATCATAAAAAACTCAGGGGACCATTCTGAGTTCATTCCCATATAATATATATATATGTTATAATGTTATAATGTTTCAGACCAACAAAGACCCTAGGATCCACTCATGGCTGGTCTACCTAACTGTGTTCGTAATCGTGTATTGTGTATGTCCTCCGTGGTGGCGGAGGGGACCTACAATTTTACGTGGGTTCCGAACCACAAGAACATAAGAAATTTATGTAAAAACCGCCGGTAAATTGGCAACGACCAATTTTTACGAAACTAAATAATTATCAATTTAAAACTAATTAATTATCGATTTAAAACTAAAGATAGAATCTCTGGATCCAGAGGATCAAGTCATAATAGACTACTATCCACAAATATGTTACACTCTATATCTATTTATAACGGACATGCAAATATATCAGATCCAAAATCCAGTCAATTTCATTACGGTATCCATCAAGTCACGGTCCATATCGATTGCGGACCAAGTCAAAATTTACAACATATACATTACAATATATACACTTACGAGAAAAGTGTAGGTGTGGCTGTAAAGACTGTACAGTAATGTAGAAATGTGTGTGCACCCATTTTGGGTCTCCCATTTAAAGGTGTTTGTGGGGCAAGTGAAGATCATGAGTTTTTCAATACCTCACAGTACTATGGGGGGCACCGCTCGGCAGAGGAATCTCTTTAAATGGGTGTGTAAGGACAGAGAGTATCCCCTAACCCAACGCTGCCTCCCTATATCCCACAACACTTGTGTTGAGCTGTGGGATCTATCCCCACAAGCCTTAATTTTACTACCTTAAACTATACCCTTTCTATCAACATATGCGTCTAATCGATTTTTAAACATGTTTATAGACGTGCTACTAATTACTTCTACCGGCAAACTATTCCAGCTATTTACTATTCTATGCGTAAAAGTTTTTGCAACTGCTGTCTCGAACCTTCTACTTGTCAACTTACACCCGTTATTTCTAGTCCTATTATATTGAGATATTTCGAAAAAGCTATCTCTATCTACGTTATCAAACCCATTCATAATTTTGAAAACCTGGATTAGATCACCCCTTAACCTCCTAGTCTCGAGTGTTGTCAATTTTAACTCCTTAAGCCTATCCTCGTACGACTTTGACCTAAGCGACGGAATCATCTTAGTTGCTCGTCTTTGAACTCTTTCGATTTTGTCTATATCTTTGCGCATATGCGGATTCCAAAATTGGACCGCGTACTCCAAATGGGGTCTAACTAATGATTTATAAAGTGGAACTATAATATCGCGCGATTTGTACTCAAAATTTCGAGCTATAAAACCTAACACTTTGTTCGCCTTATTGACCGCTGCTGTACTTTGTTTCGCTACTTTTAAATCACCGTGACTATAACTCCTAAATCTTTTTCCTGCTCTACGCTTGTTAAATCTTTCCCTGACATACTATACGCAAAATTACCGTTACGCGAACCTATATGCAAAATTTTGCACTTATCAACGTTAAATCTCATTTGCCATGTGACTGACCAATCAACGATTTTATTCAGATCTTCCTGAATTTTACCTCTATCTTCGTCATTAATCGCCCTACCACCCAGCTTCGTGTCATCCGCAAACTTTGAAACTGTACTGACTAGGCCGACATCTAAATCGTTAATATATATAAGAAAAAGCAAGGGGCCCAATACAGAACCCTGAGGAACGCCACTCGCTACATTAGCCCAACACGACTCCGCTCCATCAACGACCACCCTCTGTTTCCTGCCTCGCAACCACTCTTCTAGCCAATTTATTACTACACCCCTGATTCCATGAGCCTTAGTTTTTTCAATGAGTCTTTTGTGCGGCACGGTGTCAAACGCTTTTTGAAAATCTAAATACACTACATCAACCGCCCGATGTCTATCGTAAACGTCAACCACGCTTTGGAAATTCTAAAAGATTAGTTAAGCAAGATTTGTTTCGCCTAAATCCGTGCTGCGTATTTCTAACTAGCTTATGCACTTCTAAGTGTTCGACTATACGATCCCTAATTATTGATTCCAGTAGCTTACCTACAACAGACGTTAAACTGATTGGCTATAATTTCCCGCCGCACCTTTATCGCCTTTCTTAAAGATAGGTGTTACGTTTGCTAACTTGAAATTATCTGGTACGCACCCCTCAGAAATAGACGCATTAAAAATCTTTGTTAGCGGCACAACAATGCTATCTTTTAATTCTTTTAGTTGTATGGGATATATGGAATCCGGCCCCGGTGATTTACGCGTTTTTTTTATCAATATAGCGCGTTACCTCCCCTTCACTAACCACTATATTATCCAAAATATTACCATTATCAAACGGTATTATGTCCGTGACCGTAGGGATATTCGTTACATCTTCTATAGTAAAAACTGACGTAAAAAATTCGTTTAGCAAGGTAGCCATTTCCTTGTTTTCAGAAACTAGATCTCCGTTTACATTTTTCAAAGGCCCCAAGACGCTTTTTACTGGATTTCTATTATTGACGTATTGAAAGAATCGCTTGGGGTTTTCTTTACCGTCACGAGCTATGGAGATTTCAAATTCGCGCTTGGACTTTTTTATTACACTTTTCGCTTCACGCCTTAGAGATATGTAGTTGTTTCGTAACCACAAATTGTCTTTATCGCACTTATGTAGCCTATAAGCCCTATCTCTACTCTTTATAATGTCTCCTACTCTAGAAGTAAACCACAAGGGCTTGTTGTTTACTTTCGCACGCTTAATTTTGTACGGTACACATTCCTCATTTATAGTCCTAAATACTGTTTCGAACGATTCCCACATTAGTTTTGCGTTGGAGTTCCCCATCACGTTTTCCCAATTGACGTGTGACAATTTATTTCGAAATTTACTAAAGTCTGCGTGCTGGAAGTTAGGAATTTTCGTCGAGTTAGCTGGTTTCGAGTGACTTACTGAGAGGACAAACTCTACCATATTGTGATCGCTATTGCCCAACGGTTCTATTATTTGAAGATCAGTAATTAGCCTATCATCCGTAGTTATTACTAAATCTAAAATACTGTCCAACCTCGTAGGTTCCCCAACCTTTTGAATAAGAAAGCTATCCTCGAGAAAATTAACTAAACGATTACCTTCCGCGTCTCCCTGCATTGTATCGTAATTTACGTTGGCGCAATTAAAGTCACCCATAACTAAAGCCTGCTCACTACCGATTATTCGCTTTAGTTCACGATATAACGCTTCGTCCGTATCAGCTGTTTGATTAGGGGGCCTATATATAACCGCAACAAGAAGTTTGAAATCGTTCAATTTAAGTTCTGCTATAGTCGAATCTATCGGTTCTGGAATTGTGTGCTTTACTTCTACAAAGTCACGAGTTTCAGTGCTAAGCCACGATTCATTTATCGCAATTATATCATAGTCTTTACAAGCAATTAAAGAAAAAAATTCGTTTATTTTATTTCGTAGGCTACGAGCATTTAAGGATAGAACCTTCAAATTGTTTGTAATTGCGACAACTTCGCGAGCGCAGTGGAAATTTATGGAATTTACGCTGGGACCGTTCGAGTTACGGCAGCCTGAAAAGAAGAGACAGTATTATGAAATAGTCTTCCTAACGCGCAGCTCCTACGTCATTAAGATGAAGTCCATCTCCGAGGAACAAGTCCCTCCTGCCGCAGAAACTGTTCCAAAAATTCTCAAAATGCACTCCTTCCTGTTGGCAGAGACTTTAGGTTATTGTTAATATAGGTCGCCTTGCTGTAGAAATCGTTACGTGGATAATTCGAGGAAGTATACCTGTTAAAACAATCTTATTAGTTTTTTCCTTTAATCGCTCTAGTAAGTCCCTGTACCTAGCCAGCAGTTCTTCCGATCTAGAATTTAAAACGTTATTAGTACCGACATGAATAACATACGTTGTGTCCTCGGAGGTACCATCTGTAAATTGGTCAACACTATTAGTTATATCCTCCACCCTTGCACCAGGGTAGCAGTAACGGCGCCTACGACGAGGGTTTCTCCCACAGAATTCCTCGAGCTGTCCTCGAACAATGGAATCGCCAACGAGTCGTATTTCCGGTTCATCATCATCTTCAAAACCTAAAACAGAAAACTTATTGTTTTTTTACTGGTAGACATGTCTTAGGTTTTCTCAATGGGGCTCCATTACGTACTCGAACGAAGGGTTGGGAACTAGGAGAAGGGAGGGGGCTATTAATACTATATATATATATATATATATATATATATATATATATATATATATATATATATATATATATTAACTAGTGGTGTAGTCCTAAAATTTTAGGAAGGGTAACGCTACAGGCAAAACTTTAATAGAGCGTTTCATAGAACAATTACTGTATAAAAATAGTAAAAGTTAATTTGAAAATAAAAAATATATATTTAGTAAATAAAACTACAAATACAGTACATGCTCTAAGTACTTTTAATTTGAATAAAACGCACACCTATAGATACTCGTATCAGTCGTATGTATACGGTATAATGCAGTTTCATAGTGATATAGTAGATACCACAATTACATATAGTGGATAAAAGTTCGTAAGTGCTCAGCATTCAGCTATGACTACTACAGTAGGTAGTATAACGCCGTTATACTGCGTTACCCCTCGACTACATCCTGAAATTAACGTCCGGCTCAAGGTGGCTCCGGATGGAGGACAAAGTGCTCAAAAGGTGGACTGTCCAGCCACCCTAGGCCCCGGGACAATGACGACTATGGGGGCCCTTTTCTATAGCTTTTTATTAACAATACATGTACAGTACATAGTACATTTACACGAATTATATGTACGGTACTCGGGCTAATTGAGAAACAACTTAAAAGAACCTTAACAGTGAAGTTAACACAGTGTATTTTGCCGTTTGCCAAAACCAAACAGTATTAAACAAACTACTTTTGGGCCTATAAAACAAAATAAAACAGGGAATTTGTCAGTTTGTGTACTCTGTCATATTTAATCAAAGAAGTTTGCGAAATCTCGAATTATATCATCGAAACTCAATTGATTGGCGGGGGCCCCTCAAGCATGGGAGCCTGAGGCTTCAGCCTCACTAGCCTCAGTGATAATCCGCCACTGTATATAGTACATATATAGGCCCTTCCCTCTTATTAGCTTAAGGCCTTTGGTTTCAATGTCATAGTTTTGAGTTTTCCAAACTTGAAGTTATCGTGGTTAATATGTTTTAAATGACATGGGCTGGACCTGTAAATCAAAATAACTTTTTATAAGGTAGTTTTAGTCGCTTTATTCAAATTTGTCACTAATTTTTTGTGCAAATGCATATTAATGGTGAAAATTATGCTACTAATAAAAAAAAAAAATATATATATATATATATATATATATATACAGGGTGTTTGAAAACTTTCTGTACAAATTGTAAAGGGGATAGGCAACACCAAGACAAACCCTTTTCGTCTATAAGTGTATGTCCGCTGACGTCACCATTCGGCGCGAGAGGGCGCCGCTGCAATTGGCTAAAAGGTGAAGTGGGCTAGACTCGCGCTTGCCGCGGGCATTCTTAAATCGGACGTAGTACGCGTAACATGTTTATTTAAAGAAGGCATGTTTATTTAAAGGTGCTGAAAGTTGCGACCGGTAGCATCAATGCATGCCCGACAGCGTCGAAGCATTGACCGACGTACACGTCGAAAGATTCCCGGCATTTCGGGAACAGTTCCAGCGGCGACAGCGATTCTTGCTACGAGGTCTTCTTCTGAGTAAATGGGAGTCTCGTACACGAGGTTCTTCATGTGTCCCCACAGGAAGAAATCGAGGCATCTTAAATCGGGCGATCTCGGTGGCGAGGCTACGGGCCCACCCCGGCCTATCCATCGGTCCCCAAAAGTGGCGTTCAGATAATCCCGCACATCGTTTCTACGAATAGCCACGGGAACATCTTCCAGCAGTTCCGGCAACGTTTCTTCAAGAAATATCCGATAAACCCGCCCGTCGAGTCGGGCAGGCAGCAGGTACGGCCCAATCAACTTGCCATGGACGATACCCGCCCAAACATTGACGGCGAACCGTTTTTGATGAGCATGCACCCGTGTAGCATGTGGATTTGCGTGCGCCCACACGTGAGAATTGTGCATGTTAAACACACCCTCACGTGTGAAACAGGCCTCATCTGAGAACAGCACATAAGCCGGAAAATTAGGCTGCACCGCTGTCTGCTGCAGAAACCAGCGTGCGAATTCCACACGAAGAGGGTAATCCCGAGGTTGTAATGCCTGGACTCTCTGACGATGAAACGGATGTAACTGCTGCTCGTGCAACACTCGTCAGACCAGGTCGTGGTTCACACAGAGGATACGTGCAACACCTCGCGTGCTTACGCTTGGATTGTCCTCAAATCGCCGTAGGATTTCTTCTTCCATGTCAGGAGTGTGCACGTTTCTCTCCCGACCAGTGTCATGCATGTTTGCATGGAATGTTCCAGTTTCTCGCAGTCGCCGATGTAAATGCGCAAACGTTTGGTGGTTTGGCACACGTCTGTTTGGGAAGCGCTGTCGGTACAACCTCACAGCAGCTCTTCCGTTTCCATTGGCAGCCCCATACACCATATGCATGTCAGCCATCTCAGCAGTCGTGAAGCGTTCCATGTTACGCGTACTACGTCCGATTTAAGAATGCCCGCGCAAGCGCGAGTCTAGCCCACTTCACCTTTTAGCCAATTGCAGCGGCGCCCTCTCGCGCCGAATGGTGACGTCAGCGGACATACACTTATAGACGAAAAGGGTTTGTCTTGGTGTTGCCTATCCCCCATTACAATTTGTACAGAAAGTTTTCAAACACCCTATATATATATATAATGTATAGAAACGACGTAAGTATAGAGGAGTGTTCTGCACACGAGGAAGAGAAATAACGAACAAATGAAAAATGAGGTGACCGCCCGGGAATCGAACCCAGGACCTTCCGATTGCCGGTCAGACATGCTACCACTACACTACGGGCCTCGATCAGTTAGAAGTCGCAATTCTCCTACATAGGGCAGAAACCAATGCCTTGAGGGGGCACCCTCGCAAATCGTGAATATGTACATTTAACTGCAATGACCACGCAGTATATTAATGTATAGAAACGACGTAAGTATAGAGGAGTGTTCTGCACACGAGGAAGAGAAATAACGAACAAATGAAAAATGAGGTGACCGCCCGGGAATCGAACCCAGGACCTTCCGATTGCCGTAGTGTAGTGGTAGCATGTCTGACCGGCAATCGGAAGGTCCTGGGTTCGATTCCCGGGCGGTCACCTCATTTTTCATTTGTTCGTTATTTCTCTTCCTCGTGTGCAGAACACTCCTCTATACTTACGTCGTTTCTATACATTAATATACTGCGTGGTCATTGCAGTTAAATGTATATATATATATATATATATATCCTCATTTTTGGTCCGACGAGTATAATTTTGCGCTATTTTTTCGCTACTCTGCGACTTAATTAGTTTGTTGGTTTCTGTTGTGGCTATTTTTTGTTTCTAATTGGATTCAGTTTGGTGTTGTTTGTGATAGAATTATGACGTGCCGTTCGTGTGGTTTTGACTTTGAGAACTTGATTCGTCATGTGCCCTAGATGAAGACAAAGCATTGGATGTTTTTATCAATTACGGCGTTATTCTTTCATCCTTAACTTGTCCGAAATGTGACAGTGAGTGCCTAATACGAAAAGATCAGAAGATATTTAGGTGAAATAACCAATATTAACCTGTTAGGTTAATTGAATGCCCAGTTAAGTCAACTGAATGCCTGGTTAGGTTAATTGAATGCCCGGTTAGGTCAACTGTACGCCCTTGATGATCGGTTAGGTTAAGTCGTGATATTTTCGTTAGTTTAAACGAAAATGACGAGAGCAAACTTTTCTGGTTAATTTTGAGGTGTTTTGCACGTTTTCTGTGGTAATGCGTCGTTTACGAGATCTCGTAACATGAACATATTAGGTTATGCTTTATTGTATAAAATGTAGTCAAAAATACATTTTTCAAGTGTATTTTGGTGTGCTTTGTTCGAATATGACCTTCATTTCTTGTGCAAATGAACAGGAATACAGTTGTCATTGCATGGCCCAAACACGTATTTCTGTTCATTTGCACAAGAATGAAGGTTATATTTGAACAGAGCACACCAAAATATACTAGAAAAATGTATTTTTGATTTCAACTTTAGGCCATGTCATTTGCGACATAATTACCATTATCATACCGAAAATTAAGTTCTGCTAGGTTTAGGTATAATAAATTTAGGAATTTATAATTTCATAAACAATATATCGTTGTTTTTACATTTAATTAAGTTAATTAATATTTAACTAATTTAAGTAATAGTTTGTCTTGAATTTAATATGTCGTAGCAAATGAATTATTATTGTAATACTAAAATAATTTGGAGATTAAATAATTTTCTAAAGATTTTTGACAGAATAAGTGAAACATGAAAAAATGAATGTGACGAACTATTTATATGATCCACAAAATGACTTTTCTGAAAAGGACCAGTCTCATGGTTCTAGCCTAGGCCCTGGTGCCTTGACACCTCATGCACCCACTCTTCCCCAGGCCCTGGGCTCGGAAAATTTCCCAAACGTTTGTTTTTAAATTGTACACTTGTCGTACAGCAATGCAACTCACATGGGCAAAAGAAACGGGTTTAGACCCGTCTGCCTGTCTGATTTAGGTTGTACTCACGAGGAAGGAGTGAAGTGTGTTCCTGCTACAGCGGCACTCTATCATTCATCTCTTGACCTTTGAAACTGTCGGTGGGGTAGACATTCACCGTCAGTCGTAAAAACTGTTCGGTAGTGGGACAATGAGTCGAAGCAATGTTTATAAACAGAAACAAAAATTCAAAGGTGGTTAGATGACGGTTACCAACGCAAGTGGGAGTGATCGCTCATCAATTGTAACAAACGAAAAAAAGGTTCGCGTGGATGAGCTTGCAAAAGCTTATAGGCGCATCACAATTCGTAAAATTGCAGTTCAGCTTGGTATGAGTAAATTGTTGGGAAATTGCTCGCCCAGTTGGAGTACCATAAGACGGATTCTGAAGAACCTGTCTGTAAAGTAGAAAACCTGTCGACTTATTGTAACAGCACAACAGCGTAGTGATGCATTTCTGGTTGCGATACCTCAGATCCTTGGACTGGTTCAGAATCCAAATATGCTATTTCACGCAGTTAGTTCATAAAAGTAGGACAAAAACGTGTTATTCATATTACATACTAAAGCAAACAAGTGGTTCAGCTAAAATTCACAGTTGCATATCACTGAAATGCATCAGATGAGTCATGGCTCCCATTCTTCCAGTCCGCCATTGTTCACTTCAGTAATACTTTCAAAAAGAAAGACGAACCAATAGAGCAAGTACAATAATTTAAGTACCTGGGTCAAATTACCACGTTCCTTAAGTGACGACTCAGTAATAAGAAAACACCGCTGAAGTAAACACTGTAGATTTTGTACGAGCGAAACTAAAGACGTTTTTCGTACATTCTGCACTAATATTTAAGGGGAAACTTTGGGCTAATTATTAAAAAAAAGTTTTATCAGAAACCTAAGTTTGCTTTATAACCGATCTTTCAGACTGGTGCGTAAGTTACCTCCAAGATGCTTAACTTCGCAAATGTTCGTTAACCTCAGTGTCTCTAACAAAGCTGGGCACAAACCGTTAATCCGTTAATCGTTAATTAACGAAGTTAACTTTTTCGTTAACGATTTAACTTTTAAGTTAACTTTGAAAATCATTATCGGACTAATTAACTTCCGTTACATTTAACTTCCGTTAACTCAAGTCCGTTAACCCAAAAAATTCATAAATAAACAAGATCCAGGGGTAGGAACAAGCCTACCTTGGGACTCTGCTGCCAACAGTTGCTGCGACAATCTTCAGGCTTAAGGACTTGAAGTCCAAGGGCCTCGTCTACTGCAGCGCCTTGGTCGACGCACTTTTGGCAGGCATCAACAAAAGGTTTGGGCCCCTCCTGGAGGATGACGAATGCCAGCTGGCTGCTGCCTTCCATCCCAGGTTTCGCCTCATCTGGTTCGACAAGTATGACAACACCAAGGTCGCCAGGGTGAGGAAAAGCATGGAGGGTACAGTCGAGGCGGCCATGAAGCAGCAGCAGTCCAACGAAGTAGGCAGCAACAACGAGGATGATGATGATGATTTCTTCAGTGCTGTCATCCAGACAAAAGAGAGCAGCAGAAGCCACAGGTCACTCAAGGGCAAGGCCCAGAACTTGGTCAAGACCTGGCTGGAGACCAACTCCAAGGACTTGCTGACAGATGCTGCCTTCTTGGGTGAGCAAGTGTTGGTGGACTTGTTCATCAAGTTCAACACAGCCATCCCCTCCAGTGCTGCAGTGGAGCGTTTGTTCTCTATGGGCAAGGACATCCTGAGGGCCAAGAGATCATCCCTGTCTGATGAAAACTTTGATATGCTAATTTTCATGAAGGGCAACATGCATCTCATGGACAAAATGGAGAACGAGAAGAGGGAAAATTAAATTATATATATATTGTTTTTAATTTTTTTTATAATAAAAGTTAACGTTAACGGTTTATCGGTAACTTCCGTTACATGTTTAACGAATTAACGGATTAGCGGTTAACGAAGTTAACTTTTTGGTTAACGGTGCACACCACTGGTCTCTAATTTCTCAGAGGAGCTCAATACAGTATAATGTAGAGAAAAAACTCGTACACTCCAACCGTCCAAACTATTCATGATTCCGGCTGTCTTCTAACCTATGGCGTCAATTTTAAAACCGTTTCGAATTCGGCACCGTTACTTTTCAATCCAGCAGTCCGACTTTCGTAAGATATACAATTTCTAAGACAAATGGTACCAGTGTATTATGAAAAGGTAAAAAGCGACACTACGCTAATATTTTCAAATATAAATCTCGTCTCCTACTGGCAAATTTCAGCAACGTAAAGCGAGGCAACGCTAGGTAATAACAGTAGTCTACCCATAAAAAAAATCTAGCCATTGAAAATAAAAACCCACTCTAATAGACAGGATTTATTTCCACAACAGTTTCGACGCCCACTGGCATCCTCCTCGGGTGGATACAGAAAAACGAATCCACCCGAGGAGGATGCCAGTGGGCGTCGAAACTGTTGTGGAAATAAACCCTGTCTATTAGAGTGGGTTTTTATTTTCATATTTTGACCTTCACGTAAGGAAAAAAGTTTTCTTTTGCATGAATCTAGCCATTTCTCTCTCACAAAAGAACCAATCACTTTCTTTCGGCTCAAAAAGGAAAATAAAAATAGTCTTTAGATTTAATTCACTTTTAAAAGGAGATTTCGACAAAATATACAATTAACATTATGAGAAAAAGCGCTTAAAATACAAAAAAATAAGTACATGTTCATTATCTAAATCTAAACAATTTAGTGAGAAGAAAATAATAAAACTTACTTACTCACTTTAAATCACGAAAAAAAAAATCAATTCTATTAAATGGAGTGGCTGGATATATATATATATATATTATATATATATATATATATATATATATAATATATATATATATATATATATATATATATATATTATAATCATCAGAAATAAATTATGTACTATGTTAAAATTCTACAGACTAAAATCGAGGTTAGCGGATCTACAACTATTTTCTAAGCTTCTCTAACTATCGGTACTGTACAAGAATTTGTTTTCGGAAGGAGTATCGAAGAGAAGGAATTTGCCTTTCTTCAATACTTAAAAAAAAAAGAAAAAAAAAAGACAAAAGAGAAATCTTAGATACAAAATATTACAAATCATGACAAATTTTATCCAATAAATTTAAAGTGGTATTCGACATGGAGTACTCTTATGACCTCTGATACATTGTAGAACATAAGACATCCCGTACGAACATTTATAATTAAATTGTTTGCACCTGTCAAACCTACTCGCATTCAATAGCCACTTCGGACTTTCAAAAAAAATAATAATAATGATGATAACAACACCGTTTTCGTAGTTTTCTGAATTTAACGAGTTTTCAGTTTTTGAAAAATTAATTTGGAAAAAAAAAAAAAAAAAAAAAAAAAAAAAAGCAAAATTTGAGAAAATGAAAACTTACACCAAAATTTCAGAGACTACAAAAACAATCAAAATCATATTATATAAACTGAAGCTGATATAAAATTATTATTATCATTATTATTATTATTGAGACCTAGGCTAGGCTATTGTACGTCATACGAGGACCCGACTCTCAGTTCGGTCCCCAATTTGATCGTGAAGGTCCTCCTTTCTTCACGCCATTATTCGGGATTCCGCCCATTGTCCTTCTGCCTCCTACGCTCTCCGCATCCTTCGAAAACATTGAAAATTAGATCAGGAAAACATGGAAGGATCTTCGCGCGTCAAACCAACGCCTATTTCATTCTCCGACCTCCTCCAGGATGGAACAACTACGATGGGGAAATTTGTTAAAGAACTAGCAAATGCGTAAAACCTTCGAGTAAGAGTTCTATCAGTTTATTGAGTAAGCCACAAAAAAAATAGATCTCGCTCAGTGAGGCGTGGTATAAAACAGAATCCACAAACTGCTCGCTCCGTATTACGGTGTCTTAATCTAGCAGGGCACGCCGAAATATAAAATTACTCAGAGCAAAGCCTATCTGTTTGTAGTCCATTCACGGGAGCGTATAAAAAAAATAAAAATTTTTTTTGCACCTCGTCCATTATACGAAGCCAACCGGGCAATCAAGATGTATAACTCTGAAAAGTTTTTAATTATGTCTGAGAGAAACTGAAAAAATGTACCGACGGACTCGGTTCTCGATGAATTTACTAAATTAGAGAGCTTCATTAATTTCCTTTAGAATATATTCCTATTTTTACTGTACAATAAAACGCCGTCTCGCCCGAAAAGACTTCAACAGATCGGCTTTTCTTCGACGTCTTCTACAATTTTTAATTCTGGCAATGTGACTGTAATCTGTGACTTCAATTTAAGTTAAACAATGGGGGAAAAATTCAAATTAACGCGCTTCTTTATGAGCTCTGTGGCGCGAATTCTCCGCATTTCTTTCGTTCAATATCAACATAAAATACATAAGAGAAAATAGACAACAAAAAATGTTCGTTTCTCATCTCCGTATTTTAAACTTTGACATTATTATTATTATTATTGAAAAAGATAAAAAATAAAAAATAACGCAAGAACTTGCCTGATTCAGTTGGTGATGAACGAGGGGCGAGGGATACTGCGAGGCGAGACTCATCGGTGAAACGAGCATTGGAGCATAGGCATTTGGGAGATTGTAAGAAGTACCTGGCATGCCTAATTCAGGACTAAGGGCGGGGGGTGGAGTACCGCTATGGAATCTTGGTTTCTTGTTTTTCTGTGAATCGTTATAAAAGTTTTCGTATTCTTGCTGAAAATTAGGTCTTTAAAAATTTACTTTACCTTAAAACCTCGTTTATGTATTCTTAATTGTATAATTATCGAGAAATTTATTTAATGGGTTAGTATATTTGGTATTTTGTGTATATATATATATACAGGGCGTCCCAAAAAAATGTATACACACTTTAAATAATTATAAAGGCAGTGTTTATTAAAATACATTTCATTTTCAAAATGTAATAGAATCTACAGACATTATTTAATTGTTTTGTCAACGCCTGTTTTCAAACTGACGTCCGTTCTGGTCCAGGCACTGCTGATAACGCGAAGCAATGGAATCGCAAACATCACGAAACACTTCGTTTGATATTTGTGTGCATTCTCGTTCAATGGCTGCTCTCAATTCAGCGACTGTTGCAGGTTTTATAGCGTAGACTTTGTCTTTTAAGTATCCCCATAAAAAAAAGTCTAGTGGTGTGAGGTCTGGTGGGTGAACGCGGAGGGTATTCTACGAAACCCCTTCGTCCAATCCACATCCACATCGTGCCAAGTACCACTCGCAATACTCCACTCTTCGGTCCGGATCATCATCTTCATTAATAGCATGGACTAATCTTGGAATGTAACTTTTCCATTGACAGCGCTTCAAAATGCGTTGGACAGACGATTCTGAAATTCCTACCTCACGACTCGCTTGCCGCACAGATTTTCTTGGACTTTGGTGATACGTTTCCAGTACTCTTTCTTGCTTTGTGGGGCTTGTCGATGTCCGTGGTCTTCCGGAACGCTTCTTGTGGACATTCTGAACAGTTCCATCGGCTTCAAACTTATCTTTAATTCGAGTGATGGTAAGTCGCGTTGGTGGATCTGTTTGAAACTCCCTCCTAAACTGTCTTTGCACTTCAACTGCGTTTTCACACTTCCAGTAGCATTTTAGAATGAATTTCCTTCGTTCAAAGCTTAGTCTGACTGCCATTATTAATTCTAATGGGTTTAACTTGGATAGAAAGAAACATCAATTGAGCTATCAGCTGTTAAAGTGTGTATACATTTTTTTGGGACGCCCTATATATATAGATATAGATATATATATATAATTTCAAATCAATGCCCTAAACTGTATCAATAATATAGATCAAATGTAACAATGCTTGGTAATAGACTTAATATTAAAGAACAATGGCGAAGCCACTCGCTTCCCGTTTCCAAGAAGTCTACATTAATCTTTTGCTCATCTTCCCAGAGATTCACGCTAACTAACTCTAACTTTTCTGGGTATATTCTCGTAGTCTCGTAGATCATACGCTGCTTCAGTATCAATACGAGCATCTACAATTTTGCGTGTATGAGAAGCTGATTCACAGCCTGCTTTATAACCCTAGAAAGGATATACATTACACGGCACGTACCGCGTAGGTGTACAGAAATAAGCTCACACTAATCAACCACGTCAAACTCGATAAAGCGAAAGTCGGCTAAATTATGAGGTTTCAGCCTTATTATTATTATTATTATTATTATTATCTATCAAAGCGGAATGGAACACAAAAGGACTACCAGTACATATCGGGAAGTCCATCTAAGATCTTCGGCATGCGCCTTCCACAGCAATTGTTCTAATGTTCACTAATTCACCCTCACAAACAATCGACACATTTAATCTTCAAAGCAAGCATTCTATTCCTTACATTTTCACATCTACTCATTCTCGGGGATCGCGTTTTCCCTTCGAAAACTGGTTTCTCTTTTATAATACTGTTCATTTATCAAGTAGCAGGAAAAACTTCAGTGTCAAAATGTCAAATCTCGCGTGGCTGAAGTAATAGTGAAAAGGTAAGTACGTAGGTAGGTACGGCTTATGATCAACGTATACTTATAATCATCATTATAACGAATGACACGTAAGTATCTGCTGCCTTCTGATGGTTAGCAATATATACGTATATTGGTATCTATTTGTTGGAAGTAGTGGAAGTAAAATCAAAATCAAACGGGTATGATGATTTGGTCTGATTACCACCCGGTCCGCGCGCGTTTCTATATACAACTTTTCCCCCACTGAAATAATGATAGGCGTAAAATGGCATAATAACGAAATTATATATATTAAGTTTGAACTACAGTGAAAACAAAATCGTGAACACTAAAGCTAAGCTGATGGCCACAGCCACTATAAATACCCAAATTTAGAGTACAATATTTTATTTGAACGTAAAAAATAACCTCCGTAAAAGTATTATAATTAATAAATACTGTAACTACATCCATATTAGGCAATTAATTCTCTTAGGTAGCCAGCAACCAATGTGAAGCTGAAGTTGGGTACTGACGTGAACAAATGAGTCGAGCCAACTTATCCAGTTTGATTAAAAAAAAATTTAAAAAAATAAAAAAAAAATAAAATCACGAATGTCTAATTTTCCTTAAAAACTGGAGGACCTTCAGGGGTATGCGAAACAAATAAAAACGAGTCCCAAGGTAGGTTGGTTATCGAGAATGCGTGTCGCGTCAAGCAGTTTTAAGATCAGAAAATTCTCTCCACACGCGATCAAAAGAAAACAATGAAAAACAAGGTGGAACTTCAGCAAGACATTTAATGGTCGTTGTCAAAGAATTTTTCTTTTGAATTTTACTGCTACTCAGACAGCATCCGCAGCTTGGCGGGTAACATGATTTCCCCATAAGCGAAGTGAAGAGACTGAGCTCGGAGGTTTCGAATCCCGATCATGCTGGTAATAATAATAATAATAATAATAATAATAATAATAATAATAATAATAATAATAAGAGGAGTAGGAACAACAGGCCGCATTAGTTTGCCCGAGCGCTGCGGCAGCTTTTGGCCCTCCTTAATTATTACAACTATTACTACTACTAGTAAATGTGTACTTAGTTTTTGTATAGTACTAAATATTCCCTCCCTCCCTCCCTCCGGGAAAAAATGCGTATAACAATTGGGGCATTCCAGGACAAATTGTGTAGTGCATGGCACCACACCCTCTTCAGGTTTTCTATAATTTGGTCTATGACATTGTCTAAATTAACAAACTCAAAAAATAAAGCTATAGCTCAAAATTTATGGCCCCAGTCTATTTAGGAGGGGTTCCTCATACTACTAAATTTCAAATTGTCATATCTATCCATAATTCAGATAGAAGAAGGATTCAGATTACGTCTGAAAGGCAATTTCCCAAAGAATAAATCATTATAACCACAAAAAAACGCTCAAGAGTCAATGAATAAAAAGTTAGCTATTTTTTTTCATTTTGGGTGACCTCTCTACCCCTGACATAAATGAAAAATTATTTTTTTGTTGAAAGAAAATGAACACACACTCCATCAGTGGAAAATGAGAAAAATTGAGTTTTGGCATCTAAAGGTAGTGTTTTTACATTTAAATGATGCTAACTTCACTGAAAAACCATAACACTTAATTTTTTCTATAGTTATAGTTATCCTTATTAAGAGTTAATTTACTGAACGAGGTTGATACGTAAATATACACCTTACAGTATAAGTAGAGTCCAATAAAACTTGCAAAAAGACATCATTTAACATGAACATTTAGATGAACAATGACTCAACAGAACTGTTTTATATTTACAGACAGCTGTATCATATATTTATACAATATGTACACAAACTGAGAAGTCCAGGCATTATTCCAAGTTCACCCTAGGGCTTCACTACTTTGATTTCCTTTGGATGGAGAGAGTAAATAATTTTAATGTTAATCTGAATACAGTATTTGGAATTGACATGGCATAAATTATGTCCTCCATTCTCATCCAGCAAACATCATCTTTATGTGGAAAATAATAATTATTTGTTGGGACTTCCTGAAGAGGTCAAGAAGCTAATTTGATCACTATTTTCTATCACATTTGGAAGTGGCCTCAAACTTTTCAAGATAGGCTTTTTGCGTCTTTTAAAAGGGTCACAACAGTGGTTGAGATAGTTTTTAGGCATTTTCTTATTAAAACACTTTCATGAGTCTGTTACAGAAACCAAAAAGAGGAGTAAACCCAAAAGATGATTCCTAACCCGAAACTAATGAATTAGGAATGTCAAACAATTGCTACATAGAAATTATGAATGCAAGTATTGAATATTCATCACTTCTCACTGCACCGCCACCAATGAAAAGAAAGGTTACCCCGAATTCAGCTACAATGAGCTAATGTAGCAATTTATAGCAATGGTTTTTTATTCAGGCTTTTTATAATTATTCCTCTACTGAAAACACAAATCATACCCAAATTGGAATAGTGCTCAGTCCTAACATGCCCATATAAAAAAGAACACATTAGACTGCCAGAAGAGGGATTCAGAGAAGTTTCACAGCCAAGATCAAGGGGTGCAAAGAACTAAATTACTGGAATATATTTACGAGAGAGAGAGAGAGAGAGGAGAGAGAGAGAGAGAGAGAGAGAGAGAGAGAGAGAGAGAGAGTTACAAGAAGTAGTTACAAGGAAAAGAAGTACCTCAAAAGGCCTTGCGGCCCATACCGAGGAGGTACCAATGGCAACGGGTGCCACGGAAAATTTTCTACACACTCAAATAGTGTGCAAGATTTGGTCTAACCTTTTCTTGAACTGATCCACAGAGGAACTGTTCACAACTTCCGAAGGTAACAACCTGTTCCACGTGTCACAGATCTTATACGTAAAGTAATTCCCACACACACTAGTCCTAAACCGTTTCAAATCCAACTTCCAACCATTGTTGCGAGTTGGGTTATCATTTAAACTAAACATACTTCTAAAATCGACATCGTTGAACCCGCGTAAGAGCTTGAAAACCTCGATCAGTTGAGCGCGCAGCCTCCGAGTTTCGAGCGAAAACAAGTTCAGGGCGCGTAACCGTCGATTGTAGCCCATTGCCTAACGGAAGGGATTAACTTTGTGGCCCTCGCCTGCACTCGCTCCAGCCTCTCAATATCTTTCCTGAGGGTGGGCGACCAGAACTGCACAGCATACTCCAGGTGCGGCCGAACAAGGGAATTGTACAGTGAGAGCACAATCTCCTGTTCCGAAACTGAAATTGCCTCCTGATATAACCCAATAGTTTCTGGGCTTTCTTTTCCACCTCTACACACTGTTTCGTAAACTTAAGGTCGCTGCTAATTAGCACACCAAGTCCTTTTCTAAATCAGTCACCTCGATATTACTACCCAACATCGAGTAGTCCGACTTGGGATTGGCGTAGCCAATGTGCATCACTTTGCATTTACCCAAGTTAAACGTCATTTGCCATTTTTCGGACCACTCTCCTATCCTATCCTAGGTCGCACGCAGTTCCTCGATCGCTTCCTCGTCGCCGGCTTCGGGCGTCCCAACATTGGCCCCAAGCTTGGTGTCATCAGCGAATTTGGCGATCCGACTGACGATGCCACCGTCGATATCATTTATGTAAATGGTAAACAACAGTGGCCCCAAAACGGAACCCTGAGGAACCCCACTAGTGACCGAGGCCCAACCCGAACTAGCCCCTTTAATTACCACCCTCTGCCGCCTATTCCTCAGCCAGTTTTCAATCCACCTACCTATTTCCCCACCGATACCCAGCGCGCGCACTTTCGCCATTAGCCGGCGGTGAGGTACCTTATCAAAGGCTTTCTGAAAGTCGAGATAAAGTATATCAATCGCCCTACTCTTATCGTACTCACTCAACATGACGTGGAAAAACTCGAGCAAGTTGGTGAGACACGACCTATGCCGTCTAAACCCATGTTGGGAGTCCCCAAGCAGCTTGTAGGAATCCAAATGGTCAACGATTCTATCAGCTATTATCCTTTCTAATAATTTACCTACAACTGAAGTGAGACTAATAGGACGATAGTTCCCTGGACTTTCGTGATCCCCTTTCTTAAAGATAGGGGTCACGTTGGCCTCCCTCCAGTCACCAGGCACCTGGCCCATCTCCAACGATTTGTTGAAGACTGTAGCCAGGTGGGGAGCCACCTGGTCGCGCACTTCTCGCAAAACACTGGGGAGAAACTGGTCTGGCCCAGGAGCCTTAAACGCGCTCAGTTTGTCTATTCTATGAGCAACGACTGTCGCGGTACATCTAACACTATCCAGGCCAGCACCTTCGTGCCTCACAGCTGGCTCGGGGATGACGCGGGTATCCTCCCTGGTGAACACTCCCGCAAAGTACTCATTAAGCACATTAGCGATGTCCGCGTCGGAGGTCCGCAGAACGCCGCTTCCGTCCTTTAAAGGACCTATCATGCTTCTAATGGGCTTTCTACTATTAACATAACTGAAGAACTCCTTAGGGTTCCCCTTGCAGAGGCTTGCCACCCGTAGTTCTTCGTTACGTTTCGCTAGCCTAACCTTCGCCTTCACTTCCCTACACAGGCGGACATACGCTTCAGTGTTCTCGTGGGAACGATTGGCCTTCGCCCTCCTATACGCTACTTTCCTATTTCGGATAGCCGAAGCGATGCCACGATTGAACCACTTAGGCTGCGTTGAAGCAGGGGTGACCGGTTTTGAGGGTATGGCAGCAGACTGCAGCACCATAAACTCATCCCGGAATGCACTCCACACTCCCTCAACATCGCCGCCAACCTCTAACCCCATCTCTCTACGCTATCCCTGAGGCTAACAAAGTTCGCCCGCCGGAGATCGAGCTTACTGCCTCTCGAGTTACTACGCTTCACCCGAGGGACGCACACACGGAACCTAATAAGACCGTGATCACTCCCGCCCAACGATTCGTCAACGGTGAGGCCAGTGACGAGGTTGTCTTCGGTCGTGAATACTAAGTCTAGAACGCTTTCGCCTCGTGTAGGCTCGTTGACCCACTGAGTGAGGAAGTTCTCATCAGCAAAGTCAACTAGCCTCCTCCCTTCAGCATCGGCAGTCCTGTTTTCCCACTTTATGCCGCGACAGTTGAAGTCTCCTAAAACTACACACACCCTATCCCCTAGCAGGCTACTGAGTTCGGTGTACAGGGCTGTATCCTCCTCGAGGAGGAGATGCGGAGGTCTGTACACCAAGATTAACCTATAGTTCGTCCCTCCCACGTTCAGATCGACGCCAAGCAGCTCCCGTTCCGACCGTGGCAGTCAACCGGACTCAACGTGTCTCTGACGTATATTAGTACCCCACCCCCCTCCCCACGGGTGCGGTCTTTGCGAAACATTCTATACCCGGGAATTTCGAACTCCCCAACGTAGTCCCTACGATCAGTATGAATCCAGGACTCGGTGATAGCAACGATATCCTGGTATTCTGATGCTAAGAGCGCCCGTAGCTCGCGAAACTTGTTCCTAATTGACCTAGCATTAAAAAGCATTGCACGGAGGGAGCCTTCCCTATTCTGACCGCCCCCTAGCACGACCCGTTTCCCGAACAGCCAGGGCTGTCGGGAGTTGAAGAGCCCCTCACTAACGAGGGGGCAACTTCCACAGGAGACTGAGCCCCCTCCAACGTAGGAGGAGGGTCACCCACTGTACTTCGCCGCACCCTTCAGTCGAAGGTACGTCCGCCACCGGCTCATCCTCATCTCTCCCCGGTGGGGGCCCATCATCTCTCCCAGGACTCGACCTCACCATTCTGTATAGGTGCCGGTCGAGCAGCGCGCCTAGCACACCTTTACCCTTGTCATTGAGGTGGACACCATCCCTCTGGTAAAGGTCCCACCTACCCGAAAATGCATCGAAGGGGTCAATAAACTTCACGCCCAGCGGAACGCACAAGTCTTGTACCCTCTCGTTGATGCCAATGACCTTACTGAGCGAGTGGTCACTGACATTCATTCGCGGTAAAATACCCATTAACATTCCCCTGTCTGTCTTCAGTTTTAGATCATCCGCAAGAGACATGATCTCGGTGATGATCCCTTCTGTAAGACCTACCCCACCGCCTTTGAGGAACAGGTCATTGCCACCAGCGTGGACAACGATCGCAGTCCTCCGACTAGCCACGCGCACCTTCTCTACCTCCTTCCTTAAGTGCGCCGTTCCCCGCCCAGGTAAGCACCTTACCTTCCTCCCATCCCGGTTTGCAGAAGCAAAGTACTTCTCCTGGCCCCTGATCTGCGAGTCCCCAATCAAAACGGTGTCTTCCTCCTTCGAGCACAGGAGACTAAAGCGGTTAGAGGTCTTGACAGGGGCAACTGGGGTCTCAGGCTTCGGCTTCGCAGCCTTCTTGCCCGAGACCTTTCGAAACCCGTCGCCACCCATACACGCAGTTACACCACCCGACCCACCCCGACAGGTAGCTACATCCTTCGGTTTCTTTGGGCCATCAGCAGGCCCCTTCCCACCCTTCTCTATCGATCCCTTCCCACCCTTCTCTATCAGCCCCTTCTTTGAGCCCTCCCTTTGTTCTAGATACTTAATCTTACAGTTTGAATCTGCTGCTGTGTGTTTTTAATTTGATCTTGTCCACTGGGTTGGATTTCCAGTGCTACGACCCTAGCTTCAAGCTTTTTTACTAATTCCTTTAGCTCTTTAACTTCCTTTTCGTGGTTGTCTCTAAGTTTACAAAACAAACATACACTAAGGGATGTGATATCGCTGATACTACCCTCTGGGAAGTCTACGCACCAATGATTAACTTTACATTTAAAGCATTCTGCTTTCAATTTAGCTGGCCCTGCCATATTTTCTCTTTTTTTTGTTTTTTCTGAATACTCTGAATAAGATAAAGCGTTCTAGCAATGAAAACTATCCAAAAACGTTATGACCAGTATATAAAAAAGGGGGGGGGGGGAATTAATCCCGCGCGTAGCGCACCCGCCTTTTTGCAAGTGACGTTCATTCCTTCCAGAAGACTACACCTCTCCTGCTGCCGCACCGACCAAAGGTCTCCCCAGGGCCGGACCGTCCCAAACGTGTCGCAGCTACCAACTGACAAACACTCGCGACGCAAGCGTCACGGATTTTCCGCCAGGAGCGACAGCGAGATGCAGCCCCTTACTAAGTCTTACTAGTCACTCACAAGTGGCCAGACTCTTAGAATCCAGTGTTCAAGGGATATCCCACCAGACCCAGAGGCTACGCCCGAGACTTTACGCTGGCCTGGCAGCCAGCTGGGCAGTAAAGCCCTCTCACCTCAGAGCAGTACAGCCAAGCACCATCAATTGGTCACCAAAGAACGGTCGCAGGGGGCTGGTCAAGCCATTACGCGTTAGGAATGGGCTTAACGGGGCACTAGCCACACTCCATTCATCGCGCCCCTACGCCTACTCAGCTACGCCTGGGACCCCTCCATCCCAGTCTCTCACAACCTACGAGCGTTAAATGGTGTTATTTATAGAGGTTCCAAAGCCTCTCTTCCCACGCATGAGGTAGCAGTAGGGTCCTAATAGTAAAAGAAGAGAAAAAGACTTAATACTAAAAGAAAAGTTTTTTTTTTTTTTTTTTTTTGCAGTGAGAGGAGAACAACCTTAACGTAATCTAAAAGGACAGAGTAGGGATGGGATGGGGTCCTAGTAACCCACGGGACGGGATTGTGCAAAATACTTTACCCGCCCTCCCGAAAGAGAGAGAGAACCTAAAGGAGCTGGCAGCCAGTTCCTCTAGAATCCCACGACTCGGGACCGGAGGGCTGTCACACCCCAAGTATAAAGTTTACTACATCCAGAAGAAATGTGCATAACCTTTATACCCCCTGCGGAGAGAGAGAGAGAGAGAGATTACAAGGAGTTACAAGGAAAAGATACCTCAAAAGGCCTTGCGGCCCATACCGAGGAGGTACCAATGGCAACGGGTGCCAGGGAAAATTTTGTAAAAGTTTATTTTTCTTTCAACTATCCTAGCAGTAGTAGAAAACTGGATAGAAAAGTAGAAGGCTCTCTCCCCACCCTCCGCTCCCTCCCTGCCAGAGGCAGGTACGGAAAAAGGTTGAAGAAAATACCTTGACCCTGGAAAAGTAGCCAAGGAAATTTTACAGGAAAGTGGAGAATATATAAATATCTCTATATTTAGCTTGCTCACAGAGACACTGAGCAAGTGAACTCCTGCAGAGTTTTCTGAGGTTTTTATAAATTCCAGTGTGTCCGAACATTATCTCTACAATTTCATCTTTTAATAAAATTCTTGATAACACATGTAAAATTCTTAAACAAGATTATTTAGAATCTGTATTTTCAAAAGTTTCTTTTATTAAAGTAACGTTGTTACAAACATTCGATATGTGCACCATTAGTGATTCGCAAAACATCCAATTGATACTCCAAATGTTGCCATGTACGCTGCAGCATATCCACATCAATTCGCTCAATAGCAGCTGTGATTCTTGCTTTTAAATCATCAATGTCTGTCACCCGCGTACATTTCTAAAAAACTTGTCAAAACGTGGTATCAGAAAAAACTTAATGAGATTCTCTGTAAAATGGGACAACACTGGAATTTCTGCACTTCATGGTTGACTTTTAATAACAGCCAAAAATTGTACAGATAATTCTCGGACACCCTATCTATCTATCTATATATATATATATATTATATATATATATTATATATATATATTATATATATATATTATATATATTATATATATATATATATATATATATATATATATATATACACACAGTACTGTGCAAAAGTCAGAGACCACTGTCGATCTGATAACTATTAGATAATCTGTTGTATGAAAATTGATTTTGATACTAAAATACATATTAACTAGAACCTCTGGTTCATATTAACGTATAACTAAGTTATTACTTAAGTGTATAAAGTTGTATAAGCTGGATGACCCTTTAGTCTGTATAAATTGGACTTGAGGGTTGAGTCATTATACAGGGTGTCCATAAACGATTACCTTGATTAAAGCATGCTATAACTTTTAAATAAACACTCATATTCAAACACGGTTTTAATCATAAGAGATAAACATACAAAGTTTTGATACATAGTTAATGAACTTAATAAGCTTCCACATGTGCACCCCTAGTGGCACGTAAAATGTGTCTGTTTCCGCAACTGTGTACCTGGATATGCTCACCAATTACGCCATCCCCCAGCTGCAGGACTTGCAGCCAACTGTCATCTTCTAACAAGATGGGGCACCCCCTCATTGGGCGCATGTTGTTCGTGAAACTGTCGACGCAACACTTCCAAATCAATGGATTGGTAGGGACAGGCCAATCCCATGGCCGCCAAGATCACCAGACATTACCCCACTGGATTTCTTTCTCTGGGGTCATGTTAAAGATTTGGTTTATGCAACAGTTGTTCCAGATATCAGGACATTGCGAGAACGCATTACGGATGCAATTGCAACAGTTAATCCACAAATAATGGAAAATGTGTGGTGTGAGTGTGAATACCATTTAGACATTTTAGTGCCACTAGGGGTGCACATGTGGAAGCTTATTAAGTTCATTAACTATGTATGTTTATCTACTTATGATTAAAACTGTTTGAATATGAGTGTTTATTTAAAAGTTATAGCATGCTTCAATCAGGGTAATCATTTATGGACACCCTATATTACTTATAACGCATGTGTTTAAAGATCTACCGAACTATTACTAATGGATCTGCAGTAAATGCTCCTAAGCTATTGTTATATCAATATTTACAATTAAAAGTATTGACATATTCACTTAAATTCTGCAAAACAAATTTATTATTAAACTATTACCAGCTCCTTGAGTGATGACTCGGATATAAGAAAACAATCTCCAAGCCTGTGTGCTAAAGCAAATATGACCATAAGGAACTTTCGTTTCTGTACAAGTGAAGCTAAAGAGACACTCTTTCGTACTTTCTGCAGTAATATATACGTTCAGCAACTCTGGGTTGAATTATAAAAAAGGTTCTGGCAGAACCCTAAATTTGCTGTACAACAGGTCGTTTAGACTCTTACATAAATTACCCCCGAGATGCTCAGCTTCGCAAATGTTTGCAACCCGCAATGTTCCGAGCTTCCCGGAGGTAACAAGACGTGCTCAACACAGTCTAATGCAAAGAATTAAAAAATCAACCAACCCGATCATCCAAGCTATCCATGAGTCCTGCCATTTATCCTCTAAGCTATGGACTTTTTGGTACGAAAACGTCTGTCTGTAGCTCCACTTAACTTCGACAGTGCAGTATTATTTCTAATCAATTGTATATATTTTTTTCCTTAGTGTATGAACTGTCATTGTATTAATAATATTTGTCATATGGACTATAGTCTGCCAATAAACCTTTTCATTTCATTTCATTTATCCAAAACGTTTCTCATTATAATCCTAATTCATGCTATTTTTTTTCTTTCACAGGCTTAAGAAATGACAAAAAGTACAATTTCTGATGAGATTAGATGTAAAATAATACATTTGGATGGTGAGGGACTGAGTCAAAGAAAAATAAGTGAATCTACAGGCATTTCCAAAACTGGTGTACAAAAAATCTTGGCTCGTCACAGATCAAATGGGACCCCAGCTGATCGTCCTAGATCAGGGAGGCCCTCTAAGCTTTCTCCATCTGATCTACAATATCTAAAGATTACTTCTCTTCGAGACAGACACAAATCCAGCACTTCACTTGCAGTGGATCTCGAAAAAACAACAGGTGTCTCAGTTGATCCTTCTACTGTACGAAGGAAGCTTAATTCAGTAGGTCTCAGATGTCCAATACTTGTGTTCCAAAGCACATTTTCTTCTCTCTTTATTTCCATTCCTTAAAAGCGGCTTTTTTGCTGCAACACGTCTTTTAAGAACTACTGAGTTAAGTTGAGTGGGAGTCTTTTGTGGGGCAGAAACAAAGAAAAAACCAACTAGGACCAATCGACAGAGTAACGACTTCTGCAAGAAAAAGGACTCATGATAGAGTTAAAGGATTAGAAAGAAGAACCAAGATAAGCCTAGATATGAATGTTGCCTCAACCAGCAAACTGGACCCTTTACATATGGAAGATGAGAGCATGGAAATTGATGATGACAGCACGATATTGACTTTGTTCCAGATTTTGAGCTGAGAGAAAACCATCAGAACAGAATTATTTATGATAACTTAACAATAACAGCAGATAGATACCATGTAAGTTACAGAGCTACTGCAGCTATAGTAAATGCAGCTTTGAAGGATATGGGAATATTAGACAAAACCAATATGTTGGAGAGGAAAAAAGTGGAAAGAGAAAGAATACGTGTGGGTAAAAAGAACATAATCAAAGTGAAATCTGAGAACACACAGATTGAAGGCATCGGATTTGATGGTAGAAAAGATCAAACTAAGACAAAGAAGGGAATGGAGTATGAAAAACATTATGTCATAATCAAAGGACCTGGTGATGTTTACATGGATCATATAGCTCCAGATAATGGAACTGCTTGTTGTATTGCAGATGAAATAATAACTTTTATAGTCAATTCTAATAGCAAAGAATCCCTCAAAGCTTTGCTATGCAATGGCACCCCAGTGAACACTGGCAGGATTGGTGGAGTGCTAAAATTGATTGAATTATATCTGGACAGGCTGGTACAATGGCTGATTTGCCTTTTGCATGCAAATGAACTGCCCTTCAGGCACGTATTTGAAGCAATTGATGGAAAACCTTTCTGGACCAAACACCTTCAAAGGTTCTCTTGGAAATAAACTCAGAGAGGATTTGACCAAACTGGATATAGTTGATTATACCCCTGTAGATGGCAACATTAAAGAAGTTTCGGCCAATATTGTTAAAAGTTTCAGCAGTGACCAAAAGTATATGTATGAAATGTGCATTAGCATACAATCTGGACGCATCTCACAAGCGTTAGCCACCAGATCCCCAGGTGCCCTCCATCATGCAAGATGGCTAACACGAGCAAACAGGATCCTGCGCTTATATGTCTCTACACAAAATCCAGACAAAAACATCCAAGACCTAGTAAAAATTATAATGCTGGTTTACGCTACAGGCTGGTTTTGGATAAAGTCTCATCCAAAGGCAAATGAGGGAGCATCTAATTTTTGGTATATAATGCACTTGCTTAAAAGATTAAGATAAAAAGCATTGGATGATTATGGAGCGTGTCCTCAGAAATAATGCCTATTTTGCCCACCCAGAGAATATCTTACTCTCAATGATGACAGACACAAGAAGAGAGGTCAGAGAGCTGGCTCTTCAGCACATCATTCATGCAAGAACTAAGAGCACCAATACAAGAAATGTTAAGCTGCCAAAAACACTGAACTTTGAAGCAGACGATTATCCTAACATGATCGACTGGGACAACGAAACCATCACCCCCTCCACCTATTTTACAGAATTTGACAAATGATGATGATCTTAAAGTTTGAAATGAACCACTTCAGCTTATTCCTTTTCCCTGTCACAGCCAGGGAGTAGAACATGCTGTAAATGTGGTAACAGAAGAATCACAAGATAGAATTGGTTACGAAAATAGCCAAATTTATTTTGAATGTACTGGAGTTGAGAAAAAAGCTACCTGTGTTCCAATGGAAAGGCCAGTGGTGTCAGTAATTTACGATTTTAAATTTCTTAAGGTGAATATTTTGGTTTTAATATACTTCAATTAAATTGCTTAAGGTGAATATTTTGGTTTTAGTATGCTTCAATTGATTCTTTAAGTAATAAACGGAGATCTAGTTTCTGAAAACAAGGAAATGGCTACCTTGCTAAACAAATTTTTTATGTCAGTTTTTACTATAGAAGATGTAACGAATATCCCTATGGTCATAGACATAATACCTTTTGATAATGGTAATATTTTGGATAATATCGTGGTTAGTGAAGGGGAGGTAATGCACTATATTGATAAAATGAAAACACGTAAATCACCAGGTCTGGATTTCATACATCCCATACAACTAAAAGAATTAAAAGATAGCATTGTTGTGCCACTAACAAAGATTTTTAATGCATCTTTCTGAGGTTCCATACCAGATAATTTCAAGATAGCAAACGTAACCTATCTTAAGAAAGGTGATAAAGATGCAGCGGGAAATTATAGGCCAATCAGTTTAACATCCGTTGTAGCTAAGCTACTGGAATCAATAATTAGGGATCGTATAGTCAAACACTTAGAATTGCATAAACTAGTTAGAAATACGCAGCATGGTTTTAGGCGAAACAAATCTCGCTTAACTAATCTTTTAGAATTTTTCCAAAGCGTGGTGATGTTTATGATAGACATCAGGTGGTTGACGTAGTGTATTTAGATTTTCAAAAAGCATTTGACACTATGCCACACAAAAGACTCGCTGAAAAAAACTAAGGCTCATGGAATCAGGGGTGTAGTAATAAATTGGATAGAAGAGTGGTTGCGAGGTAGGAAACAGAGGGTGGTCATTGATGGAGCGGAGTCATCTTGAGCTAATGTAGTGAGCGGCGTTCCTCAGGGTTCTGTATTGGTCCCCTTGCTTTTTCTTATATATATATTAACGATAAGGATGTCAGCCTAGTCAGTACAGTTTCAAAGTTTGCGGATGACACAAAGCTGGGTGGTAGGGCGATTAATGACGAAGATAGAGGTAAAATCCAGGAAGATCTGAATAAAATCGTTGATTGGTGTCACATGGCAAATGAGATTTAACATTGATAAGTACAAAATTTTGCATATAGTATGTCAGGGAGATTTAACAATCGTAGAGCAGGAAGAAGATTTAGGAGTTATAGTCACTGGTGATTTAAAAGTAGCGAAACAAAGTACAGCAGCGGTCAATAAGGCAAACAAAGTGTTAGGTTTTATAGCTCGAAATTTTGAGTACAAATCACGCGATATTATAGTTCCTCTTTATAAATCATTAGTTAGACCCCATTTGGAGTATGCGGTCCAATTTTGGAATCCGCATATGCGCAAAGATATAGACAAAATCGAAAGAGTTCAAAGACTAGCAACTAAGATGATGCCATTGCTTAGGTCAAAGTCGTACGAAGATAGGCTTAAGGAGTTAAAATTGACTACACTCAATACTAGGAGGCTAAGGGGTGATCTAATCCAGGTTTTCAAAATTATGAATGGGTTCGATAACGTAGATAGATAGCTTATTCAAAATATCTCAATATAATAGAACTAGAAATAACGGGTGTAAGTTGACAAGTAGAAGGTTTGAAACAGCAGTTGCCAAAAACTTTTTTATGCACAGAATAGTAAATAGCTGGAATAGTTTTCCGGTAAAGTAATTAGTAGCACGTCTATAAACATGTTTAAAAATCGATTAGAGGCATATGTTGATAGATTGGGTATAGTTCAAGGTAGTAAAATTAAGGCTTTGTGGTGATAGATCCCACAGCTCAACACAAGTGTTGTGGGATATAGGGAGGCAGCATCTTGGGTTAGGGGATACTCTGTCCTTACACACCCCATTTAAAGAGATTCCTCTGCCGAGCGGTGCCCCCCATAGTACTGTGAGGTATTGAAAAACTCATGATCTTCACTTGACCCACAAACACCTTGAAATGGGAGACCCAAAATGGGTGCACACATATTTCTACATTACTGTACAGTCTTTACAGCCACACCTACACTTTTCCTCCTAAGTACATTATATATATTGTAATGTATATGGTGGTAAATTTTGACTTGGTCCACAATCAATATGGACCATGACTTATTTTTTGTTGGCAAGGTACTAGTATTGACGGATACCATAATGAAATTGACTGGATTCTTTGGATCTGATATATTTGCATGTCAGTTATAAATAGATATAGAGTGTAACATATTTGTGGATAGTAGTCTATTATGACTTGATCCTCTGGATCCAGAGATTCTATCTTTAGTTTTAAATCGATAATTAATTAGTTTAAAATTGATAATTATTTAGTTTTGTAAAAATTGGTTGTTGCCAATGTACAGGCAGTTTTTACATAAATTTCTTGTTCTTGTGGTTCGGAACCCACGTAAAATTGTAGGTCCCCTCCACCACCACGGAGGACATACACAATACACAATTATGAACACAGTTAGGTAGACCAGCCATGAGTGAATCCTAGGGTCTTTGTTGGTCTGAAACATTATAACATATGACCTTAGATGTTGCGGAGGTTAAACAACCCCAATAAGAAAAAAAATTAGATTTATATATATATATATATATATATATATATATATATATATATATATATATTTATATATAACGTAAAGAACGACGCTTGTATAGGAGATATTCCGCGCAAGACGAGAGAGAGAGAGAACGAAACATGAAAAAATGAGGTAACCACCCGGGATCTTCCGATTGCCAGTCAGATGCGATACCATTACACCATGGGCCTCACTCTTCCAAATGCCGTAATTCTTCGACATACTCGCAGAAACCAATGCCCCAAGGGGGCACCTCCCGCATGCCGTAACATTATATACATTCAACTGCAAAGAACACGCAGTATAAATAACGTAAAGAACGACGCTTGTATAGGAGATATTCCGCGCAAGATGAGAGAGAGAGAATGAAACAAATGAAAAAATGAGGTAACCACCCGGGAATCGAACCCGGGATCTTCCAATTGCCAGTCAGATGCGATACCATTACACCATAGGCCTCACTCTTCCAAATGCCATAATTCTTCTACATACTTGCAGAAACCAATGCCCCAAGGGGGCACCTCCCGCATGCCGTAACATTATATACATTCAACTGCAAAGAACACGCAGTATAAATAACGTAAAGAACGACGCTTGTATAGGAGATATTCCGCGCAAGACGAGAGAGAGAGAGAATGAAGCGTCGTTCTTTACGTTATTTATACTGCGTGTTCTTTGCAGTTGTATGTATATATATATATATAGGGAACTCCAATGCAAAACTAATGTGGGAATCGTTTGAAACAGTATTTAGGACTATAAATGAGGAATGTGTACCATACAAAATTAAGCGTGCGAAAGTAAACAAGCCCTTGTGGTTTACTTCTAGAGGAGACATTATAAAGAGTAGAGATAAGGCTTATAGCCAACATAAGTGCGATAAAGACAATTTGTGGTTACGAAACAACTACATATCTCTAAGGCATGAAGTGAAAAGTGTAATAAAAAAGTCCAAGCACGAATTTGAAATCTCCATAGCTCGTGATGGTAAAGAAAACCCCAAGCAATTCTTTCAATATGTCAACAATAGAAATCCAGTAAAAAGTGTCTTGGAGCAATTGAAAAATGTTAACAGATCTAGTTTCTGGAAACAAGGAAATGGCTACATTGCTAAACAAATTCTTTACGTCAGTTTTTAGTTATAGAAGATGTAACAAATATCCCTACGGTCAGACATAATACCTTTTGATAATGGTAATATTTTGGATAATATTGTGGTTAGTGAAGGGGAAGTAATGCGCTATATTGATAAAATGAAAACATGTAAATCACCAGGGCTGGATTCCATATATCCCATACAACAAAAAGAATTAAAAGATAGCATTGTTGTGCCACAAACAAGATTTTTAAAGCATCTATTTCTGAGGGGTGTGTAAATTATAGGCCAATCAGTTTAATGTCTGTTGTAGCTAAGCTACTGGAATCAATAATTAGGGATTGTATAGTCAAACACTTAGAATTGCATAAACTAGTTAGAAATATGCAGCATGGTTTTAGGCGAAACAAATCTTGCTTAACTAATCTTTTAGAATTTTTCCAAAGTGTGGTTGATGTTTATGATAGACATTGGGCAGTTGATGTAGTGTATTTAGATTTTCAAAAAGCATTTGACACCATGCCGCACAAAAGACTCACTGAAAAAACTAAGGCTCATGGAATCAGGGGTGTAGTAATAAATTGGATAGAAGAGTGGTTGCGAGGTAGGAAACAGAGGGTGGTAGTTGATGGAGCGGAGTCATCTTGGGCTAATGTAGTGAGCAGCGTTCCTCAGGGTTCTGTATTTGGCCCCTTGCTTTTTCTTATATATATTAACGATTTAGATGTCAGCCTAGTCAGTACAGTTTCAAAGTTCGTGGATGACACAAAGCTGGGTGGTAGGGTGATTAATGACGAAGAGAGAGGTAAAATCCAGGAAGATCTGAATAAAATTGTTGATCAGTCAGTCACATGGCAAATGAGATTTAACAATGATAAGTGCAAAATTTTACATATAGGGTTGCGTAATGGTAATTTTGCATATAGTATGTCAAGGAAATAGTTAACAAGCGTAGAGCAGAAAAAAGATTTAAGAGTTATAGTCACTGGTAATTTAAAAGTAGCGAAACAAAGTACAGCAGCAGTCAATAAAACGAACAAAGGGTTAGGTTTTATAGCTCGGAATTTTGAGTACAAATCACGCGATATTATAGTTCCTCTTTATAAATCATTAGTTAGACCCCATTTGGAGTACGCAATCCAATTTTGGAATCTGCATATGCGCAAAGATATAGACAAAATCAAGAGAGTTCAAAGACTAGCAACTATGATGATTCCGTCACTTAGGTCAATCAAAGTCATACAAGGATAGGCTTAAGGAGTTAAAATTGACTACACTCGAGACTAGGAGGCTAAGGGGTGATCTAATCCAGGTTTTCAAAATTATGAATGGGTTCGATAACGTAGATAGAGACAGCTTATTCAAAATATCTCAATATAATAGAACTAGAAATAACGGGTGTAAGTTGACAAGTAGAAGGTTCGAGACAGCAGTTGCCAAAAACTTTTTTATGCTATGCATAGAATAGTAAATAGCTGGAATAGTTTGCCAATAGAAGTAATTAGTAGCATGTCTATAAACATGTTTAAAAATCGATTAGACGCATATGTTGATAGACTGGGTATAGTTTAAGGTAGTAAAATTAAGGCTTTGTGGTTCGGAACCTACATAAAATTGTAGGTCCCCTCCGCCACCACAGAGGACATGCACAATACACAATTACAAACAGTTAGGTAGACCAGCCATGAGTGGATCCTCGGGTCTTTGTTGGTCTGAAACATTATAATATATATATTTTTTATTTTTTTTTGTATTGGGGCGTTTACCGCCACTTCCCGCTATATGGTAGCGGATATCATGGCGAGGCGGAATACGAGAAAGAGAAACGGAGACGGAGAAAAGGCACTAGAAAAGGGAGAACAGCGGACTACAGGTGAGAAGTCACCTAAAGCTCAGATAGGATGCGAGATTGGGAGAGGAAGAGGAAAAGACGGTCAAGCGAGAAGAGAGGGCTCTCAGCGAGCATAAGGCGTAAACGTTCGGGGAGGGGGAAATCAGAAAGGAATGGGAAGGCGCGACGACGTACTGACGACAGGGTGGGGCATTCCACAAGGATGTGAGAGACGGTGAGGGGCGACTGGCAGGAGGCGCAACGAGGAGCCTCCTGCCGGAGCATAAGATAAACGTGCGTGAGGCGCGTATGGCCGATGCGAAGCCGCCCAAGGACGACCTCTTTGTGTCTGGAGCGGTGGAAAGAGGACACCCAATATGACAGATGGGGGCAGATGGACCAGAGTTTATTTCCGGTGGCATCGTCCCAGGACTGTTGCCACATGCGGTCATAAAAGGAACGAAAGACTTGCACATAGTCTGAGAAGGGGAGCGGGCGGGGGAGGGGAGGCAGCGAGGCGGCGGACCGGGCTATGCGGTCCGCCGCCTCATTACCGGAAACACCAACATGGCGGGAACCCAGCAGAAGGTGACCCGGATCCGGTGAACGGTGTGCAGGACATGGTACTCCTGTTGAATAAGGCGTACGAGGGGGTCCGGGGAATCATAGCGCTCGAGCGCCTGAAGGGCGCTCAGCGAGTCCGAAAAAATGGTACAGGAGGACCGCGAACAACCCGATACCAGACGGAGGGCTTCCAGAAGGGCAGAGAGCTCCGCGGAAAAGATGGAGGCCTGAACCGGCAGGGGGATACCCCGGGAGGTAGGTGACAATGACGGAGAAGACGGCGGCCGCGACACCTGCAGGGGAGCGCGAGCCGTCGGTGTAGACGGGAACGTCGTCCGAATGGACGGGAAGATGGGCCAGAAAAGAAGACTGGAGGACGGCAGGAAGAGACTCCTTACGCAGGCCATGGAGCGCCTGGCAACGGCAGATAGGGGTGGTCCGCCAGGGGGGCGACAGATCGAAAGAGAACGGCAGAATAGAGGGTGGGGGGATCCCCAGGGACGAGAAAATCTCGGCCAGAGAGGCAGCGAAATGCCACGTGTCAGGCCGGGGTAGCGCCTGGGAGATCGCGGAGAAGAGTAGGGACATCGGAAGGCGGCAGATGCGAAGGTAACACTTCGCCATGAGAAGGCCCCGGCGAAGGGGCAGGGGGGGTGTCCACAGTCCACCTGAAGACTAGCGACAGGGGACGAGCGGAAGGCACCCGACGCCAGGCGAAGGCCACGGTGAAGAGGATCCAGCATACGGAGTGCCGGAGAGGAGGCGGAGCTGTAGACCACACAGCCGTAGTCGACACGGGATTGCACCAGGGAGGTGTACAGGCGCAGCAGAGTACGCCTGTCCCCCCCCAGGTCGTGTGGGACAGATGACCCAAAAGGGAGAGGGTGCGGCGAGATGTTTGCCGCAACCGCCTAAGGTGTGGAACCCAACCGAAAAATCCGTCGAGGGTCATACCCAGGAATCTAACGGATGGGACGAGGGGAAGAGGAGTGCCGGCAAGGGTAAGGGCGAAGGTATGCGACAGACGGAGGCGCCGAGGACGGAAAAGCATACTGGAAGACTTAGAGGGTGAGAAAGCATAGCCAACCGAGGACGCCCAGCGAACCACCGCGTTGATGGCTAGCTGGAGCCGACGTTCAGCCAAAGACGGGAGGCGGCCAGAGCAATAGATAGCCAGGTCATCGGCATAGAGGGAGCTACGAACGGATGTAGGCAGGACCGTAGCGACTGTGTTCATCACGAGTGAGAAACACAAGACGCTAAGGACACTACCCTGAGGGACACCCTCCTCCAACGGAAAGCGGTCAGAGAGGGCAGAACCGATGCGGACGCGGAAAGAACGGGCGGACAAGAAGTTATAAATAAAGGAAGGGAGAAAGCCTACGAAACCCAGGGAGCGTAAGCAGTCGAAGACCGCGCTCGGCCGGGTAGTATCGTAGGCCTTCTGGAGGTCGAAAAAGACGGCGAGTACAAATTGACGCCGGGAGAAAGCCTCCTGCACGTCATGGCTAAGGAGGAGGAGGGGGTCGGTGGTAGACCGGAAGCGCCGGAAACCAGCCTGGTAGCAGGATACTGGTCACTCGCCTCCAAGGTAAAGGACAGCCGCGAGGCGACCATCGCCTCCATCACCTTGCAGGCACAGCATGTTAGGGAAATGGGGCGATAGTTCGACGGGAGTGAGGGTCTTTATCGGGCTTCGGGATGGGACGACGACGATGGACTCACGCCATCGGTCCGGAAATGAACCCTCCAACCAAATCCGGTTATAGAGGTCCAGTAGAAAGCTGAGAGCAGAGGGTGGAGGTGCCGTAACAAGTCATAGGGGATATTATCGGGGCCGGGGCGGAGGGAGCGTCGGGGGCGGAGGGCCTCCCGAAGCTCTGTCATGTGGAAGAGGTGATTATAGGAGTCATCCCTATGAGGTGGAAATTCCGGTGGGTCGCGGCGGGAGTGGGGGAATCGGAACTGGAGATGGCTGCGAAGTGCGCCGCGAGTGCGTTCGCGACGGCCTCCGGATCGGACACGAACTCGTCGTCCCCGACCCGAAGCACCGGGGGTCGAGGGGGGACACGGGTCCCCTCAAAGCTACGCACCTTGCGCCAAACAGTCGAGGGGGCGGTCGAGGAGGATGATCCCAGACACGTAACTCCGCCAGGAGGTACGCCGGGCTAGTTTCAAGACCCGACGGGCCACTGCCTTCAGGCGCTGAAACGCCCTCTTATGCTCCGGCTGGCGGGTCCGGTAGAAGCGACGGCCAGCACGGCGCCGCTCCTGAACGGCACGGGAGCACTCTGGGGTCCACCATGGGACGCTGCGCGGCCTGGGGGAGCCTGAGGTACGGGGGATGCAACTGGTGGCAGCCGAGAGGATCTTGCTTTCGAGAAAGGCGAGGGCCTCACTAACGGAGGGAAAGGCAGGAATGGACGGCGAGATCGCCGTGCACCTCGTGTATGAGGCCCATTTCGCTCGGGCGAACAGAGGTGGGGGGGGGGAGGAGACGGGTTGGGGTAAGACACACAGGGAAATGGTCACTGCCGGAAGAATCCGGCAGGACCTCCCAGGTGAACTCCGTCACGATATCGAGGGAAACCAGGGAAAGATCAATACAGGTGAAACTGTCATGGGCCGAGTGGAGGCAGGTTGGGGAGCCATCGTTCAGAAAGGTGAACTCTAGCTCGTCCATAAGGGAGAGAAGGGTCCCGGAGAGAAAGGTGGAGCAAACGTCCCCCAGCCGGTCCCGACTGTTGAAGTCCCCGAGAAGCAGGAAAGGGCGGGAAGCTGCAGAATTAGGTCACGGAGAGAATCGGGTGGAGGGCGTACGTTAGGGGAGAGGTAAAGAGAGCAGACCGTGAGCTGACGCCACAAAGAAAGGCGCACGGCCACAGCTTGCAAGACAGTACGGAGCGGGAGGGGGCGGAAAGGGACGGAGCGGTGCACGAAGACCGCGGAGCCCCCCTACCCGCCCATCGAGAGGCGGGGAAGGGAGCCCGCAGTAGCCGGACACTCGAGGGAGGGAACGGGAGCCCAGTATCGTCTCCTGAAGGCAGAAACACGCCGGACACCTGGAGGCCAGGAGAGAAGAGAGACTCTCGAGGCCTACCAGGAGCCGCGGATGCTCCACTGCAGGAGCGACGTATATGGAGGGGTAGGAAAGTCTGCGAAACGGATGGTTATGGGGTGGGTGGGCCGATCGGCGGCTCGAGATTAACAAGGGGATTGGAAAGCCCCAGGGCCCAACGGGGGGACGCCGAACGTGGGCGAAGGCGAGGGTCACCCCGACGGGGGGGGGATGTGGAAACTGACGCCGGCAAATCCTCCTGAAGAGGAGTCACCCGGACGCCCGGGGGAGAGCGATGCAGAGAAGGGGATGTGAGGGGTATCCAGAAGGCCCCTCCTTCACCGGAGGTGCAGGGGAGGCTGGACTACAAGGGGGAGTGGAAAAGGATACCTCACCCGGATGCATAGGCAGTCATGGAGAGAGGTGGGGTAGGTCACGCGCGGGGGCGTGCTCATCCATCCCACGCCGACCAGGCGGGCGAGTTCCCCCTCCAGTGGGTCCATCGACCGAACCGGTGAGGGATGTATCTCCGCCCCCACCACGAGGGTCGTCGGGCCCCAGGGGGGAGCGTCCATAACGGTTGCGCAGCGGGGACGGTGAGAACACCGGGATGGTAGGGCGAAGGGGGCGTTTGTGTCTGGGAGAGGAAGGATGCGAGGCCTATGGCGTCGAACCTTTCGGGGTCACTATTGGCGCGGCGCTTGCGGCCCGTTCCCCTCCGTCGTGCGGCCCGCATGGGCGACGGCTGGTCACGGTCCGGAATGGGGGTGGCCGAAAGCGCCGGTGGAGAGGGCGTAGAAGGGGCAGGGGGGGCTGCCGACGAAGCATCGGCGTTCGCGGAGGGAGCACGTGGGGACGCGCTGGTAGTACAGGGAGCCGCGGCGGGAGTCCGCTGGGCGGCAGAGGATAGACAGGGAGTAGCGGACACGGTGAGTGGAGGCGCGTCGGGAACCGCCGGAGAGGACGGGGTCTGGGCAGGCGGCGGCCGGAGAGCCTCGGCGTACGAGGTACCACGCCGGGCCTCGCGGCCACGCAACGGGTCCCGCGCCTCCCGAGCGCTGAGAAATTCTGATGAACAGAGGGCCCGAACCTCCCTCTCAAAGAGGAAGGACGGGCAAGAGCGGGATGAAGCAGGGTGCGGTCCATGACAGTTGGTGCAGGAAGGCGGAGCAGTACAGGGCAAGGGGTGGGGAGGGCCGCCGCAGCGGACACACAACGGGGCCTGACGGCAGGAACTGCTCACGTGGCCAAACCTATTGCACTGAAAACAGCGCGTAGGATCTGCACGTACGGCCGAACCGAGAATTCGCATGCTCGTCTCTCACCAAAGCCCCAGAATACCGAAACGGGGGGCACCAGTGAGTCAAAAGTAAGGAGAAGGCGAGGAGAAGGGACGGCTGGGGATCGCGATCTGTCGGGAAAACGGTATATTCTCACCACACCCTGGGAGGCGAGGTCAGTCTGGAGGTCCTCCACCGGGATGGGTAGAAGACGAGCAGCGTAGATCGTGCCCTAGCACTGATTGAGGCGGGGGTGGGGAGTCACCGTGATCCCGCAGCCCAGGACATCGGGGATAGCGAGCGAGACGAGGTTTCGGCAGAGGAACGCGACCTTATCAAAATGGAGCCATCCCTCTGAGGCCGAAGGTCAAAACGCGCCGTCCCCGTCTTCCCATGGATCGCTCGAAAGAGGCGTTCGTGGTTAGTGGGGAGGGGCTTGGAGGAGGAGGGGCGGAGGACGAGGAACTTGTCCATCGTCCTAAGGCCGAGTGAAGCCGTCTGGCCAAACACCACCGGAACTTCGAGGGGGCGAGAAGACGAGAAAGGCGGACGGCGACGTCGGGTCCCACGTCCCCCAGGGGCCGAGGGGGCCGGGGGCGATGAGGCCCGACCGGAGTGGGAGGCGACCGGGGCCGCGGGCCTCCCACCTGAGGGCGAAAAAGCAGGTGGGTCCCTATCGGGACGTGGAATACGGGGGATCCAGGGGTCGGGGGGTCCACTGCAGGTCCATCCGCTACTGGCGGGGGTCGGGCAGCGGCGCCACGAGCCTGGGGAAGAGAGGGAGAGGTGGTGTCGGCAAGAAGAGCAGACGGGGTGGGCGAGGGCTGCCGACTGCCCTTACCAGACCCACGGTCCAAAGGTAGTCAGAGGGAGGTCAGATGCACAAGCCGGGTCGTCAACGAGGTCCATTAGATTTGTAAGTGTTTCCATAGAAAATTTTTATTGTTGTTTCGCGCCCGGGGCCGCGGGGAACCGATTACCCGGGGCCCAAGGGGACCAAGCGCACGCCGGCGGGGGATGGGTGCCTCGTCCCATGTAGTACCCCCGTTTCAAAAGGGGCCCTTGCAGCGTCGAAAGTTCTCCCCCGCCGGCAGCAAAGACCAAGGCCCCCCAGGGTCCCAGGCCTGGGCACCCTACCAGCCAACTTAGTACGGCCCCGGCCATGGGAGCGAGACCCCCAGCGACCAGCCCCGGCAGCCCACGGGGCGCGCGAAGTGAACAGAGAAAGCAGAAAAACAGAGGGGCAAGGAAGAGGGTAAAGAGGGGAAGACAGGAAAGAGGGGGCTGTAGGATAGCAGGGTATGCTAAAAGTCCACTTCGCAACCGGGCGGGGACCCGGCAGGGCCCCCAGCCGCGGCTGACCCCCCTCGCCACATGGAGGCAGGAGCCCGCGGGCGATCCACCCCAGAAAGACCACCCGCGGGGAGGGGGATATATATATATATATATATATATATATATATATTAAAAGCTCCAAATATATATCCTTCAGTGGCTTATATTTACACATTTACTTCTTTAGTAGGAATATATTTGAACGAGTATGGACTTTTCAGTGAAATTAGCAATATTCAAATGTAAGACACCACCTTTATATGCTAAAACAGTTTTTTCTCACTTTCCACTGATGGAGAGAAAGTTGAAGCTCAATTTTATTGAAGGAAAAAATAATTCTTCATTTATAATCAAAGAGGGTATGCCAAAATGAAAAAAAAATCTTACTTTTTATTCATTGACTCTAGGCATTTTTTTTTTTTTTTTTTTTTTTTTGCTCATGACTTATTCTTTGGAATACTGCCTTTCAGATGCTTTTTGAATAATTTTTTTTAATCTGAATTAAGGAGCGAGATATGACAATTTGAAATTTAGTAGTACATAGAACCCCCCAAAAAAGGGGGGCATAAATTTTTTTTAGCTATTACTTCGATTGAGCTATAATTTTATATTCTGAGTTTGCCAGTTTAGATAATTTGCCATATACCAAATTATAGGAAAATTGAAGATGGTGTGGTGTTAAATATATTTTTTTTGCAGGATTTGTCCCAGAATGCCCCAATTATAAACTTCTAAGAATCTTGGCACTTACTGGTGACATAGGCTTGTTGTACACTGAAGGACCTCCATAGACAAATTTTGGCTGTACGGGATACTGGGAGAATGCCGCAGCATTGTAAGAATTCGAAGACATCTGAGGGTGGGTTGGAGTTGCATACTGCGAGTAAGCCCCAGGCATGGCCACATTCAGAGAATAAGGGACGTAGTGTGGCATGCCTCCACTGCCAACCACTGTTATGAATGTTCCACTGGGAACTGCAGTTACTGCTGCTGCATTAGAGGCGGCAATTTGCTGTCGAAGATCTCAAAATCAGTTGGAAAATTTGTAAATGGATTAGTCGTAGAGTCACTTTCTAATTTTAAATAAAACAATGTAAAAAATATTAAAAAGGCTACATTAAAATAAGAGTGTCACATCTGGGAAGTTAATGAAATGATGGAAAAACAAAATGTGAATCAATAAAAGAAAAGAACCAAGTTTACTTTATTTATTATTTCTTTTTTTCAAAAGTTAAGCATCACAATATAAATTAATGAAAACTATAAAATGGAGGATGGATTACACTTTTAACTCTTGCGTAAAAATTAATAAGAACTGTCAGAATGACATCAATCTCCCCTCCTCTATTTGTCCTTGACCTTTAATGCAATAACCCCCCTGAGTCTTGCTCGCAACACAATGGCATTTATCTCAATTTAACCTTTGTCCTCTTTCTTTTTAACCTTGATCCTTGATACAGGAACCTTTAGTCTTGCTCAAAGGACAGTCTCGTAATGATCCATGCGTGTGCGTGATTTCACTAATTTATGATGAATGGCCCTCCATTTGACTTCTGTGACCTTGACCTTTGATACAGGGATCCTAAGTCTTGTGATGACCCACATGTATATGAAGTTACTCAAGAGCGGTTAAAAAATGATGGCATAGTCCACCATCTAACCTCTAACACAGGGACCCCAAATCTTGCTCAAAAAACATCTCATAATGATCCATAAATGTACAAAGTTTTAGCAGTTCAAAAATTAAGGCGCGGGTCTCCATTTGACCTTTGATTTCTATTAGTGGCCTTGGCCTTCAATGCAATGACCTGATTCCTGTTTGCAACACACACACGTATAAAGTTTCATCAATTTATATTGAACAGCTCAAAAGTTCTGGCGCAGAACCACCCACCCCCACCCTGAATTTGACCTTTGACCTCCGTTTGTGACCAACTTTCAATTATGTATCTGTCAACAGCATACTTTCAAATTATGACTAGGCTTACAATAATGAATACTTGAAAGGAAACTAAATAAGTTCCTGTAGGTTTAATCCAACAGCTCTACATACAAGTTACTAAAGGGCATACACAATTTTATTTTCACTCATAACTGATTAAATTCTATTTCTTTATGCCTAATTTGGAATCAGTAGACTGCACTCTATTACAAAATTACGAGCAATTTACTGTGATTACCTTCACAATAATTTTTATATGATATAGACATTTTCCATTTCATTTTCAATAGCAAAACCAAGCATTGGAAGAAAATTATAATTTTTTTTCTTTTTTTACTGAAATATGAACATATTTTAACAAGCATCATGTCAAAAACTAATCTACTAGCATGTTTTAATGACAAAAATTTTCAATCAAAAGAGAATACCTGAAACAGTTTTATACAACTAACTATGGGCCTAATGGCTTAATCCACCTAAAGGTACAACTAAATTAGATTCCATACCAGAATGGGACTAAATTAAAAAAAAAAGTTTCATTTTTATCTATCTATAAAATATGTACTTTTATTAAAAATGGGTTTCAGTTAAGAACACAGCATCAGCCTACAGTTATATGGGTCATTCCATGTCAGTTCAATGGAATTTTGGGTAGAAAAAATGTGACCATCACCGATTTTTTTGAAAATTGGCACACTTATAGATCTCGTGAGAAAAACAGAATGGCACTTGTTTCAACACTCAAGGTCATATGGTTCCGGAGATATGGCCATTCGAATTTTGTAAAAAAGGTCAATTTCCAAGGTCATACCATATTTCAACATGAAATATCTCAGCTCCTATTGCACTTACAGAGACCATTTAAACACTTTTTTAAAGCGTTTAAGCAGATCTACAACTTTGTTTCTATTCATATTTTACCTCAGTGGTTAAAAAAAAATTGATCTTATTTTGACCTTTGACCTTGTGTAGGTCACTTGATGTCACAACCAATTTTTTTCTCCTTTCACCCAATTTTGGGTACACATGTCTACCTTAACCTAGAACACGATTTTTAGCATTGATTAAGTTAGTATAGACACTACAGCCATTTCAATGGACCATACCTACTGCCATTTTGACCAAGTACCTTTTTCTACCAAACTTGGAGCGCTGTTTCTTTGGATCTGTTTGAGCTAGAGTGTTGAGAAAAGTACCATTAGATTTGTCTCACTGAGACCTATAATGTCTGCTATTTTAAAGACAATTTGCCTTTTAACATATACATTAAAATAACCTATTCCTTTATTTTTACAAATTGAGTTATAAAAACCAATTCTTGTCTAGTTGGGTGAAACCATGAAAAAAGAAGCATCAACATAACTTTATATTTAAAAAAGGCAGATATTAGGTATTTACTTTCCCACCTACTATCAGCTCCTTTTACAGAAACATAGTCTTTCAACCCTGGCATTTGTCTACTCACATCTAGCGAATGATAGAAGTCAATTACTTTGGCAGCAGTTTCACTATTCAGGCATTTCCCCAAACACGGATGATTAAGAGTTGAAAGCACTCCCTTCTCCCTCACCAAACTCTTTGCTTGCCTAGCTATGTAATCTGAGCACTTAAATTCTTCTCTGATCTCTACTTGTGTCCATCTTTTTGGTAGGATAGTAAGAATTGTCAGTTTTTCACTTCAACTTGCCACTTGATTAAATTTCTCTTTTAGTTGTTGAAGAATCTCCAGTTCTGTATCATCTGAGTCACTGCATGAAATTGGTTGTTTAGTTGCAAGTTCAAGCTTTCTTTTCACAACTCCTACTTTCCTCAACTTTCTCTTTGCGTAACCAGCACTGTCAAGAGTTTACATGGTTTTATTGGGTCTCATCAAGTCATCAAGTGTGGCCAATGAAGCATTGAATTTACTAAGCTCATACTGCATTTCAACTACATCTCCAACAGTTTCTAGCTCAGATGGTACACTTGATGAGGTGGATGGTGATTTTTCAAGTGGTTCACATTCAGGCATTGGGGATGGACGATTTGCTAGTATATTTTGACAGGTTGCACATGCTTTATGATTATTTGTTAGTTTCAATTCAGGATTTTGATCAATCAAATTTTTAGTCAATGCATGAATGCCTTTTTACACTTTCTCTGTGTTTTTTAAATGGGTCACAACAGAACTGCCCATATTCAAACTGCTGAAATCCATGTTTATCTAAAAAGAAAAAAAACATATGTAGCTTAAAAGCCAGGGTTGGGTTCAATTACACAAAATGGAAACATTACAATTTTTTTTTATTTTTCTTCAAATTAATTACAGTTAGTATTGTACTTCACAATTTCAAGATCAATTGCAATTCAATTGCAATTAATTTTGTCTGAATCATTTACAATTACAATAATTCAACTATCTATTCTATATATCTAAATATATCTAAAGTAAATATATATCTATATCTAAGTATAACTAAATAAACTATCAAAGGTTTATTTTCAGTGAATGATGTATAACTGCCAGATCTAGGGGTATAATTTTTAACATTAATTGATCAATTACATCAGTTATAGCTCAAAAATCAATTACAATTAATGGAAATTAGGATCAATTAATTAGAAATACAATTATAATTATTCATTGTATCCAACCCTGTGAAAAGCTATTTTTGCTTAGATGGCACAAATAAAATTTGGGACCTACTGATCTTGTTTCAGAGGTCTACAACAAGAAAAAATGTGCAGTTTGATTTACAGATTGGAATAAATACAGATGCCAAAAAAATCCTTGCTCCAAGGTTTAAATAAGCTTATTTTCACATGGGTACATACTGTTGTACACAATGAATAAATACACAAAGTTAAGTAATTCTATTAAACTCATCTAACTCTTAAAACTGAACTTATTCTATAGGGTAGTACCCAAGCCTAGTATAAGGTACTTATATACGTACATAGCTTTACCTTTAAACAGGATAGCAGGTTCAAAGTTCTTCATACTTTTGAATGTCCATATAAATTAATTAATTATGTAATTTAAATTACCTATATTATATAATTCTCTGAAATATACAAAAAAAAAAAAAATTTATAATAGGCCGGATACTTACTCGACCAAATAACTGGTTAAGTTAGGTTAGATAATTACCAATTTTTTTGAAAATTAGCAGACATTATATATCTCAGTAAGAAAAATCTAATGGTATTTTTCTCAACACTCTAGCTCAGTGGTTCCCAAACTTTTTTTACTCACGGCGCACTTTAGAACAAGTAAAAATATTTTGCCGCACTTTGTACATAAATTCAAAAATTTATTCAAAAGAGGTATTTATACATATTAGCATAGCATAAAGTAGAAATATAGATAATTAAAAATACAGAAAAATTGTATGTACTTACTAATCTTGCTCTTTCGTGGCGCACCTAATTACATCTCGCGGCGCACGGTTTGGGAACCACTGCTCTAGCTCAAACAGTTCCAAAGATACAGTGCTTCAAAGTTTGGTGAAAAAAGGTACTTGGTCAAAATGGAGGTAGGTATGGTCCACTGAAATGGCTGTAGCATCTATACTAACTTAATCAACACTAAAAATCTTGTTTTAGGTTAAGGTAGACATATGTACCCAAAATTGGGTGAAAGGAGAAAAAAACTGGTTGTGACATCAATGACCTACACAAGGTCAAAGGTAAAAAATAAGATCAACTTTTTTTTTTACCATTGAGGTAAAATATGAATAGAAACAAAGTTGTAGATCTGCTTAAAAGCTTTAAAATAGTGTTTAAATGGTCTCTATAAATGCAATAGGAGCAGATATATTTCATGTTAAAATATGGTACAACCTTAGAAATTGACCTTTTTTTTACAAAATTCGAAGGGCCATATCTCCGGAACCATATGACCTAGTGTTGAAACAAGCATCATTCTGTTTTTCTCACAGAGATCTATAGTGTGCCAATTTTCAAAAAAATCGGTGATGGTCACATTTTTTTCACTGTTGAACTGACATGGAATGAGCCATATGGGTCATTTCTTTTTAATATTCTTAAAAATAAAGATGGTGCATCGCACCTGCCAAATTAGTGTCAGAAACCCATATCTGTTTCCATCTCCAATCCAAGATGAAAACATTCAGAATCTTAAAACTAGAAAATATCCTGTTTCCATACTTATTTTGTGAATGATAAACCTCTAATAATGGAGAACAAAGTTTTCCAATTTTATTCAATGGTAATAATAATAATAATAATAATAATATAGGATATATTACAAATGATTTTGAGTCAGTCCTGATGGTCTGATAAACTCTAATTCTGAAATCACTCAAAAATACTGTACTTTTTATATTACCCACCCAACATGCCTGCCCACTTCAGCAGACCAACAACTGCCAATTCAGAATTTGGATTCAGATACTAGATATATAAAGGGATGTGGATGCTCAAAGTAGTCTATATATTTCTTAAGACAAATATAAAATAGCACACACCTGAAGTACCAAAATATCTCCATAATATTTCTCTCACTTTAAATTATATTTAAGGAAAAACCAGAACTTTCTCAAACTGTAGCAAGTCCATCAAAACATTCTGCCATACTTAAGTTCTGAGTGTGTACAAGATGAAAAGATTGCGAGTTCATCATATAAAAAAAAACCCACTGAAACTAAGAAGCTGAGGAGACAGGAGAGTCCCTCCAGTATCTTAGGAATGAGGTTATTGATGTCGTACATTCAATAGCAACTAAGAAATCTAAAATACAAATAATGAGTAGCAGTGGAAATGAATGTGATGAAAAGTAGCAATAAGGGAGTGAATGAAAAAGAAAAACTGTAAACAAAAGGAACACAGAGAGGAATCATTTCAGGAGGCAGCTGCTAGCCCATTCACCAAACTTGAAAACTCCTCAACCAAGGTAGTGGGGCATCCACTCTAAGTGGATAAGATTGTCGTCTCACTGTTATGATGTTCATTTTTTAATAAATTGCATTTATCAACTTTACTATTTAAAAGAAATCTTTTAGTTTTTCTTTTCGAGTAAGGAATACAAATTTGTGAAGGACAGCGTGTCTTTCCCACTCATGAACTCTTCTCAAATGTTCTTACAACTTTTAGGTCTTTTACCATTGTAAATTAAACTTTGCTTACTGAGGAACATGTTTTTTTTCCTACCTGGAATTGTGACCATCATCATTAGATCAATTTTTTTTTTCTGAAGATGAAAATCAGAATGCCAGAAAAAAAAAATTTTTTTTACAAAACTCCCTTGTCTATTTAATATCCAAGTGTTTGGGGTGTGGTCAATTCAAAGGTGAACAAGAATACTCTCACCATTGGGACAAGGAGGTAAATCCAGGAATAAATCAAATTTAACTTCCCGCAGCCTGTTGGAAGCAAGGACCAGATTGTAACAAATGTCAGATGGTTGGGATTAGTCTAGATTCCAAAATGAAATCCTGGACAAGGGTGGTCAATGCGGGAAAACACTGCTACTCAATCCACATCTTCATTCCTCTTAACAGCCGCGTGGGTGGGTACCCAACAAAATGAAGCTAATGACAACTAATTAAGAATGGCCATTCGAGGATTACTAAAATGATGAGATGATTAAAAAAATTGGGAGCATGAAGAACATTCTTGGAGTCTAAAAACTGTCAAAGGATGTGGGGAAAAAAATGGTGAAAAGTTCAGTGATAAAAATGAATTTGATGGTATGTAGATAAGCTGCAACTGCATCAGACCAGGAAAGCCAGCTACAAATCCACAGCCAGCGGGCTTGGAGCTGGCAATGTAAAGTAGACAGAGTTCACTCGCTGGAAAGAATTCCCAGGAGGCAAGTTCATCATCAGGTTTTGCATCAGCAAAATACCACCAAAAAAATGCATGGCAGCTCACACAGTGCATCTGGTATAGAGGAATAAAAACCAGCCAACTAAACAGTAAACCTGATGATTGAAAAGGTGAGGGGAATGGTTGAAAAGGGGAATGGTTGAAAAGGAAGTGCATCCTTACCCCCAACTTCGAACACTGGCAAATGAGCAGGTTCTTGAAAACAAAGGGACTATACTGTTTTCAGTTTTTATAAAATCAAAAAATTCACCAGAGTCCATCTCCACCTCTAGTCAGATCACAAACATTCTGCATTTACATTTTAAAATATATCAATGAAACATTTATCCTCTATTTGGAAGGTTAGAGAAAACCTGAATACACATTGACTTCTGGTCAACTAATTAATTAGGATAGGTCTTCACTGGACAATACCAATTTAATTAATTAACTTTTAACCTCTGATACTCTAGACTCTACAGTAACTATGTTCAGAACATAAAAAGTTTAGTGAAGAGAATACACGCGACTCATACCTGCTGTTGGGCAAGTGGCATTGATGAGTATGCAGGATCTGTTTTGCACTTGACAGCCTCAGGGAGAGAGTAAAGTCCCAAAGCTGCTGGTGAAACAACTCCCTCCCTGGAAGTAGCAGCCAATTTTGATCTTGTTGCTTCTGAAGAGGAGAGTTCAGGAAATAAATAAATTGAAAAATGATTGAAATAATAAGTCCTATTTAATACTAGTTTACGAGAATAAAATCTAAATGAAGGGACTTTTAATATCATAAAACATTCTTAATCAAAAACTAAATTTTTAGAAAATAATGCACACACTGAAAAATCTTAATTTTTCTATAAAGTATTCATATCAAGTTCGAGGTTTTATGTTTGCTATTTATAGTTTTAGTCAAATACACTGAAAAATTGCAGTTTTAACTTTTATGCTTTGAACTAGGAAAAATAATATTTGTATTCTATATAGTATGACTTCGTATATGCATGTCCTGGTGAGATGCAAAAGTCCTATGTGCAGTGTTAACTAATGTGGTTAAAAAAAAAAAACCCTTTGCATATCAAGCTTATTACCAAATTATACAATTTTTATAATTTTGTAAAATTCTAAGAATATGAAAAATTCAAAAGTTCTGAAGGGGGGAAAAAAAAAAAATATCCTGACCAATTATTTTATTACATTTAAAAAAATATGATAATAGTAAAGTAGTGTGGCAAGTTAATGTACCTTACTCAGGTTCATAAATCATCAAGCCAAAATGAATGTATACCATAACCTTTTAGGTTTGACAAAGCATAAAAGTCTAGCCAATATCTCTTGTCTGCAAAACATTCCAGAATTATCCTTAAAAATTGTTTTATAAGAATTACTCTTATCATATTTGAGGAGGTACACCGTAAGGACTTACAGTTTACCTATTTTTAAATAATTCTGATAGGGTCTATTCATTATGTCAAAAGTAAAATATTTCAATGTTTAACTCACAGCAGAAAGTAAGCTTTGTTGAAGTAGCTGCAACTCTTCATATGAATACATGGTTGTTGTTGCTGAGCATTGTAAAAGGCTCCTTGCCATGCCATTTGGGGGTTTACAACTGTAAATTATCATAACCTGCCATCGAGTCTAGTTTGTTTGCTTTATGCAGCAAAGCTTTTGGCTGGTATAATTTTGATATTTTTTTAGTTGCCACCTGGATATAAGAATTTAAAAGTTTTGGCTCAACAGAAATAGTACAGTAGCTAGCTATGAAATGAAAGCCTTTAGGTTTCTTAATTTACTAGGATGGATATCATTAATGTAACAGTTCTACTAAAATATTTCTAATAGGGTTGTATCTAAAGATGCATCATCTACTGGTAGATTTAAGTACAACTTAATTCTTAAAAATAGCATAAGGGAATAGATAACATACATCCACCCTAGTACATGTGATCTGTTAAGGTACCACTGATTCCAATAATTGAATACACTGGGTCATAAGGTATGTGTAGCCATGTATATCAACCAGGGCTGTGGAGCTGGAGCTTGAAGCAATTTTGGTGAGTGGAGCTGGAGTTGGAGCTGGAGCCAGTTATTTTTGGGGAGCTGGAGCCAGTTATTTTTGGGGAGCTGGAGCCAGTTATTTTTGGGGAGCTGGAGCCAGTTATTTTTGGGGAGCTGGAGCCAGTTATTTTTGGGGAGCTGGAGCCAGTTATTTTTGGGGAGCTGGAGCCAGTTATTTTTGGGGAGCTGGAGCCAGTTATTTTTGGGGAGCTGGAGCCAGTTATTTTTGGGGAGCTGGAGCCAGTTATTTTTGGGGAGCTGGAGCCAGTTATTTTTGGGGAGCTGGAGCTGATAAAAAATGTGTCAGCTCCGGCTCCAGCACAATACAAAGAGTTCATATTTAGATACAAACTTTTTTATACTATTTTTTTTTATTTTGAATGATTTCTAATTCGACTTAATTTTTTTCAGGAAATGTGTTAATTTTTAGAAACTTAAACTAGTAAGCTTAATTTTTAAAAACTGAAAATATTAAGTTTCATTCTTCTTTTTTTGAGCCCTTTCATAATGACAACTAGATCTCAAAGTCAAACAAAGTCCACATTATTTGAATACTTCACAGTTTCTACAGATGGAAAATATTTCATTTGTCACTTAAGAAAGAAAATAATGATGAACAATTATGTGAAACTAAAATTAGCTCTTGTACAAGCTATGATACAAAAGTACCAACCCAGACTGGCAAGACATCAAATTTAAAAAGACATCTACAACGATTTCATCCAAAAATTTTAGAAATTGTTAATAAGAAAGACAGTGAAGCAAGTCAAGCATCCACCTCAACTAAAAGTAAAATTTGTCCTGGGGGACAATTGCAAATGTCACCATTAACAAGTTTCTTTCCTAGTAATAAAGTTACTGTAAATATGACCTCAGATAAATTCAAGAAGTACATCATAGAAATGGTGGTAAAAAATAGTATACCTTTATCTTTTTTCTCAACACCAGCTTTTTTAGGTCTTAATGGAGAAATGGCCAGTAAACTCCAAGTTTCTTTGGATAGAAATAGCATTAGAAAGATTATGATTGAAGATGCCACACACAAAAAGGAGGAACTTCAAAGAACTCTTGTGTTCCTCAAAATGGATGGATGCACTCGCCATAGAGTTAATTATTTTGCCATTAATGTGATATATATAGAGGACAACAATAAAAAGGTGACTCAGACACTGGCAGTAAGGAATACACATGCACATCACACCAGTGAATATCTTTCTAAGTTAGTCGAAACTGTCTTACAAGATTTTAAAATAAAAAAAGAACAAGTTCTATGTATTGTCACTGACAATGCTTCGAATATGCTAAGCACTATTGAAAAACTAAATAGAGGGACAGTTACTAAGGAAATAATGGAAAATGAAGATGACATTTCTGAAATTGATTCTACAAATGAAATGATAGTGACAGAACAAGATGAAGAAGTTCTAGATGATATTGCTGAAGAAGCCACTATGCTATCTCATATTCAACACATGCGCTGTGTTGTGCATACATTGCAGTTAGCGATAAGGGATGGATTAAAAGAACGACATGTAGCAACTATGATCAGCAAGTTCAGACAGGTAGCCACTGCAGCCAGAACACCAAAAATAGACTCCATTGTGAAGAAACATTCAGGTATGGGAGCTATTTTAGATCAAGATACTCGGTGGGGCAGCACCTATTTGATGATTAAGCGTTTGCTTGATCTGAAACCACATCTTGAAGACCTGGCAAACCAAAATGTCTCATTAACTGAAAATGAATGGATGTAATTGACCCAATTAGAAGTTCTGCTTCATTACCCTTTTGCTGTCACTAAAAAGTTTCAAACAGAAGAATTAACTTCTGGTGAATTCTTGTTGGCATGGAAAGAATTAATATTTCATCTCAATCAAACAGGAGGACTACTTGCTGAGGGAATTGTTTCTTCGATGAAGAAAAGAGAGGTATTACTATTAGAAAATGCAATTGTATTAGCTGCTGTTTACATAGACCCAATGAACAGAGTTCTATTAAACGAAGATCAAAAAGCTAAAGGAAAAGAGGCCCTCTATGACATTGCATTGCGCATGGAAAAGCTGGTATCTGAAAAACCAGACACCCAGAATGAAGAAGATAGCAGCATTACCAACCAATCATCCTCTTCAAATGATGAGGAAGATTTCACAAAATATTTGGACAGAATAGATAGATCAAATGCAAAACGTCTCAAAGTAGAATTAAAGAATCTTCCACAGATGAAAATAACCAAATTCAAGCAAGAATTCTATGTTGAATTAAAGGAAGTAGAAAAATACAACCGCTCCTCTAAACTGACAGTTGACGATGTCATACCCTTATATCCAAAGATTATAAGGAATGTAGCTAGTATTGTATCAGCTCTACCACCCACACAAGTCAGTGTAGAACGCCTCTTTTCAGCACTGAGAATAGTGAAATCTGATTTAAGAGCATCAATGAAGGATGACTTAGCAGAAGCCATTTTATTTCTGAGGACAGGCATGTAATGAAGATGTATAAAAATAATAAAAATTATTTTAATTTTTTTAAAAGGCTACATTTTCCAAATAAACATTCTATAATACAAACGAATAAGGTTTTTTTTTTGTCTTTTTGTAAAACATTTTTTTTGTCATGAAAGGTGTAGGTAATATTATTATTAATAAATGATAAAAAAAAGCCACAAAGGCATAGCTATAGTCATTAGAATTTAGATTAATAGCTGCAACAGGCTTTGGTCTAAATTTTAAAAAGTAGCCTGATGAATCATGTGATGGTGATGAAATGTTTTGTATGGCTGCCTGCTATGGCCTATGAGTAGCAAGGTACAATTTCAAGAGATTTATCAATCATTAATATATGGTGAGAGGAGCTGGAGCCGGAGCTGGGCATAAAAAAATGCTGGAGCCGGAGCCGGAGTTGGAGCCAGAAATTTGAAAATGCTGTAGCCGGAGCTGGAGCTTAAGATTTTAGTGCCAGCTCCACAGCCCTGATATCAACACAAGACAAGAAAACCTACAGACTCGACATGACCATTAACACCCTTCAATACAGACCAGACCACCACCATCATCAAAAACATTAAGAATTCAAAGGCTACTGGACCAGACAACATATCTAAAATACACCTTAAACACTTGGGCCCACAGGGAATACTAGCTCTCACAAATATCAGCACATATTCATACCAACACTGTATTATTCCTGACATATGGAAACAAGGTAAATTTATTACACTACTCAAACTAAACAAAAATCCAACAACAGAACTAGCTTTCTATAGACCCATTACTTTACTATGCACACCTTCCAAAGTAACAAAGATTAATCTTACAAATCACCAACCCACACACACCACTATCACCTATTCAACATGGATTCAGACCTCACCACGACATTACTCACTAACCTCACGCAGTACATCATGGATGGCATCAACTCCAGACAACCAGCTCAATGTACACTATTAGCAACACTAGACATTAGTAAAACATTTGATGCTATCCCACACTTCCCTCTCATAAACAAAATACTCAACACAAACATGAACAATAACACCAAAAGGTGGCTAAGCAACTATCTTTCAGGAAGATACTCACATGTCACATTTAATGGCAAGTCATCCAAAAACAAGCTTATTCTGAATGGGGTCTCTCAAGGCTCTGTTCTCTCACCAACACTGTTCAACTTATAAATGCATGACATTCCAACACCCATAGATAACAAGCTTACCTTATCATCATATGCAGATGACATCACTCTAACATCTACCCACAACAACAATGACACTGCTACAAATAACCTACAAACATACATAAACAGTATACAACACTGGCTCACACACAATAGAGTCAAAGTACCACCCACAAAATCAACCATCACCTTGCTAACAAGCGACACAAACGAACACCAGATAACTCCACAGATTATACTAACCACCACCATTCCACACACTCACAAGACCAAAATACTTGGGGTCACATACAACACATCATTATCTTTTGCAAACTACATTCAGGACATTAAAAACAAATGTACGTCAAGACTTAACATGCTTAGGGTACTAACAGGCACAAACTTTGGACACCAGCAGGAAAAACATCACTCATATTCAAACAATATATTTGCTCAGTTATGGACTATGCTAGCCCATGCTGGGCACCCATTATCTCAAACACAAACATAAACACCTTACAGACAATACAAAACAACACACTTCGTATCATTACAGGATGTACTCAAACAACACCAATAGAACACCTGCACACAGACACAAAAATAGTGAAAGTTAGGGAACATTTAGACATGAGGGGAACACAATTCATGGCAGCAGCAACAACTAACCCACAACACCCTTGCCACTACATGTACAATCATGCACCAACACCTCGCACCATTAAGGTAACACCAGACACACATTATAACCAAATACTCCATTCCATACCACACCTCACAGACATCACACAGTACAGAAAACACACACACACAAAGCACTGACACAACTCAGTCTGAATGCAGTCCTAGATGTGAAGCTGCCACCCAGTGACAGGTCAGAGACCAGCCTGAGCAGATCAAATAGAGTTAACTTAGCATGATTCTGATGTGGACATCACCCCAACTTACAGACATACAAACACAGACTAGACAACTCCACAGACGACACCTGCTACCTGTGCCAGGACACACCACAAACAATTGAACACATTATGACAAACTGTACCACTCTAGCACAACAATGAACACAACACAATATCACTAGTGCGCTGAACCTCTGGTCCACTCCAGAGAGGGTGATTGGTTACCTGCGTGCCACTGGCTTGCTCGATCAGGGTGGGCTGATTGGCTAAACAACAACAACAACAACTATTGGAATTAATGGTACATCTACACCACCGACTCTTACTTGTATACATGTGTCTGGAGACAGATGTATCTACGCGATGTGCACAGACTTTTGTTTGCATACAAATATTAGAAAATTCATCCATCCACATTTATTCTGTGAAATATGTAGACATTTCAGTTGATGTGATGTCAAAAGTGGATCTATTTAGTGTCAGTGAAGCTTTTGTAATTATTACTAGGCTGACAAAGAGAAAGAAGCAATACAAATGGTAAGAAAGAATTTTTCTGGAGGGGAGAGGAAGCCACAAATGCCATTCATGGAATTCCTATTCCTTTAAAAAAGCAATTCTATTTATGTTGAGGATTCACACTGGGATTTGCTGATTGACAAAATTCTCAAATCACTGTCATCTGTTTATTTTTCTGAAAAATATCATAAACTATCATGTTTTTACTAAAAAAAAAAAAGTAAATTACACTTGATTTGTCACCATGTTCTAAGGAGATGTGCCTACGTATCTTTCTACCAATAATGCTCAGTGGAACGAGGAGTGTGTGTTCCAAAACTGTCACACTGCGGGGGTTATGAAGTTTCTCATAACCCCCCCCTGATTTTCAAATCCCCCTTTTTGGGGTTGTGGAGTTTTTCACAAAAGCCTCACCCTAATTTTCAAGTCCTATCTGGTTCTTCTCAAGTTTTTCTCTCCCCACAGGAGTCTAGTTAGTAACCCTGTTAACTGTAAACCCCCTAGCATAACATTCAGACTATTTGATCTTGGAAGCCTATCAAAAGGTTCTGAAACCTGACCAGAAGGCCCGATAGACAGGCTGAGATTAATACGGACGTGTCCTGTCGGAAGCCAAGGGAGTTTGGAAAGCCTTTAAAGGTATGATGTTAAGCGCTCTAGCTTGTAATCCTTGGCCAGTGTACAATAGGAATAAAGACTCATTCATAATCCTTATTCCTAGTTATTGTGGTGTTGTCATTTGTATTTCACCATCATTATCATTAGTAATTATTATTAAAAGTAGACATATATATAGGTGGTTGAAACCGTAACTGAGTATAGATAGGTTTGCCACCCTGTCATGTAACTAGCTAGAGAACCAATTATAATTATTATAGGTTACCAGTCACATTATTCCAGTTAGGTTTGCCATAATTGTCAATGTTTGTAATTATTATTTTTTATGTTAGTTATTTATTATTTATGTGCTTTGATTTCATGAGTAAATTATGTTTTCCAGTGATCAATTATGAAGTCATGATTCCAGTTAATGTTTGTTGATTAGTCACCTGTTATGTTATGTTATTATTGTGATTAATGGTACCTGGTGCATGTAACTAATAATCTTGTATTGTCTAGGCAACCAGTTGGGATTCAACTCACGTGGTCCAGATTCATCAGGCTTGGATTGTGGATCCAATGCAGTGGGAGCTATGCAGCCCATTGAGATTGTGTCAACCACTGTTGGCCACTGGGATCTGCCCTGGAATCAGGCCAGTGACCCTAACCCTACTAACTAGCCAGTGTATAAAGAAATTGAAACTCAGGTCATAAGGGGGGGGGGGGGGGTCAAGTTTGGAGGGTAACTAGGCTGGGACAGGAGTTAACATTCTGTGCAAGTCTTTTTCAGTACTTGTCTCCCATTTACTTTCTATCCTTTCTGCCAAATCTCACTAAGTGTTATTGGTTTTCCAGAGGTTTTGTTAATTGTGATTCATTGCCAGTCTTTTTGTTATGTTTATACTGTCACGCTGAATAACTATATTTCAGATATAATAAAGCGAAAAACAAACAGAGTAGTTTACTTCTGTTAGGTCTACCTTTGAATCCCAACCCTTTCTTGGACTCTGAGTGGTTGGTTCTCCTACTCATTGGAGAGTCAGATTTAGACACCTGAACTGGGGGAAGTCCTTTACATTTAACGTACGAGTTGGACCTGAATAATCTCCTGGAAATAAACCACTGACAAGAGGCATTCCTAGATACCAGAGGAGATTACATCTTTGCCCAGTCTCTTGACTATCCCAAACCCAGAAACATGAAAAGGTGCTGGGTGGTTTGACAATACAGATACTCGGGGACTATGGCCTACGCAGCCACCACAGCAACAGTCAATGGAATTTGAAAAAAACACCATTTGGAACAGAAATTCCACAAAGAAATGTGCAGTGAATGCCATATTAAAGTAACTAATCCCATTGAGTGAACAAGACATAATGAGCAGTTATACGTAACTAACAACCAAACTTAACCCACAATAACCTATGAATATATGTCAAATCAATCACATCATTGTCCCAACATTACAAAAACTTCACAAGTATGACTCCATCTGAATTTGGCTACATACTTCATTTTTTACATAACCCAATTGTTTGTAAACTTGTTTTAAAAATTAAAATAAAATTTGCATTCTTCGGATCAAGTTGAATTAGAAAGGTTTTAATCTCTCTCTCACATACAGAATTCACCTTCTTAAAAAATAAGATTCATAGAGATGGGGCACAATTTTATAAAATTTGTTTCACTAAGTATATTTTTGAGTGATGCATCCTATATCTTATTTTTATCTATGTCCATAATGTCTCATAAGACAGGTAGGCCCTTAAGTTCATCAAAAAGCTTCAATTAAAATCAAAACTTTCCCTTGTGACCACTCCATTTTGCCTACATGTGCCAATATCTGCTGACACATGAACAATTCACTGCTCAAGCGATCCCATCTTTCTTGCCTGCAAAGAAGAAAATAATGCATGCAAACCCACAAAATGTTTGTGGACAAAAATTTTACTCAATAATTGTCTGTAGACTCGTATCTCCAGACAAGTACATGCAGACAAATTCTTTAGTGTGGCTGTACTTTTAGTAACTTGTTAAGAAGAGTTAATGAATTCATTATCATCAGTTCCTAGGAATTGGGTCATAGTTGAAACATTTTTGTATTTTGTTAAATTGGCATAGGTCTTATAAGAGGGGGAAAAAAGGTACAAGTAAAAAAAAGGACAGCAGTACCTTAGAAAGCACATGGAATGTTCATGGTATGTTACAGAATCCTCTAGAAGACTGCCACAGTTGAAAAACCACATTTAACTTAAAATACTATTAAATCTCAAAATTTAAAAAATCCTTTAAATTTTTTATTATAAGCTCAGCAACTAATACTTTAATTCTTCAATGGTCATCATTCTATGGTCACTAACAAACATTTCATTTATTAGCTACTGAATTGTTGGAAGAACTTTTTAATATATTTTAAAAGAGAATCATATTATAGTATATCTTCGTGACTTAGACTATCTTTGTGTTTCATAAGTGTTTACTGGTAAGCTTTCTGAAATAGCTTGTGTGAATAACTTTTATATCTTAAACCATAAAAGAAAAATGGATGTCTCGTGAGGATTACTTAGAATATGAAAATATAAGTTAACTTTTCCATAGACTAAAGTCCAGGGGTTCCCAAACTTTTACCACCAAGGACCCCTAAATATTAATTCCGTACGGACATAGACCCCCCACAAAAAAAAATATAATTCAGTTACAAACTATAGTATATTTCATAAACATAGATAGCTTTTAAATTAATGTAAAATTAAACATTCTACGCTCATTAAACCAGTTTAATAAACACTTACCGAATGTCTAGTGTGAAATGGAAGTTTATTTAATATAGTTAATGTTACTATTTTTCCAAAAGCTTAGAGACCCCCTGGAACGCTTCCTACAGACCCCTGGGGGTCTGTACAGACCACTTTGGGAATCTCTGGACTAAACTATAAAATAAAATTACGAATACATTAAAAACATTTTAGTAAAAATTGAGACTACAGACAATGCATATTTATTAAAAATGGAACAAATCTCAATAACAATTTGACATTCTTTGGATGTGATCCACTGCCATATAGTGATTATACCTAATTCTAATCTAAGGTGTCTAAATCTGAAAACATTTGAATACCTGTATTGTGGCTCCTCTGAAACTACCATTTATTTAAAGTACTATTTAATCTAGAAAGTAACACCAGATGTGAAGCTACTTTAGCCCAAAAAGTGATGAATCAGATCTGGTAAATTTTTGCTAAACTTTTCAATTTGAATATTATGAGCAATGACCATGTGCCCAAATGTGAAATTTTGTGAGAAAAAAAATTTAAGTTTAAAAATTAAACTAAGTTTTGCACTGTGGTTTGGCACATTCTACTTACTAGTGAAAAGTGATACTACAATCAGATCTGAAACCCACACCCACATTTTCTAAAGGACCAATCCACCACAAATGAAATCTTCATTTTACTGCATGAGAGGTAGTCTGCTAACAAATTCTGTGG
>JAJOZX010004783.1:0-387514 GCA_023014485.1 Bathynomus jamesi | reverse complement strand
AACTTATAAAAGGCCACAATAATTGCGTTTTGCAAAATATTTTCAATTATTCTCTACCCCCTTCGTGTTTATATTTGTACATTTCTTGTACAGGTAGGATTTTAGAAATATTAAAACTTTTACTTAACCTTATAGGAACGGGACGGAACTTGATCATCTTATTGCCACTTTTGATGAAAGGGGAATAAATGCTATGGATGCTTCTCCGAACGCCTACCCAGCGATCAGAGTCGCGGTACTGAATCACAGTCGGTCAAGCGAGATTGCAGACGAGCTAATGTAATGTGTTTTTAGGTTTATATAATATGTTTTTGGAATCGTGAACAATAAGATTGGGTAGGCTGGATATATATATATATATATATATAAAACGAATTAACCGCATCCAATTTCATGACATTTATTTAAAATACAGGGCTCTCGATAATTTAAATGAATTTTTCTCGTTTATAATATAACCTGACCTAACCTAGCACAACTGAACCTAACCGGGTCACATTTATATACATCGTTTCATTCAGTGTTAATTAGCTTATAAGTGCCATAACAAACGTGTTTTGAAATTAGTTTGTGCTTTATTCTCTGCCTCTATATATAACGTTTCAATCGGAATTAACTTATAAAAGGCCACAATAATTGCGTTTTGCAAAATATTTTCAATTATTCTCTACCCCCTTCGTCGTTATTTCTGTATATATATATATATATATATATATATATATATATATATATATGGCGTGTTTATATTTGTACATTTCTTGCAGGTAGGATTTTAGAAATATTAAAACTTTTAATAATTTAAAATACGTGGTATTTTCTCTTTGATTTATCTCTATTTTTACTTAACTTATAGGACCGGGACGGAACTTGAGCGTGTTATTGCACTTTTGACGAAAGGGTGATAAATGAAGCGTAGCCACCCGCTTAACCTAGCGATCCAGAGTCGTGGTACTGGCGCACATCCGGTCAAGCGAATGCGAGGTCATCGAGATTATGTAAGTATTTTTGAGGGTAAGACAAAGCACATATATTTTCATTTATTAAACATAGAAAACATGTACAAAAACGGTAACAGCATCCGCTACATAATTCTTAATGGATACAAATGTGTATATAGGTTTACACAATATACCTTTACACATTACAGGGGTACTAACATATGGGAACCTTTTTTTTATCTGTCTGCATATATTTATCATTCATATTGTGTCGCATAAATCGAATAATTTTAAAAATTCATAAATCCCTTCCCACGTGACATATGCATGAGAAACAAAATACAATACAATCCACATGTTTCAGTATAATGTCCTTGGAAACGATATGGATTCCAAATAATCTCTGGCACATCTAGTTGCGCTATGAACTTCACAATTGTCGAGTCATTCCACTGGAAATCCGAGTGAATCGAAATAGTACATTCTTTCCTTAGTTTTAAAATAGATTGCAAACCAATGAATCCCCTCACCCCCCAATGTCGGTGTTAACGATAACCCCGTACCAGTTTCTCGAACTAGCCAGCTTCAATATTTCATTCTTCGCAACACCGATAAATTTTGAGCGCGCGAAACAGTCACTTTTCATCACTCTCTGGAGTGTATTCGCGTCCATTTTAAAAATCTGTGGTGACGTTCCTAAATCTATCTACTTCTATTAGGGCTTGCGACTCGAGGTATACTAGTACACTAATAGGCGTCTATAGGTTTGGCAAACTCCAGCCTCACTGAATGGTGCCGCTCTGTTGGGGGTTTAAATGCGTATTTACGCCAGCAGTTAAGTCAGGCGTAATGTCAAATGAGTAATATTAAACTTTCAACAAATTCTTTCTGGTTATGCCGAAACCAAGTTCATCACACGCACCTGTATTATGAGCCAAAGTACTATAAGCTCTCGCGCAGAGCGGGAACACCATCTGTTGAGTAATCCATATCCATTACCCCCCAGAGCGATGCCATTTACGTATAGAGTAATATTTTTAAGGCCGAAATTCTCGAATTTTAAGGCACTCTTTTTATAATTTCCATTCGTCGAGGCGTGGTCTTGCATTCCAATTAAAATCCTTTTAGGTAGGACTCCAAGAGCAATGTTTTCTAGCTGTTTCGATGCCAGCCCTGCGGGAATCGTGTACAGTTTGATCTGTACCCTGTTAATTGGATATTTCACTGTGGCATGTACCAAATCTTTCTCAATTTCTATTTGCTTCGGGGAGCTTAATTTCACTCGGCGTATACGCAAATACGTTTCCATGATGTGTATCACAACGGGTTTCGCGCCTTCTTCTTGGTCTGTCCCCAGATTTATGCAGATCTCAGGGTTCGTGCGGGTAAGCTTCAATTTCATATCCACCCCGTTCATAAGCAACTTCTCCTGGAATAAAGTCTGTATGCAGGCGTCCAAAACACTCGTATATCTTTTTTTAGAATTTTTAAATTTATCCTTTATTCCATTTTCATCTTTAGTGTGGTAATACCCCTCGGCGGTAAAAAGGTGTCCTTCGCTTCTTTTGAAAAGTTGAGGACATTTTCCAGATAGGCTCGTAGGTGGTAGTACCCCGTGCCTGCCGAGATGTTAGTCTGATTTAAATATACGTCACACTGACTGAATATGGAGTGCAGAAAGTTGGTTTCAGGGTAGGCAGCGTAACTATCATCGCAGTCCGTTCCGTCAGAATGGGCTATGCGTAGTTTAGCATACATGTGCATGCAACTCGGGTCAAAAAGTAAGGGCCTGAGCTGGGTATCACGAATTCTATAGGGGCACTGGGTGAACTAATTGTGTTTAACGGTTAATTGTAATAAAGTCACTATGTTCAATAGAGACCTGAGTAGGTGGTATCAAAGAGGGACAGTTCCGATTTACAGCACTGTGAACTACACGGATGAATGAAACGTGCCATGACGAGTCAGAAATAGTGCCACCTTCCCTCGACGAGTATTAGTCAATCTATGATTCGTGAGAGTAGCGTCCTCAGCTTATATCAGTTAAAAAAATGATCAGCCATAGGTTTCATACGCTTTGAGCACTTCTTTTTTGGTTTCCTTTGCGTTTAACGCCACGTGATGGTAACCCCTTCTTCCTAGCAGATCTCTTCTTCTTTCCACCACGTGTTGGTAACCCCTTCTTCCTACAGTCTCTTCTTTCCGCCACCACGCATTTTTCTCTTCGCATCTTTGATGATTTCATCCCGTGTACGTTTTAAATGTTTTTTAGAGCTTCTTTAGGCTTAGTGCCAGCCAATATGTCCTCTGCCGCGTTAAAACCTGTTTGTAACGCCTTCCTCCCTAGGTACCTGGCCCCCCTCTTCAACAGTGGGACAGCGGTGCGTAGTATGGATGAAAAAATGGACCCAAGTCCACTACCACGCTGGTATCTCACCCCTCGGTATACTGTGAAAGGCTTTCTGTCCATTATAACTCAGTGCGTCGAAAGTGCAGCTTCACTGTTAAGCTCCCGTCACCGAATGGGAAATTTTTACCCTCAATCGTTCTTATATATATTGAGATATTGGTTATTAGATTAGTTGCGACATTCACATAATGGGGTATGTCATATGTAATACTCAAACTCCTTCCTCTATGGTTGGGGATGTGAGCTATGCGTAGCAGGCGTGCCTGGGTATCCCCAACAAACTGGTGTTCCGCTATATTGCTGTAAATATAGCACATGTCTGGAGGCTGAGAGCTTACATCCAATTTCTCCATCTTCAATTGATACACTAAGGTGGACAAGTCATGCGGTGCCTCGTGAAAGGTGTCTCTTTGGAAGGCTGATCGATATCGCCCCTCGGTTATAATTTTGAACACTCTTCCGTCTTTAAGATTTCTGTTAACCTTTGATTTTAGGATTAGAGTATGTGCAGGGTTTCCTTTGTTTACGATTTCGTATAATAAATCATTCGTAAGATTGAGTTTTTTAAACTCACGTTTAAGTCTCTCACAACATCCTCAGCCGAACCATAACGCCCGGCCTAGTGTTACTTCTGTACTGAAAAACTGTGCAACCTTAGTCCGGGCGATACGTATAGTTTCATCCCGAGTTAACCCGGCTTTTGCACACTCATTACAGTCTCTAAGAACGTAAAAACGGTATCTTTATAATCAATATTTAAAAAGAGGGTGTCCAGCTGAATTTCACATATCCCCACCTCATACGAATCACGGCCCAACTCAATGGGTCCATGGAGCTCTGTTACAAAGTTGGCTAGTGTGTTGTTAGGGTGTACAGACAGGGACGAGGAGGACGGGAGTGTGACGTAGAAATGGTTAGGAGTCATGCTGCATACTAATTAAGCTTCATTACTGCATCAGCTTTTATATAGGTATTGAAGCTTTCTGGGTAACCTAGCCACTTCACCAGGTACATTTTTCTCTTTCCTGTACCTTTGCTTCCTAAAATTTTCTCAATTTTAAACACATTTTTTCCTAAATTAAATGCCACTTTCTGCAATTCCTCGCGGTAAAAGCCTCCCGAGATCTCTTCTCCATTCAAATCTTCAACGTAATACATCATTATCTCACCTTAGGCTCATAGCCCTAACTTTAAAAATCTCGCGTGTCCATCCTTGCTCAAAACCCTTCGCGAATTTATTTCCCGAACGTGACAGCCTTACATAGTCATTGATTTTGAAACGCGCAGAGTGTGTGGTGGTGGTGGGGACTCCATCTCTTCTCGGGCGCTTGCCTCTTTCTAAAACATCGTTAGGCGTTGTACCGATCGTACGATGGTGTGAACGGTTGTAGGATGAAGCCAATGAACGAGAACGTTTATATATCTGTATGTGTTTTTATGTGTAAAATATCGGTGCATGCGTTCCTTTATGGTACGTTGAACTCTTTCAGCTAAAGAAGCCTTATGTATAGAATTGGAAGTGTAATAGCTGATATTAAACTCTGACAGCATGTTCTGAAAAGCGCGTCCTATAAATTCTTTTCCCATATCCGTACAAAAATAGCCAGGAATCCTGTTTTCTTTCAACATCAGCGTTTTGGCCGCTTTAGCAACTGTTTCAGGCGATTTATTTTTCAGGGGAATTAGCCACAGGTATCTAGAGAATACATCTATTATGAATAGGATGTAACGGTAGCCATCGTTACACTGAATATCTTTGCATGTCTGTTAAATCTGCCTGCCAAATAGAGTCAATCGAGGCGGCTGTTGTCTTGGCTGTTTTAAACCTTTTTCTCACCGGTTTATGAAGTGTATAAGCATCCTGGCCCCGCAAAAATCTCTCAACATCTTTTTTCCTTACACCATAAACACCTCTGTACAATCTATTAACGCCACCATAGGATGCGGGTTAGAAATGTCATAATAGTGCTTACTTAATACGTTAGCCATTTGCGTATTTTAGAGGCACGTGGATAAGGTTGGCCGTCTCTCTTCTTTCTCCTCTTCAGAGACACTGCAGCTGCTGGGGGCGAAGGTGTACTCAGTTGTGACACGTGCGGTGCATGTTCCAAGTCTTTTAACCTATTCAGATTACCTATCAATGTTTTGGGGACATTTATTTGTTGTAGTCTTGCTTTAATATGCCTCCATCCTGTTGGTGAGGGCCTATCCCACTTTCTCACCAGATCATGAACAATATCAACGATATTGGACCTTGTACCCTTGTTCCTTCAACAATGACCTCGCCTGTATCGGTCCACTGTATGATGGGGTCCTCACTCAATAGATTATAAAGACTTAGCCCTTTATTCCTCAATGTATGGGGGAGGCTGTTTTTTAGCACATGTTCGATGTGTGTGTTCCGCTCTTTGGTTGCCAGGTCCTGTGTCGCTATGCTCAGCGCTACTCGAGCTGTGCCTCACGGGGAGCTCTGTAGGATGCTTATAATCTTCGTACTCATGAAGAAATTTCTGCAAAGCCTCTTGGTACAAGATCCTTTTCTCATCAGGTGCCTTTTCACTGTTTAATAGGGTTAGCAACTCACTTTCCATTCTTTTAAGCCTACTTTTACGGGTTCTAGAACCGCATCTGGACTCCTTTGTTGTATGCGGATCACAACCACCTTCTTCATTATATTAATCTAGTCAGTAAAGGTCCCAAAATGAAAATAAGATGGGCAGGAACGAACCGCTCTTTGTACAATAATACGCTTTTTCTTACCCACAGTCTGACTTTTATGGCGAGCGTCCGTATTATGTTCTTGTAACGACGTAAGCGAGTCTTCTGAGAGGATTTCATTGGAACATTACATTTTATAACATTAAGGCAGATTTCACAGATGCATTTTAAAAAGTCAGAGTCGATATTTTTAACAAACATCTGCTGCAATGCTCGAGGCAGTCGTTGATAGATTTTTATTAATTCGCGGTATTTCTTTAGCCTATTCGTCATTCTGGAATATACACGGTTTCAGGTTCGCTTGGAAATATATTCGTTCTTAGAAGCACCCTAAACGTGTTTCGCGGGTGAAGGTCACAAAGCAAATATCCATAACGTTGGTTTGTGACCTCTTTATAAACCTCCAAAAACTCCTTACGCTGATTCGGGAACATTTGACTGGCTAATACCCCAATTTGTGACACATCTCTACGTTGCGCGAATAAGACTAGATATTGCGTATTTAGCGACACACATCGCGCATGTATCTATTTTTGAAAAATAGATTCTGATTGATGAAGAACACGCTTATGTTAAGGTGGTGGGAGAATACTGTAAATGTCTCGGCAAACGTTTTATCCATCTCCAACATGAGGTCGTCAATTACGATGACTGTATTCATTTCCCTTTAACGAATTAACGTCATAGACCCCCTTGTGGAACAAAACATCATCTTGGTACTCGTTGAACACTGATTGGTATGTCGAATAGCACCATATAACTTTATGCACAAATTTTGAGAACATTTCCCCCTTTTCTTTAATGATATTAAGCATAAACACCGTTTTACCACAACCTGTAGGTCCAGATATAATACATGTGGATGGGCTCGTGAACCTGAATTTTTCTACAGATTCCATTTCTAACACGTCACACCCCTAAGTGGGTCATTTACAAAATATTACAAATAACGAGTGCTGCTCCTTATATTTTGTTTTCTTCTTCCACAGAACCGTGAATGACGACGATGTACAGCCCCCCATCATCGATATCACGGATGAACCCGTTGACCGTGCATCTACAGTACCCACCCCGATGAGCCCTCACCAGCGACACATGTAGCACGTTCAAAGCGGAGTGTGATGACGAACCCTCCACGTCAGGTATAAAGCGTTCCAGGGTTGTTGAACACCGGTAATAGAACCCCAACCCTCAACGTCTTACGCAACAAGCCCCCAGTACCTTCCGCCAATATACCCCCTTATTCATCCTCCACAGCAGCTCCCCGTTCTGTTGAGTCTGCAGTAATAGAGCCCCAACCCTCAACGTCTTACGCAACCAACCCCACCAGCTCTTCCTCAAATATACCCCTTATTCATCCTCCACAGCTCTCCCGTTCTGTTGAGGATGGCATAACATTCGAGTTGGTGCGCACCGCAACCCCACCCCAGCCTTGACTAGAAATCGGTATATAGTCAGGGTTGATCCTAGATCCATGTATAGCAACGGTATTGAACACGGACTACGTCGCGTAGTAGAACGTATTGTAGAGTTTGCCCTTCAGAACCGCGACGAGCGTGAAGTCAGGACGAGGCTGTCCTTCGGATTCGGGTCAGATGATGGTGATGTAGATGATTTTTGGGTAGTAGTACCATTCAGGCGTTTGGCGGCTGAAGATGTAGAGTATATATTAGGTCGTATAATGCAGGCCTCCAAAGTAGTATAGCCTTCAATATGGACAACTTCACGGTAAATATTGACCGTGTATTCCGTGTTGCGGGTCATAGTGCCACACCGTATACTCTTAACTTCAATTCTCAGGCTATTTATAGACGGCATATAAACGTCGATCGTGGTTGCGGCTTTATAGCAGTAGTCTTAGCACGTATGTTTACTGTACTAAATACGAGGTCCGACAAATTTGGTTGCCTACGGTCGTGGAGCGTGCCCGTAAACTAGCTGTAGACTGTGAACTTGAGTTTGACTGTAATATGGGTCCTGAAGAGCTGAGAAGGGTAGAACAGGAAATGAATGCTCGTATAGTTGTATTTGGACTGGATGATCGTCGTAGAACTGTGTATGTTTTTAAAAGCTGTGTGAGAGATCGTACAAGACCCCTACTTATTTTAGGACTGTCAGGGACAACGTATCTCCCCATCCGTAATATAAGGTGCCTTTACGCGAGTTATGACAAAAGTCGAAAATATGGACGACATCATGATTTTGTAAGGGTGTCTCGAGTTTGCGGATGATATAGTGAAACATTGTAAAGATTCACATGGTATGTGAGCAGTGTAAAAGCCCAAATGTGAAAGCCGTGTAGTTGAAGCTGAGAAGAGGGATTGTAATGTGTGTAGACGCACATTTTTCAATAATAGCTGTTTTGAGTCCATAAATCAATTGGCACGTGCAGGAAAATGAGAATCTGTGAATGTGGTATGTTTCACATGATGGATAATTGGGGAAATTTCAAGCACAAATGTGATGAAATTCACTGTCTACATGCCATGAGAAATATAAGGCGGATGGTGTAAAGCATGTATGTTATATGAAAGACGCCAAGCCTAAAAACAACCCTTGTATAACTGTGTACTACGATATAGAAACATACACGAACGCTGAAACCAAAGAGGTTATTCCACATTTACTTGTGAGCCAGACTATCTGTGATGAGTGTATGGAGATCGAGTGTGATGAGTGTCACAAATGTGGTAAACGGACAAACGTTTTTAAAACGAATGTCCACGATAGCCCTGTGAAACTATTTGTGTCCTATATTGTCAAGTTAGCGGACAAGTTAAAAAAAGACTGTGTATATTCTCGCCCATAACGGGGCAAAATTTGACACACAGTTCCTTTATAAGGAGTTGCTTGAGCACGAGTCCTCTGAGATATTTACAGGTGATCCATTGAAAAGAGGCAACAAATTAATACAGATGCAAATAAGAGGTAATGTACAATTTAAAGACACTTTATTATTCACACCTTGTAAATTAGCAAAGCTACCCAAGGTGATGGGCGTAGCAGCTGAAGTTTCAAAAGGATATTTCCCTTACACATTCCTCACTAGAAACTTTAAATTACGTAGGTCTACCTCCACCCAAACATTACTTTAACTATGATTGTATGAGCACAGATGAACGTGAAGATTTTGATCGATACTACAACAGTTTTAATGAACGTAATCCTTATAATATAGCTGATGAATGTGAGCGTTATTGCGTGAATGATTGCGTGCTTAGAGTATGTTTCCAGGCCTTTAGAAGGATGTACATATGTCGTTTCAAATGCGATCCGCTGCAAGTCGCAACCACCATCGCCTCATTATGTTTTACGGTGTTCAAGAATAACTTCATGCCTAAAGACACCTTAGCCATTATCCACAGAAACAACCCCGCAGTTATGGGCACAAGGCTATTTACTGGCTCATACACCTACACAGCAGACAGGTGTATACATAAAGCATGCCCGCAACACGGGGAAGTACCCATTAAGGTTAATGGCCATGTTTTTTGGGTTGATGGTCTAAGTGAAAACCGTGTCACTGGCGAGAAGACTGTGTACTCCTTTAACGGTTGCTGGTGGCATGGATGCCCCCGTCCTGAGTGTGGAATCGCAGGAGATATCCACGGTAGATCTCCTGCCGACTGTCTTGCGTGGACGCGCACCCGCGATCAACTTATAGGTCCCAGTTCACTCACAAAGTCTTGTGGGAGCATGATATGATGCACGGATGGACAGAGAAGTACCGTGAAGAAATAAACACGATCAAGCGTTCAATGGTACTGGATCCTCTCAAATGCGGTGATAGCTTGTTCGGTGGGCGTACAAATCCCTTCAAGCTATACTTTCCCTACGGGGCGTGAAGTCCACTACTACGATTTCTGTTCTTTATACCCCTACGTGATGAAGAACAATCCGTACCCCGTAGGTGCGCCTGAAAAAATAGTGGGTCCTAACCTACCCTCCATCAACGAGTTCTCAAGAAATTTGAATGGGTACTATTTCGGCCTTTCTTTCGTAGACGTGCTCCCCCCTCGCGATTTATGGATGCCGATCTTACCCGTCGTTATAGATCACAAACTCATGTTTCCCCTGTGTGTGAAGTGCGCGGAAGAGAACAATGGTGATTGTGGCCATACACCCCACCAGCGTAAGATCAGAGGTGTATACACAAGCCCTGAGCTGGCCCTAGCCGTTCGCCATGGGTATAGAATAATGAAGATACATGAGGTGTGGAGGTTTCAGAAGCTACCCAACCTTTTCACACCATATATAAACGCATTTTTGAAGGATAAGGTTGAGGCGTCAGGATATCCGCGAGGGGTTGAAACCGAAGATGAAAAAACGTCTTATATTCAGCGTTACCGTGACCACGAAGGTATACAACTTGATCGTACCCAAATTGTAAAGAATCCTGGCAAGCGCTTTAGTGCAAAATTGTGCCTAAACAGTCTTTGGGGAAAATTTGCACAGAATACCGGTAAAGGGAACGTTCATTTGGCGCAAAGTTATAGTGAAGTCTGGGATTACGCCAACGCACCCGATAAAGAGGTCATGGAGATTGTGAATGTAGGTAATACTTACATAATAAAGTACAACAATACTGAATTGGCCACAGATACCTCACGGGTTACAAACATTCCTGTAGCCAGCTTCACAACAGCCTACGCGCGCATCAAACTTTGGGGCCTATTGCATTCTCTTGGGCGGCGGGTTTTGTATGCCGATACAGATAGCGTGATATTCACAGCGAGGAGGGGTGAATACATGCCTGCTATTGGGGAGTTCCTCGGTGAGCTAACTGACGAGATCAAGGATGAGTATGGGGACAACGCATACGCCGACTCGTTTGTGTCAACAGGGCCAAAAACCTATGGGGTACGGGTGAGGATAGGGGATGAAACGAAGTATATCGTGAAGGCTAAGGGTATCACGCTTAACCAAGCGAATCGGCGGGTCGTCAACTTTGATTCGCTGAAGGAGCTAGTGTGCTTGGAAGATGATGAGGGTGGTCGCCCCCAACTGACTGTAGGCACCCACAATTTTCGGGCGCAGAAGCTGGGGTGTGTGAAGGAACTTAGGGGTACAAAGGTGTGCCGTAACACCTACAGGAAACGCTACCAGGTGCCTGGTACCTATGACACCGTGCCCTTTGGATACCATAATCTTTGATATGTCTATTGCAAACTTATTTATTACACGTATTTGTAAATATGTACATCCTGATTATTTCGTTTATTAAATAAATCGTGTTTCAACTAGCGTTTTACTTTGCGTGTGTGTGTGTGTGTGTGTACAGTAAAAAGCTAAGCTCCGCCCACTGTAAGACCAGCAGCGTGAGTCATGCCGCAACCTGGGCTTCCCTGCGTGCTCAGTTGACCTCTGTATACCCTTGAGCTCAGACGTGTATTCTCTCGCATAGAAGAAAATAGCAATGGCTACCTTTAATATCGCGTGTTCAACATTTATGAAGTAGTATTCTGCTAAGTGCGTAGATGTAGTGGATACTGAAAAACTCCCTATTCCCGCCTACTTTGCCTCTTTTAAGGCTGCATTGAATCGTGCGAAGGGTCAAGCTATTCAAATACTCTACGGATATTCTGGCGAGGGGGTTGTAGGATTTCGCAGTACAGACGATGTACTGAAGTATGTTATAGAACTAAGCTTTATAAAGGCTCACATATACCGTGTGGTAAAGAAGCAACACGCTCAGAAGATAAACAACAGTTATAGGTAGTGAGTCTTGTGGATGAGTGGTATGATCACCGGTATTATATCATGTTACACCATACCGATTACTCGTACCCTACTGCTGAAAATGTAAATCTTGTCATCATGGACAATCTGAAGTATTTTTACCACTACATTAATATATATCATGATGAGGTTTGTAGTGAGGTTGTGGCTAATGGGCTGTGTGAGTTTTTAACAGATTTTAGAGATGAGTATCGCCTGTTAAACAAAAAGGATAAATATGAACATATGTTTCTCTCTAATAGCGTACCGGTTTGTAAAGATGTTTAGGAGAGATAACACATTTAAAAATTGTGTTTAGTTCGTGAAAATTACCGTGAAGGAAAATGTCTGGTGCGTATTCGGGGAAGTGGTAATGATAAAACATTAAAACCGAAATTAATTCTTGTATCGGAAAATTTCTCAAAACATCTGCCCAATATAATGGGGTACAACGATTCATGTTGGGTCAGCGCCGTACATGTTTCATTAGATTATGGTGTGACTCACTCCTCCGGAGCATACGAGTTCGAACAAACCCATTCACGTTTCATCAGGATGATTCACCCGCCCGTCGAGCCGATCCTGCCTGCCTGCCTCCTGTGGCTCATAGTCATCTCAGAGCTTGCGCCGAGTGGACGTGCCATAGTCATCTCGAACCGTGTGAACGTGCGAATACGATGGAACTCCCTTTGAGAAGCATTCTCAACGCCTCGTACGACGTCTCCGTGACGAAGTCATTGCGCGTGTTCAGGCGAGAAACCGGCACCATTAACTGTGTGCTTGAAACGATCTGCAGGCATGCAAGCAAACGTAACGTTATTTATTTAAGTCTTGAGGAGATGCATAAAATCTTCGTGGTAGTTGAGAGGTGGGCTGAGGACCGTTATAAAATACCAGCTGACGTAGGTACAAGAAGAGAGACGATTAGTGACGCCTCCTCATATACCATTGTTTGTACATTGAGTGTAAATAACGAACAACCATGCATTGATATACGACTGATGTGGAAGAACACAGCTGATAATGACGTTCTTGTTCCTACACGAAACCGTTTCATCCTCGACAGAATGTTTGAGATCGTCGGATTCCGTAAGCTGAAGCCTATATTAGATGCGCGTGTTACAGACATGATTTATTTTGACACGGTACTTGAATACGCTTACACCGCTCTGCTCGACGGATTTGTTGAATGTAGGAATGAACAGGGGGAGAACGGTCTAGATCTGGATGCATATTTAAAAGGTTTAGATTCTTCGAAATATCCTGAGCTTTGGTACAAAGCACTTGATAGGTACAGAGCTGAGCTCGCCTACACTGTTCACCCTGAAGAGCTGTACCTCTATGTAGTGGATAGGTGTCGTTACGATTTGGTAGAATATTTCCAATCACGTTATGCCTAGTGAGTTCACGATTGAAAAGTTCGGGACGTTAAGAAAAAGCCCCCGATTGGAAAGGCATGATTATAAACTTGTTTTTAATGTTGTGGTTAACGATGACATTTTTGTGCGTGCTTTTGATTGTGTTCTAGCTGTGCTTAAAGATAACTTGCTCGCCGAGTGTAAAGTGGGTACAAAAATAGTATTGAACGATATGAAAGCCATTTATGTCGACGAATTTAGGCCGCCGGATCAGTTAAACGGTGAAGTGATGCTTGGACGGTTTTACCACATCGCACAAAGTAATGGCGATGTGGATATAGACTCTGTCATATGCGAATTTAGCGTTTTGCACCGTAGAACGTAAAGACAGTATATATTTTTTTTTCCTGTAATAATACGATTATACATTTTGTATAGTTTTTCCTGTACTAATATTTGATAATATAACTATATTTTTGCTGTACTAATATTTGATAATATAACTATATATTTATATATTTTCCTGTACTAATATTTTGTTAATACTATGTTTTGTATGATTATATATAATTAATATAACTATATATTTTCCTGTACTAATATTTTGTTAATACTGTGCTTTGTATGATTATATATTTTCCGTTCTATTATTTGACCATATATATGTCCCATTGTATATCCATTAATTGCACTCTTGCAACAAAGGGGGTGGGGTTTGGCACTCTTGCAACATTATGCAATTGCTCTGCACTCTGGCATTTTGCGCCCATACTACTAGGGATATATGCGCTTTGGGCGTATATGTAGAAACACATGTTTTATAACACTGTATAGTCAGTTCTGGGTTATTTTGTAGCCTTGATTCTAAGTTTAATTCAATATAAAGGTTGTCACCACGTTGTTTACTTGCAGCAATGATACTTTGAGTTCGTCTTGCACCTGGCGTTATAAGATTTTCATCTTTTGAACAGTCAAAAATACAAGATAACATGATGTTCACAGGATTTATCTTGTACTTCACGAAAGTTCTTGTTTTTTTTCAATCTGAAATAGACAAATGAAATCATATTGAGCATTAAATATTAAATAAAACAGACTCAACTATATTTAATAGAAGTAATAAACAGAATTATTAAATATCTATAAAATAATTTTTGGCGAGTCGAAGAACAGATTTTGCACGATTCCAGGCAGAAATATAAGCTGAGTGAGGGTCAGGAGTTGGATGGCAACGGTACCTTCTGAAAGCCTGCTCTACGTTGCGGATAGCACTAGAACAAGTAAAGTTAAAGCAAGGTGTTCTTGCATTAGTAGTAGGAATAGAATATGGAATGTACGCCTTGAAACCCGAGAGAATCACCTCCGTCATGAACACACTCGGAAGGGCCCCGGCCACGGAAGCAGTAATCATTCCAAAGGAAATCAGAGTACTACCACGTCCTAAGGGCCTCCAAATCAGCGGCGCCAAAATCCCAAAGGCGTCTCCTCTTGGGAGGATCGAAAGGCAGAATTGGAGCGATAGGACAGGAAACAAATATAAGATTGTGGTCGGAGGGGCCCAATGGAGAAAAAACTTTCACATAATAAGAAGAAAGATGAGTAAGAAATAAATTCAGAATGTTGGGTCTATCTCCAAAACATCGGGGATACGAGTAGGGTGCTGTACTATCTGCTCTTGGTTATTTAGAATAAAAAAGTTATAAGAAAAGGAAAGCCAAAGGTGGTGGTGAACATTGAAATCTCCCGAAATAGAGACTTCAGCAAATGAAAAACGGGGAAGAATGTACTCCACTTTGGAAGTGAGGTAGTCAAAGAATTTTGGTTCGTCAGTAGAATTAGGGAAAAGGTAAACAGCGCAGATGTATTTATTTTGAGTTTGACATGTAAGCCGTAACCAGAGGGTATAGAATTCCGAAGATTCAAGTTCGAGAATACGAGAACAAGTTAGGTCATTGCGTACATATACGCAACATCTGCCTTTGGATTGAAACTGAATATAGAAAAAGTAAGAGGGTGCAGAAAAGGGGTTGCTCTCGGTCGTCCCAGACACCTAAGTTTCAGTGAGGAAAAGATGAGGTTTAGAGGAGGAGAGGTGGTGTTCAAGGGCCACGAATGTTGCAGAATTTTAAGAAAAGTAACTAAGACAGGGCCAGAACATCTCGAATGGGTGGTAGCAGATCCAGCCCCGCTGCCCGGGTCCATGTTCCCAGTATCGGCAGCGGGGAAGCCAGAAGTTGCAATATTTATGGCCCCCTCTCTAGAGGACTCCGAGGCTCTTGAAGTTGATGCCATTTTTTTTTAAATTTTGAAAAGATTATGTAGTTTGTAAGATGCATGTATATGTCGTGAGGAATAGGAAAAGAAACGTGTATTTTAAAGCATGCTGGGCTGCTCAGAGGGTAGATGAGACACGGAAAAAGGTCAGCTAAGGAGGACAGTTACAGGAGAAACGGGAGTTCCAGCACTCCCTATCTTCCGTCTCACGTCACTCCCCCCGAGTACTTCCCTGGTCGATTGGTGATGTAACATGGTATAATATCTTCTGTCACACCAATCATCAACAAAGTTCACAACCCAGATCCTCTGTTTCTCTTCTGCAAGCATGGATTCTTTCACTTCACGATATATATACTCTTTAGTACAGTGTAATCATAGAGCATATTCCATTACATCGTTTGAACCGCGAAACGCCGCAATACTCTCACCAGAATAATCATAGAGTATTTGGACGTCTTGCTTCTCATGCTTCGCACGATTTAATATGGCCTTAAAGGTTTCAAAGGGGGGATGACTAGAAATTCTTTCGGTGTTTACCACATATGTAGACTTTAGTGAGCACCACTTCAGGAATGTAGAGCATGCAATATCATTGGATGCCATCGTTATTTTTCTTCTACGCGAGAATTCTTTAACAGTTAAAAAGATACGTCTGAAAACCAGGGCTTGGGGGTCAACTGAGCAGGCAGGGAGGAGATATGACCCGATTAGTTAGCAGGAGTTACGTGACTCTTTTTAATGGTCAGCAACATACAGTGGGTGGTGCTTAGATTTTCGTGCACACACACACACACACACACACACACACACACAAAGGAGAAAATGAAACGCCAGCTGAAACATAATTAATTACATGTAATGAATAGAAAAATAAATAAACTGTAAAATTTCGTCAACAAGTAAATAGACTCTAATATAGCAATTATTTATATAACATATTCACACCTCACGGTATCAAAGGGAATATTATCGTAGGTTCCAGGCATCTGGTATCGTTTCCTGTATGTGTTACGACACACTTTCGTCCCCCTGAGCTTCTTCATCCACCCCCAACTTCTGTACCCGAAAGTTGTGAGTTCCTACGACCAGGTGGGGTGGTTGCTCACCCTCATCTTCTAATCTCACTAGCTCTTTCAGCGAATCAAAGTTGACGATCCGTCGGTTTGCCTGGTTAAGAGTGATGCCTTTAGCTTTCACGATATATTTCATTTCTTTCCCCACCTTACCGTACCCCGTAAGTTTTTGAGCCTGTTGAGGCAAAAGAATCAGCGTAGGCACTATCTCCATACTCATCCTTGATCTCATCAGTCAACTCTCCGAAGAATTCCACAATAGGAGGCATATGTTCACCTTCCCTCTCCGTGAATATCACACTATCTGTATCTGCGTACAGAACCCTCCGTCCAAGAGAATGCAGTAGATTCCAAAGTTTGATACGGGCGTATGCTGTTGTAAAACTGGCTACAGGTGTGTTTGTGACACATGATGTATCTATAGCCAATTCGGTTCTGTTGTACTTTATTATGTACGTATTACCAACATTCACAGTCTCCATGACCTCTTTATCGGGAGCGTTGGTTGGCGTAATCCCACATCTCGTTATAACTTTGGGATAGATGGACGTTCCCCTTGTCTGTATTCTGAGCAAATTTCCTCCAAAGACTATTTAGGCACAACTTTGCACTAAAGCGCTTGCCAGGGTTCTTCGCAATTTGACCCCGTTTAAGTTATATCCCTTCACGAGCACGGTAATGGTGAATATGTATGCCGATTTTTCACTTTCGGTCTCAACTCCTCGCGGGTATCCTGATGCTTTTATCTTATCCTTCAAAAAAGTATTTATATGGTGTGAAATGGCTGACGAATGGCTAGGGACAGTTCAGGACTTGTATATACGCCTTTCATTGATTGTGTGATTACAGTCCCCATTGTTCTCCTCTGCGCACTTCACACACAGTGGGAACATGAGTTTGTGATCTATAACGACGGGTAAGATTGGCACCCATAAGTCGCGAGAGGGGAGCACATCTACGAAAGAAGGTCCGAAATACTTCTCGTTCAAATTAGCTGAGAACTCTTCGATGATAAGCAGGGCGGGACCCACCAGTTTTTCAGGTGCACCTACGGGGTACGGATTGTTCTTCATCACGTAGGGGTATAAAGACAGAAATCGTAGTAATGGAGTTTCACGCCCTTCGTAGGTGGAAAGTATAGTTTGAAGGGGTTTGTGCGTCCTCCAAACAAATTATCGCCGCATTTGAGAGGGTCCAGCACCATTGAACGCTTGATAGTGTTTATTTCTTCGCTGTACTGCCGATCTGTCTCCATCCGTACATTATATTCGTGTCCCCACAAAACCTTGTAAGTGAACTGGGAGCTTATAAGTTGATCGCGAGTACCGGTCCATGCGAGACTGTCAGCAGGGGATCTACCATGGATATTTCCTATGATGCCACATTCAGGACGTGTGCATCTATGCCACCAGCACCCGATAAAGGAGTACGCTGTCTTCTCACCAGTGGCGGGGTCTTCGGCCACCACCCAAAAACACGGCCGTTGATCTTAATGGTCACTTCCCCCGTGTTGCAAGCATGTTTTTGTACACTCCGGTCTGTCGTTGTAGGTGTATGAGCAGTAAATAGCCTTATGCCCATAACCGCGTGGGTTGTTTCTGTGAATGACGGCTAGTTTGTCTTTAGGCATGAAGTTGTCCTTGAACACAGTAAAACACAATGAGGCGATTGTGGTTAAGGCTTGTAGCGGGTCGCAGTTGAACCGGACTAACGCGGACTATGTACATCCTTCTAAAGGCTTGGAAACATATTCTGAGTAAGGCGAACGTCATTCACGCAATAACGCTCACATTCATCTGCTATATTGTAAGGATCATCTTCATTAAAATTGTTGTAGTACCTCTCAAAATCTTCACGCTCACTATCACTCATGTTGTCATAGTTAAAGTAATTTGTAAAGTGTCGCGAGTGAGGAAAATGTAAGGAAAATACCCTTTTGAACTTCGGCGGCTACACCCATCATCTTGGGTAGCTTGGCTGATTTACAAGGTGTGAACAACAGAGTATATTTGAACTGAACATTACCTCTTATTTGCATCTGTATAACCTTGTTTCCTCTTTTCAGGGGATTGCCCGTAAATATCTCTGATGTTTCGTGTTGAAGTAGTTCCTTATAAAGGCATTGTGTATTAAATTTTGCGGCGTTATGGGCAAGAATATACATTTTTTGAATTGGTCCTCTAACTTGACAATATAGGGCACAGAGTTTCATGGGGGTGTCGCGTGCAGTTGTTTTAAAAATGTTTGTTCCTTTACCACATTTGCAACATTCATCATATTCGACTTTCAGGCACTCGTCACAGATAATCTGGCTTACAAGTAGATGTGGGATAACCTCTTTGGTTCCTGTATCCGTGTATGTCTCTATGTCGTAGTATACACTTATGCAAGGTTTATTTTTAGGTTTGGTGTCATTCATATAACATACATGTTTTACACCATCTGCCTTATATTTCTCCTAATATGTAGTACAGCAAATTTCATCACAGTTATGCAAAAATTTTCCCCAACTGTTCACCATATGAAACATGCCGCACTCGCAAATTCTCATTTTCCTACACGTCACATTTGATTTATGGAATTCAAAACAGCTATTACTGAAAAATGTGTGTCTACACACATTACAGTCCCTCTTCTCAGCTTCAACTACACGACTTTCACATTTGGAGCTTTTACATTGCTCGCATACCATGTGGAAATCCTTACAATGTTTCACTATATCATCCGCAAACTCGAGACAACCCTTACACAAATCGTGATGCCTTCCATATTTTCGACTTTTATCATAACTCGTGTAAGGTACCCTTATATTGCGGATGGGGAGATACGTTGTCCCTGACAACCCTAAAATAAGTAGAGGTCTTGTACGTTCTCTCACACTGCTTTTAAAAATATATACAGTCCTACGGCGATTATCCAATCCAAATACAACTATACGAACATTCATTTCCTGCTCTACACTTCTCAACTCTTCAGGCCCCATATCACAATCAAACTCGAGCCCGCAGTCTGCTGCCAGTTTACGTGCACGCTGCACAACAGTCGGCAAACAAATTTTTCTGGCCACTGTATTTAGTACAGTAAACATATGAACCAAGATTATTGCTATAAAGTCGCAACCACGCTCGGAGTTTATATGCTGTCTGTAAATAGACTGAGAATTGAAGTTAAACGTATAAGGTGTGGCCGTATGTCCTGCAACAGGGAAAACGTGGTCTATATCTATCGTGACGTTGTCCCTGTTCAATTCTGTGCTGCTTTCAGAGGCATGCATTATACGACCCAAAACGTATCCACATCTAAGGCAGCCAGACGTCTGTAGGGTATTACTACCCAAAAATCATCTCTGTCTCCGTCGTCTGACCCGAATCCGAAGGATAGTCGCGTCCTGGCTTCACGTCCCTCACTGCTCTGAAGGGCAAACCACAATACGTTCAACTACACAACACGCCGCAGTTCGTGATCAACACCGTTGCAATACATAGCTTGCGGGTCGACCCTGACTACGTACCGGTTTCTAGTCAGGGCTGGGGTGGGGGTGGCGGTGCGCACCAGCTCGAATGTTATGCTACTGCCTACAGAATGAAATGTTGCTGTGGAGGGCACGGGCGTTATTGAATAGAAATAAGGGGGACAGTTTTATTTGTAGAAGAAGCTACTGTAGGAGTTGTGTCGTAAGACGTAGAGGGTTGGAGCTCTATTATTGTGGGTCTAACAGCACTCGGGGCGCGCTTTACGTTACGCCTGACGTGGAAGGTGTTTGAACAATGTGACTGTTGTTATGCCTCGAATTGTCGAGTGGGGGTGCTGCAGTCGTCGTTGCTGGGGGTTCCGAAACGCTAGCGGGGGTGATGGAGCTATCTGTAGCTCAACAACAATTACAATGTCGTCGCCATCATAAACCTCATCTGCAATATCTATGATGGGGACATGTTGCTGACACAGTACCTTATCCTCGTCATCATTCACGGTTCTGGGGAAGAAGAAAAACAAGAATATAAGGAGTATCACTTAAAACTATTATATTTTGTAAGTGTTCCACTTAAGAGTGTGACATGTTAGAAATAGATTCTGTAGAAAAATTCAGGTTCACGAGCACTTCTACTTGCATTATATCTGGCCCTGCAGGCTGTGGCAAAATCGTGTTTATGCTTAAAATCATTAAAGATATGGGGGAACTGTTCTCAAATTTTGTGCATAAAGTCATATGGTGCTATTTGATATACCAGCCAGTATTCAACGAGTACCAAAATGATATTTTGTTCCACAAAGGTGTTTATGATGTTAGTTCGATAAAGGGTAATGAACACACGGTTATTGTAATTGTCGATATGTTAGAAATGGATAAAACGTTTGCCGAGACATTTACAGTGTTCTCCCACCATCTTAACATAAGCGTATTCGTTATCTATTTCGTAATCTATTTTTCAAAAATAGATACATGTGTGATATATCGCTAAATACACAATATCTAGTCTTATTTGTTATCAGCCAATCAAATGTTTCCGAATCAGCGTAAGGAGTTTTTTGAAGTTTATAAAGAAGCTACAAGTCAACGTTACGGATATTTGGTTTGCTACCTTTACCCGCGATACACATTTACGGTGCTTCTAAGAACGAATATATTCCCAAACGAGGCTGAAACGGTGTATATCCCAGAATGACAAAGAGGTTAAAGAAATACCATGAATTAATAAAAATCTATCACCGGCTGCCACCGACTCTCCAACACCTGTTTGTTAAAAATATTGACTCCGACATTTTAAAATGCATCTGTGAAATCTGTTTTAGCGTTATAAAATGTAATGTACCAATGAAACCCTCTCAGAACTCTCGTCTACGTCGTTACAAGAACATAATAAACGCACTCACTTGTAAAAGTCAAACTGTAGGGAAGAAACGAATTATTGTACAAACAGGGAGTTCATTCCTACCCATCTTATTTTCAGTTTGGGGGCTTTACTGCCTAGTTTAATATAATGAAGAAAGTAGTCGTGACTCCACAAGGTGTACGTTTCACTACAAAACACAGAGTCCAGATACGGTTCTAGAACCCCATAAAAGCGGGCTTAAAAGAATGGAAAACGAATTGGTAGACCTTTTAAACAGTGAAAAGTCTCCTGATAAGAAAAGAATTTTATACCAAGAAGTTCTGCAGAAATTTCTTCATGAGTACGAAAATTATAAGAAACCGTGGAGTTTCCCGTAGTTATCAGACAGGGGAGCGATACTGACCATGGCGAACCTGAACAAGTACAGAACAACGTTGCGAGTCCGCAACATCTCGAGCATGTATTAAAAAACAGTCTCCACATACATTGAGGAAAAAGTATTAAGTCTTTATAATCTATTGAGTGAGGACCCCATTATAATGGTCCGATACAGGTGAAGTTGTTGTTGAAGGGTCAAAGGTACAGGGTTCGAACATCATTGATATCGTACATGATTTGGTGAGAAAGTGGGATTGGCCCTCACCAGCAGGATGGGAGACTATTAAAGGTAGACAACAGCAATTAAACACCCCAAAACACTGATAGGTAATCTGAACAATTTAAAAGAATTGGGACAAGCATCGCATGTACAACAGCTGAACACGCCTTCGCTCCCTGTGGTAACATCTCTGAAGAGGAAGAAGAAGAGACTAAGCAGCAACGCACAACTCTACCCGCGCGCCTCTAAAATACACAAATAGCTAACATATTAATTAAAAGCTATTATGACATTTCTGATCCAGCCTCCTACGGGGGTGTTAATGGACTGTACAGATGCGTTTATAATGAGGGAATATCGAAAAAAGATGAGGCTTTTGGGGGGCAGGAGGCTTATACACTTTACAAAGCCGGTGAGAGAAAGTTTTAAAACTGCTAAGACATCAGCAGCCTCGGTTGATTCTATTTGGCAGGCGGATTTAACAGACATACAGAGATTTCGGTGTATAATGCAGGCTACCGTTTACATCCTGTTTATTATAGATGTATTCTCTAGATATTTGTGGCTAATTCCGCTGAAAAATAAATCGCCTGAAACAGTTGCTAAAGCCGCCAAAGCGTTGATGTTGAAAGAAAACAGGATTCCTGGCTACTTTTGTACGAACATGGGAAAATAATTTATAGGCCGAGCTTTTCATAACATGTTGGCAAAATTTAATATTAGTTATTATACTGTAATTCTATACATAAGGCATCTTTAGCCGAAAGAATTCAGGGTACCATAAAGGAACGCATGCATCGGTTTTTCACACATAAAAACACATACAGATATATAGACATTCTGGAGTCGCTGGCTTCATCCTACAACCATTCACACCACAGAACGGTTGGTACATCACCTAGCGAAATTTAAAAAGATGGCACACAGAGAACGTGAGGTGAGAAAAGATAATCCTAGAGCGCCACCATTCTTTGCGCGTTTCAAAATCGATGATTATGTAAGGCTGTCTTGTTTGGGGAATAAATTCGCGAAGGGATTTGATCAAGGTTGAACACATGAGATTTTTAAAGTTAGGGCTATAAGGCCTAAAGACGAGGTGATGATTGATGATGTATTACGTTGAAGATTTGAATGGAGAAGAAATTGGTAGTGGTTTTTATGGTGAGGAGATGCAGAACGTGACATTTAATTTAGGAAAAAAATTTTAGGAAGCAAAGGTTCAGGAAAGAGAAAAATGTACCTGGTAAATGGCTAGGGTACCCAGAAAGCTTCAACACCTATATAAAAAGCTGATGCAATAATGAAGCTTAAATAGTATACAACATGACACCTAACCACTTCTACGTCACACTCCCGTCCTCTTCTTCTCTGTCTGTACATCCTAACAATACCCTGGACAGCTTTATAACAGAACTGCATGGGCCCATTGATTGGGCCGTGAAATCGTGTGAGGTTAGAATATACGAATTTCAAATGGCCACAAGTTTTTAAGTATTGCCAAGAAAGAGTCCGTTTTCATGATTCTTAGAAACCGTGATGAGTGTGAAAAGGCCAGAGTAACTCGGGACGATACCATGCGTTGCGCCCAGAGTGGGGCGACGCCTAGTACTACACACAGAAGTAACACAAGGGATGGGGCTATGATACAGCCGAGGATATTGTGAGTGATTTAAATGGGAGTCTGAAAAGTTCAAATCTTATGTCTGATTTAGTATACGAAATCGTAAAGAAAGATACTCCGGTACATACTTTGACTCTAAAATCGAAAGCTAACAGAAATATTAAGATAGAGCACTATTTAAAATTATAACCTAGGGCAGATATGGACTAGACTTCCAAAGAGATGATTTTCACGAGTAACATCATGACTTGTGCAGCTTATTGTACCAGTTAAAATTGGAGAAATTGAATGATGGAGACCCTCCCCTGGATATGTGCTATATTTACAGCAATATCGTGGAACATCAGTTTGTTGGGGATACCCAGGCGCGGCTGCTGCGCATCACCCACATTCCCAATCATAGAGGAAAGAGATTGAGCATTGCATTAGGGTGTGTCAATTTTAGGGAGCAAAGTGAAATCTTTAGATTTTCAAAGACTACTAGTGAACAAATGATGCACTTTTATGTGCTAAATCGAAATATGGCTTTAAAATCCAGATTTGACCACTCCTAGCCACTTATATTTGAAGTTGAAGGTTACGAAAAATCAGAAATTTTTGCAAGTATTTTTTTTATTGTATATAACTACATTTTACATATATTACATACAATTAAAGACATTTTGATTGTATTTCAGTATTAAAACTTAGAAATATAGATAGGTTTCTTGAACTTTGCCAAAGATGCCATATCTGCCTTGCTCTTGTTCTTGGACATGAGCAGCTCCCTACTGGCCACCTGGCCACTGATGTACGCCTCCCTCCTCTCTTGTGAGTAAACATGTTGTGCTGCTTCAGTTGTCAACTTTACACACCTCTCTACTGAATGTGTGTGTGAGGGCCATGCACGAACTTCCACTGGTCTATCCAGAAACTCCTTGATTGCAATAGTGGTGAGGGAGAAGGTTAGAGGAGGCTCAGTCATGCCAGAGTTCCAGTCAATAAGCTCCGAGAGTTTGGTGGCATCTGGGTTGATGTCAGGAGTCTTCCTGGGTCTAACACTGCAGTCTCCTACCTGTGTGTCCTCATCTCCTTCACCTCTGATTTTCAGTATCCTCTTCACTGCCTCCCTCCTCTCCTCCTCCACCTCACTGCACAGCATGGCCTGGAGCACAGCCTCAGAATGTACATACGAGGCTGATCTCTTCACTGTAGGCATCACTATTCCTATCACCTCCTTCTTCTGACTTCTGAGCAGCTCCAACTGGTACAGTACATGCCTGGAACCCTCCACCCAGCTGTGATTTAACTTGATGTTGAACCAGTTTGGCATGTAGACTCCCACTATGAATTCCACAATTATCCTCAGATTCTTCAGGTTCCTACCCTTCAGCCCATGTTTGGAAATCCACAATCTGCAGAACCTTAGAGACGTGGTGACCCACCTACTGTGACAGACTGGCCCAATCTCCAGGAGAGCTAGACTCTGAGGTACCTCTCCCGATCTGATGGTAGTGATGATTCTGTAGCCATATGATTGGTCTGTGCTGAGGTCCTTGACTACCTCCTGACTGAGATGGGGTAGAGGAGGCCCAACAGTGATCCTCGTGAAGTTTGGGTTGATCTCCAGCTCAGTGGCAGTGTCTAACATCTTCCCTAGGGGCCCAGGCCACTTGTTGTTGCCCAATGTCTTGCCATCCATTGCAGTTACCAGGTGTCTGAGACACAGCTCCCTAGTGTGCAAGTCACAGACAATCCACACCAACTTCCTGCTAAGCTTGGCCTCCACATAATGCATTACTCCTCCCTCCCAGCTAGCATTCACATTAGTACTGTCACCTCCTATGGTCAAAAGGGTCTGGTCTGCTCCTCTCACTCTTTGCCAGTTCACCAGATGATCAACAATGACCTCAGCATGACTTCTCTCCTCTGCAGATTCCTCTGGTACAAAATGTCACAAATATTTCCCACCTGGTTCATTGCACACTGTGTAGTGTTCTTCCTTAATGAGGCCATGAAACTGCCTGTCACTGCCTCAGCTTCCATCATCACTTTGGTGTCATCTCTTTTCCATCAAAGAAGATACAGGTGATGCCATTTTCCCTAATCTCTTCATCAAACCTGTTGACCAGCTCCTTAGTCAGTCTCTCCTGAGCCTCCTCACCTTGTTGTGGTCAATCACCAGTGCTGTGTCAAACTCTGTGATAAGACCAGCATCAATCCAGGCAGCAATGGCAATCTCTGCACTCTCTCTCAGCCCAGTGTGATGTCTCAAGCTAGCCAGAGCTATGTTTGTGATATCTTCGGTGTTGTACTTTTTCTTCTTAGCCACAGGCAAGGAAGAAGTTGTCGCAGCCTCTGGTATGAAGTCTTCGTCCTCCTCTCTCCTCCCTGCCTCCTCCAGTATATCTCCAATCTCCTCCAACTCCATCTCCAGCAGTGACTCCTCCCTCAACTCCTCTTCTTTTTTGGCTGAATCCTCTACTTCCTCCTCTTCTCCTCGGCCTTCCTTCTCTGCTCCTGTCTCCGCAGCACTGCTTCCTGTCTCCTGGTCTCAGGGTGATCAGCTAGACCCATCTGGTGTGCCCCCACACTGCCCACCTTTTCTCTCTGACCTTTAATGAAGGCAAGCACCTGCACTGGTATCTTCTGCTCGCTCCTGCAGCTGCAGTCAATGTGAACCTCACTGTTGCAAAGAGGGCTGCACCGAAGCTCACTGCAGCTCCTGATCACACAGTGACAGGTCAGGATGTCCACCAATTTGTCCAGTTTCATCATGAACCTATCTTTGACCTCTAGCTTCACATTACCAATGGACACCTTCACTGCCTCATCCCACAGTGCCTTCACTTTAGCCCTGATCCTGATCTCAGTGTTGATTACAGGTCCTATGAATAGAGCGTTGGCCTTTCTCCACTGAGCCACTAGCCCTGGAACAATGCCGTTGTTAATCAGGTCATTAACTGGGTAATTCTTCCTGTCTTCCTCACTCATCTCTCTCCTTAACAAACCATACCTCAGCAGATCTCTGGCTGTGGGCAGCTCAGCAGGGGGAAGTTCCCTCCCAGTCCCCACCAAATGACTTAGGTGACAACTTGATTTGCTTCGGGTTCTGATTTCTTTCTGACTCATCCTGTGGACCTGTGAACAAAAGAAATGTCATTGAAATTTGGATAGGCCTACTGATTATGATTACATAAAATTAAGTTAATTGAAATTCTTAATATCTTCCTATAAGCTCAGATAAAAGGTTGTGTTGTCATAAGTACAAGACTTAATTATCCAAAGTAATGACAATTTCATATATCTATCATATCAAAATATACAGAAAGTTTGGGTCACACATAACATTTCGAATAATTTGAATTACACAATATTTACATTACGAAGTAATCAAAATTGTCAAAAAGGAGGGAAAACACGCATTCACAATCAAAACTCCAGCATTTGTGACTATGTGAAACTTAGAAACCATACTGCACACCAAAAATAACCAAAGTTGACCACACATATCAATGGCACAATGATATACGATGCTATAGTCATATTCAGGTTATATTTCAAACCTTTATGGTCAAATATAAGTAGGTAAATAGCTTTTTTAAACAACACTAAAGATATTTCTAAATTTGCTAGATAATATGACATCATTTGAGAATTAGTAGTTTTTGAATTGTTGACTTTACTAAAATTGACAAACCCTAGCATTGCATACGATAAGCCTCATTATGTCAAAGTCACAACTTACCTACTAACCAGTATCTCAATACAGTGTATACGTATAAGAACGATTGAGGGGAAAAGGTTTTTATTCGGTGACGGGAGCTTAACGGTGAAGCTTCACTTCCGTCGTACTGCGATAGAATGACCCAAATGCCGTTCTCAGTCTACCGAGGGTGAGATATCAGCGCAGAAGCGGGATTGAGTCCATTTTTTCAACTATACTGCGTACGGCTGTTCCCTAGTTGAAGACTGATGCTGTGGGAATTTTCGATTACCAATCTATGAGGAGCGTACCCCAACTAATATTGGTAATCCGCGTCCGTTTCTGATCGTAATTCGAGCGATCTAAATGAGGCCCCCAGTCTTGGGCGACTCAACTAAGGGGTGGTTTTTAATTAAATTACCTAAGGTAGTCAGTGTCATAAATTAGACTGATAATTTTACAAACTGGAATACCTATCCTTAATAAATATTTTCCAAATTAACGAGGCAACAACTACAGGTAATAACGAAAGAAAACCATCACCAAATACAAAAAAAAAAAAAAAACAAGTATTGGAACGCCAACAAGTCAACACGATGCTAGTTTATAGCGCAATGTAGATCACTACAACTATCAACTAGGCTAACCTATTTTAATTCCAATACACAACAAAAACTAACGACAAACAAATATTAAATAAACAAATCCTTAACCTAAATAAATAATTAACAATACAAATATAAATCAAATTTAAAGACCATTGCGTACAAAAAACCGGTAAGTTTAAAGGTCTAGTATAGATTTCAAAGGTAGCCTTTCAAACAAATCAAAATAATGTAAATTAAACTGAAAGGACTATCAAACTTAAATTTTAAGAACACGAAGGGTTTAACGAAGAAGATTACTAAGAGCAAAGAATTAGACTGCACGAAGGCAAGAAAAGGTATATATTAAATTTTAACCTTCTCGCTCGCCAGCCACCGACTGCACTTATCGCACAGTTTTAAACGCCTGGCAGCGTGGTTTGCGTTGCCGGTTTCCATGGCGATGTTGAGGGAGCCCGTAAATAATACTGTAAGAAACATACATACATACACACATATACATACTCTAATCTGTCCAAGTAATTTTGGACAGGTGCCAGATATCTCTGAAGGAAGGCATTACAATCAGGCCTTAACACGGTAGAAGACATAATGGCCGGGGCTAAGCTAAAGAAGCTCTAAAAACACACTTAAAAGGTACACGGGAAGAAATTGTCAAAGATGCAAGGAGAAAAATGCGCGGTGGCGGAAATAAAAACTAGAAGAAGAAGGGCACTGTACGGAGGAAGAAGAAGGGGTTACCAACTCGTGGCCTTACACGTAAAAAGGTCATAAAAAAAGGAAATGTTCTAAGCGATGAAACCTATGGTTGACCACTTTTTTTAACTGATATAAGCTAAGGACTCTGCGCTCATGGCTCATAGGCTGATTGATTGCTACTTGACGAGAGAGGTGTCACTATTTCTGGCACGCCATGGCACGTTTCATCCATCCTTGTAATTCACACTGTTGTAAATCGGAGCTGGCCCTCTTTGACATGCCCCCGACCCAAATATCTATAGAGCATAGCGACTTTATTACCATTAATCCGCTAAACACTATTAGCTCGTCGAGTGCTCCTATAGAATTCGTGATCCCGAGCTCAGTCCCTTACTTTTTTGACCCAAGTTGTGTGCATATGTACGCTAAACTACGAATAGCACATTCAGATGTACCAGACTGCGAAAACGACTACGTTGTATACCCAGAAACAAACTTTCTACACTCCATATTCAGTCAGTGTGACGTGTATTTAAATCAAGTCAACATCTCAGCTGGGTCTAGCTAGTACCACCTACGGTCCTATCTCGAAAATGTCCTCTTTTCAAAGGAAGCGAAGGATATCTTATTAACTGCAGAAAGTTATTATCAGGCTAAAGCTGAAAGTAGTATAACGGACAAATTTAAAAATTCTAAAAAGAAGATATATGAATGCTTCGGACGCCTTCACACAGATTTCACTTTCCAGAAGTTGTTTGTGAATGGGGTCGATATGAAATTAAAGCTCACCCTTACGAGCCCTGAGATTTGTTTAAATCTGGGTGCTGAACAAGAAGAGGGTGCGAAGCCTGTGGTGATTCATATATGGAGACACATCTCCGAGTACGTCGTGTGAAATTAAGCTCTGCTAAGCAGATGGAAATTGAAAAAAATTTACTTCATGCCACAATGAAATACCCAATTAATAGAGTTCAGCTTAAGATGTTCACAGTACCTTCAGGCTTAGCATCGAAGCAAATAGAAAATGTTGCTCTTCGGGCTCTGCCTAAAAGGATATTAATTGGAATGCAGAAACAAAAAGCCCGCATTTAAATTCGAAAATTTCGATCTTAAAAATATAACTCTGTATGTCAACGGGGTGGCTTTAGGTGGGACATTAGAAACAAGTTATTCTACAGATGATGAGTATTCACTTGCTCGACAGCGTATAACAATCTTGCGCAGAGTCAGTACTTGTGATGGATTACGAATCGGCATAACGCAGGACGAATTCGTCGAGAGGGTCAACCTCTACCCGTTTGATCTCTCGCCGGACTTCAGTGGGAGTATAAACACACACATAAGCCCACAGCAGAGCGGAAACATCTCGGTCAGATTAGAGTTCCACAAGCCGCTAGTCTCACCTATTAGTGTAGTAGTTTATTTTGAGTCGCAAGCTCTAATCGAGCAGTAGTCACAGGCTTTTAAAAATGGACACGGTTACACTCCAGAGTGGTGAAGAGTGACCGATTCAGATGCCCCAAATTTATTGGGGTGTTTGTGAAGAATGAAATGTTGAAACTTCCAATCACGAGAGACTGTGGCGCACTCAGTATGAATACGGATGTTAGGGATGGTAAAGGGATCCATTGGCTAGTCGTTTATTTTAAAAATAGGGAACGCATGTACTACTTTAATTTTCTGGGTGGACATCCGTGGGATGATGCTATTATTGTAAAATTTCTTGAACAACTGCAAATTCACAAATAGTGTGGAACCCTTACCGATTCCAGGAATCGGGAATTAAGTTCTGTAACTATTTTAAAATGTAATGGATGTTAAATTTGTAACTAACTTATAAAATGTATACCCAAATAATAATTTGTGTAACGTTTATGGACGGGGGTTATGTTCTGTAACTAATTTAAAATGTAATGACTGTTAAATCTGTAATTAATTAAAATTGGATATATATATATGTTAACCCCTCCGTCTATGGCCTTGGTGGGTTCGAAGTCGACGGGGGTTCTGGTTAGGAGGCAACAACGGATTTGTTACTTGCAGTAGTTTCTTCTATACAACTATCCGAGTTCTTCTATAGTAGTTCGGAGGATTCTGGGAGGCTTACTAAATTCTCTGAAGGTTCCCCGATTCTTCTTATAACGTATCTAGAAATTAGTTTTCTCTATTTTAATGACTAAGTTCTCTGAAGACAGCAAGGCTCGAAGGAGAAGATAAAGACTTTTTCTAACTGTAATTTAGTGCTAAAATGTACAGGTAGTGCTCAGCCTCTAAGTCTAATTCTGAATGCCCATGGAAGAAATTTTGTGGGTTTATATACCCATAATTTTCTAACATCATTATTATTAAATGTTGACGTGTGTCGTTTCTATTCTCTATAGGCTGCATTATATTTGCACAACATTTGAAAATAAAGTAAATTTTTTTGCTGTGGCAATGTTTAAACAGATAAACAAGATATTTGAAGATGAAGCCATATTTTTATCTTAAACCGCGTATTTTCAAATCTGATGTTATCATGATCTGTCGAGTTAATTAGAAGTGGAAATTAAGCTATGCATCCTTACATTAAGATATACATATAAGCAAAACTTAAAGGTTTAAGATTTACAATTAAATGCTTAGTCAAGACATGACTTAATTTTTTATAACGAAGAGAAATATATACAAAACATGAACATTGCAAAATCCAATCAGGATTCATTATCAAGCTAAATCTAAAAAAATTATTAAGAAATTTTGGAAAGAACAAGTCACCAATTATTTGCCAAAATAAGAAGCAAACCAAAAATTTATCCCAACGAAAAAATCATAAAAAATAATAATAATATCGCCGCGTATACATTCCTAAATGGCGACATAATGTCGGGTCGTATATTGAGTACAACCAAAGTACATCACTGAGTACATTGAAATTTTGATTTACTATAACTATGATTATAATTATCAATTAATTCACATTCACTTATTATCGTTAATTACAGTTTCATTAACGTACATAATTACATCATATTAAATTATTACAGTTAATTGCAATTAAACAGTTAACTATAGTTTTACAGTGTTTCATATTTCTAGACAATTAGGATGTTAGGAGTATAACAGAAAGTACATGGGCATATACGTATATATATATATATTATATATATATATATATATATATATAACAACACATATAATAATGTTTTATAGATTGCAAGCAAGCAAGAGAGGAGCTTTCGTGTTCAGATCAGTGGCGGATAGCCCTATAGGCTGCACAGGCTGAAGCCTAAGGCCCGGATGTCTTAGGGGCCTGCCAAAAATATGTGTATAAGTAAAAAAAACAATCAAACAAAAGTATTTATTTCGGAAAATGAGATACATAAAAATTGAAATACATATATAATAATAGAAATATTTAAAATTGTAATTTGCGACATTTTTTGCCTGCGAATTAATTAATAATATCCTGACAGTCAATTTTATGCAAATGCTCCCACTCGATGCATCAATTATGATATTTGTAGCCTAGCCACAAGTCACAGCGCTGTAAACACGTTCAACCTCGTTCACACTTGTTTTGTGCGCTATTATGCATTACTCCCTCAATGAAAATTTAATTTTTATAGTATATGAATAAAAGGGCCCGATCATACATACTAAGCCTAAGGCCCAGAAAATGTTAATCCGCCCCTGGTTCAGATGCCCGCTTTTGGCGTCGTCATCGGATTCGAACACTTGCGTCAGCATGAACGAGTATCTTGCGAGAAATTAAATAATTAAAAAAATAAAACGTATACATGTGAACGTACTTACATGTAAGGTAACTATGTACGTGATTAGTGGACATGTACGAATGCATAAAGTTTTGTACACATATCGGTAGTCACAAATAGGTTGTGTGCGTGATATATAGACGGACACGAGTAAACCTGGACTGATATGTCAATAGGGCATAGGTAGACAATAAAATTAGTGGAAATAAAAGTTAATGGAAATAAAAAATAATGGTCAAGAAAGGAAATGGACGTATGAATGGACAACATATAAATAATAATATGTTAAAGAATACTAAATACTCCAAAACTTGCGTTATGCGAGTTTGGTCCTTATGTAAAAATAAATATTTGAAAATAAAGATTATATAAATATAAGAACCGTATGAATATAAAGAATACAAAGATTGTAATGAATATAAGGATTTATATAAAGATTATACAAATACACGGATTAGGCAAATATGAGGATTTACATAAATATACGAATTATACAGGAATTATTCATTGTTCATTTTTACAGGGCTCTCCCATCTAGGATGATATTAATACAACATTACAACAATACAATATCCTAACTAATTCAAACTAGATGATGAGTGATGGTTTTTATAATTACAAATTTATATACAACCCGTGAGTTGGGGTGGTTTAGTACAATGCACAGTAATCAAATTTAATTTTAGACAACTAATTAATTTAGACAACCATTAATATTTTTAAAATTTTAACAAAAATTCCTGTGTAAAAAATAAATACATTCATAATGAATAGTAGGTAAAATTGAAAAATTAAAATTTGAAGTTCAGGAATATCCAAAGTTACCATGATTGTACAGTTAATAAACTAATTTTATTGACTAGTGTAAGTAAAAATCGAATTACGTAATGGATGATGTATAGACCTGTGTATTTATGTGTATTAGGTACAGAGTGTAAGTGATTGGTTAAAGTAACTGAATAAATGCATGAGCAAGATTATATATAGTAAGCAACAATTACTAAGATTAAATAAATTCAGGATATGAGTAGTGAATTTCCTTTCCAATAAGTATGCCAATGATTACAAGAGTGTGTGATTGTAATTGGGTGAAAGTGTGATCAGTATCCGTAGATTTTTGTAGTATTTTTGTACGTAATGTTTGTGGAAAAATGTGCAAATCTGAACAAGTATATATAGTGTGCATACATGCGTGTGTATGTTTAGGGATTTGGAAAGTTTCCGAATAATGTATAATGATTTAAAATGGGACTAGGGTCATAAAATCCTTTAAGTGTAAAGTCAATTATTATTAAATTCTAATACAGGTAGCATTAATGGTGATGTAGGTGCGAATGAGTTTCAATGTAAAAGTGACTTGAGATACGGAAGGAAAGTGAATTCGAGTATGTGTCAAAAGTAAATAAATTCAATTAGGATTATAGATTTTACGTAGTTAAATCATTTGCACGTATTAAGGTAATACCAAAAAACGCACTTAAAAAGAACTTACAATTAATGAAAGTAAATTTCGCGGTATATTAAAATTGAATTTAGACAGAATTAAATTCGACTAGTAACATTCATAGCCATATATGATCAGTATATAACCATTAATATTAACCAGAAGTATCAATACGATAATTGAATTTTCGTTTGACGATTTGAGGGGCAGTGATATTAGAATGGTGTAACAGAATTATTAGAAGAGGAAAAATGGCGCTCTGGTATAGTGTCAAAAATGGCTATAATTTCGTTTGATACCTTAACAGATGGTATAATAACAAGTTAACGACAATTACTCAAGATTAATCGAATAAAAAAATTAACAAATAAAAATTGAAAACAGAAATCAATTATGAACTATAATGAACTGAACATGGGGTTATAGGTTCCATATAATACTCTTAAAAATAAAAAAACGCAACTTAATCTAAATTTAGGGTATGTGCAGTCATACGGGTAAGTTTCACAAACATACAGAGCAAGGTAAATTTGGAATACTACATTCGGGGGAATCGAGTGACCAATCGGGGAGACATGATGTCTGAAATTGATAATACGTCTTTTCGTGAGCACTTTGCTCTTTAGAAAAAGATTGCTTGTCACACTACTCAGAACAAAAAATTATAGGAGTTCAAACAAAACGGAGGGACGACATGTTCCTTCCCATAGTAATTTCAAAAGAAGTCATTGGGACATGATCGATTTGTTACTACACTATTACTGTCATCATATACATCACAATAATTATCAAAATCGTTACAAACATTTGTAAAAACTGTTTGGTTACAAACAGTAAAATATATAATTTCACCCATATATTTATATACGCAAATACTGCATGCAAACAAGACAGAAGGTTGAATTAAATTGAATGCACTGAAACTGACTGAACTTGAAAGTGACTAAACTTGAAAGTGACTAAACTTGAAACTGACTAGACTTGAAACTGACTAGACTTGAAACTGACTAGACTTGAAACTGAAACTGACTTGAAATTAAAACTGACTTGAAATTGAAACTGACTTGAAATTGAAACTGACTTGAAATTGAAACTAACTTGAAATTGAAACTAACTTGAAACTGAAACTGACTTGGAAATGAAACTGACTTGGAAATGAAACTGACTTGGAAATGAAACTGACTTGGAAATGAAACTGACTTGGAAATGAAACTGAATAGCAACTGACTTGCAACTGAAACTGACTTGACTGAAACAAACTGACTCAACCTTGAACTGCTATCAAGTGAAGTCTATTATTCTCTGGGGCTGTCGTCCCTCTTGGATGCAACCGACTGACTTGAACTGCTATCAAGTGTCTCTATAAACTATAAACTATCTCTATAAACTATCTGTTTCTCTATCCAAAAAAACAAAAATAATGCACAATTTGTGCATTATAATAATGCACAATAATTGCACAATAATTGTAAGTCAATTCAATTCAATAATGTGAAAAAATTGTAAACAAAAATAAAAAATGTAAACATTTCATTCGAATGGACGTGAAGGTACGGTAATATTATGATTGGTATATTAAATAAAATTATTCTATACTAATTATAATAGTGAAAATAACCCGGTTTCAATAAAAAGAAATGTATCACTGGTGTATGGAATGTTCACTGTGTTTTTTGTTAATTCTAGCTTGATACTAATTACTAACTGTTAATAATACTGACTTCTCAAATGTTTAGAGATTACTTTAAAAAAAGAGATCTATACTTAACAAGATTCCTACGGCGAAATCCTTGGAGACGTGTCCTGAAGGCGTGTCTTGCTGGCTACTTGTTCTTGGATGAAGACTAGGCATGGAGAACTTGGAGTCGTGACACACCGGTTCAAGGGTGGATGTGACGAACTGGAAGTCGTGACACGCCGGTCAACTGGATGTTGGTTCTAGTTCCAGGGTCTGGAAGACTGGAAGAATCCTGGATACAGAGGTCGCCAGTTATTCTATTTCCAGGGTCTGGAAGACTAGGAGAATCCTGATGCAGGGTCGCCAGTTGTTAACCCCTCCGTCAATGGCCTTGGTTGGTTCGAAGTCGACGGGGGTTCTGGTTAGGAGGCAGCACGGATTTGTTACTCGCAGAAATTTCTTCTATACTACTCTCCGAGTTCTTCTATAGTGGTTCGGAGGATTCTGGGAGACTTACTAAATTCTCTGAAGGTTCCCCGATTCATCTTATAACGTATCGGGAAATTATTTGTCTTTATTTAAGACTAAGTTCTCTGAAGGTTCCCCGATTCTTATAACGTATCGGGAAATTAGTTTTCTCTATTTTAATGACTAAGTTCTCTGAAGAGAGAGAGGCTCGAAGGAGAAGATAAAGACTTTCTGTAACTGTAATTTACTGCTAAAATGTACAGGTAGTGCTCAGCCTCTAAGTATAATTCTGAATGCCCATGGAAGAAATTTTGTGGTTTATATAGGTACCCATAATTTGCTAACATCATTATTATTAAACGTTGACGTGTGTCGTTTCTATTCTCTATAGGCTGCATTATTTTTGCACAACATTTGAAAATAAAGTAAATTTTTTTGCTGTGGCAATGTTTAAACAGATAAACAAGATATTTGAAGATGAAGCCATATTTTTATCTTAAACCGCGTATTTTCAGATCTGATGTTATCATGATCTGTCGAGTTAATTAGAAGTGGAAATTAAGCTATGCATCTTTACATTAAGATATACACATAAGCAAAAATTAAAGGTTTAAGATTTACAATTAAATGCTTAGTCAAGACATGACTTCATTTTTTATAACGAAGAGAGAACATATACAAAACATGAACATTGCAAAATCCAATCAGGATTCATTATCAAGCTAAATCTAAAAAAATGATTAAGAAATTTTGAAAGAACAAGTCACCAATTATTTGGCAAAATAAGAAGCAAACCAAAAATTTATCCCAACGAAAAAATAATAATAAAAAATAATATCGCCGCGTATACATTCCTAAATGGCGACATAATGTCGGGTCGTATATTGAGTACAACCAAAGTACATCACTGAGTACATTGTAAGTTTGATTTACTATAACTATGATTATAATTATCAATTAATTCACATCACTTATTGTCGTTAATTACAGTTTCATTAAAGTACATTAATTACATCACATTAAATTATTACAGTTAATTGCAATTAAACAGTTAACTATAGCTTTACAGTGTTTCATATTTATAGACAATTAGGATGTTAGGAGTATAACACAACGTACATGGTCATATATAGCATGTATATATATATATACAGGGTGTCCGAGAATTATCTGTACAATTTTTGGATGTTATTAAAAGTCAACCATGAAGCGTAGAAATTCCAGTGTTGTCCCATTTTAGAGAATCTCATTAAGTTTTTTCTGATACCAAGTTTTGACAAGTTTTTTAGAAATTCCAGTGTGTCCGAACATTATCTGTACAATTTCATCTTTTAATAAAATTCTTGATAACACACGTAAAATTCTTAAACAAGATTATTTAGAATCTGTATTTTCAAAAGTTTCTTTCATTAAAGAACGTTGTTACAAACATTCGATATGTGCACCATTAGTGATTCGCAAAACATCCAATCGATACTCCAAATGTTGCCATGTACGCTGCAGCATATCCACATCAATTCGCTCAATAGCAGCTGTGATTCTTGCTTTTAAATCATCAATGTCTGTCACCCGCGTACATTTCTAAAAAACTTGTCAAAACGTGGTATAAAAAAAAACTTAATGAGATTCTCTGTAAAATGAGACAACACTGGAATTTCTACACTTCATGGTTGACTTTTAATAACAGCCAAAATTTGTACAGATAATTCTCAGACACCCGGTATATATATATATATATATATATATATATATATATATATATATATATATATATAAACATAATAATGTTTTATAGATTAGAAGCAAGCAAGAGAGGAGATTTCGTGTTCAGATGCCCGCTTTTCGCGTCGTCATCGGATTCGAACACTTGCGTCAGCATGAATGAGTATCTTGCGAGAAATTAAATAATTAAAAAAATAAAAAGTATACATGTGAACGTACTTACATGTAAGGTAACTATGTACGTCATCAGTGGACACGTACGAATGCATAAAGTTTTGTACATATAATATATCGGTAGTCACACAATAGGTGTGCGTGATATATAGACGGACACGAGTAAACCTGGACTAATATGTCAACAGGGCATAGGTAGACAATAAAAGATAATGGAAATAAAAGATAATGGTCAAGAAAGGAAGTGGACGTATGAATGAACGACATATAAATAATAATATTATGTTAAAGAATTTACCATACATTGAATACTAAAGACCCCCCAATCTTGCGTTATGCGAGTTTGGTCCTTATGTAAAAATGAATATTTGAATATAAAGATTGTATAAATATAAGAACTGTATGAATATAATGAATATAAAGATTGTAATGAATATAAGAATTTATATAAAGATTATACAAATACACTGATTAGGCAAACATGAGGATTTACATTAATATATGAATTATACAGGAATTATTCATTGTTCATTTATATATATACTAGCGGGTTACCCGGCGTTGCCCGGGTAACCTAAAACCCGCACTTCGTGCGGGTTCCAAAATATCCCAGCTGAAGGTCGAATATTTTTTTTTTAACCAAACTATTACGACTTTCCTAATCAATCGTCAAGGGCGTACAATTAACCTAAAAAATAAATAAAAAACAATAAATTTTTTTTATTTATTTATTTTTATTAAGAGAAGAGGATTCTTTATACTGTACGGCATTGACGATTGGTTAGGTTAAATTATTTAGGTTAGGTTATTTATAAAATAAATAAATAAATAAATAAATAGCACCATTAAATTCCTTGTAAAAAACTGGTTATTATGAAGTTACTTTAAAATTTGTAAGTTCAACCGTTCCAAAATATCCCAGCTGAAGGTCGAATATTTTCTCTTTAACCAAACTATTACGACTTAACCTAACCAATCGTCAAGGGCGTACAATTAACCTAAAAAAATAAATAAAAAACAATATATTTTATTTATTTATTTATTTTTATTAAGAGAAGAGGATTCTTTATACTGTACGGCATTGACGATTGGTTAGGTTAAGTTATTTAGGTTAGGTTATTTATAAAATAAATAAATAAATAGCACCATTAGATGCCTTGTAAAAAACTGGTTATTATAAAGTTATTTTAAAATTTGTAAGTTCAACCGTTTGGTTTTCTATAGCGAACAACTAAACAAATAAACAAACTTCCTCTTTTATTTATATATAATAATATATATATATATATATATATAAGAAGAAGAAGAAGAAGATATATATATATATATATATATTGTTGCGCAACGACAAACAAGGCTGATAGTGTGACGCATTTGCCTAATTTAAAATATATGGAAATAGTTTATAAGTATTAAAAATTTCGTACTTTATTCACCATGTAATAATTATGATAATAATAAATAATAATATAATAATAATAATAATAATAAACAGAATAATATAATCGGCGTTCATTCTTACCGTATTCGGCTAATACAGAAAAACTTACTTTATTTCTTCAATTATATATTCTTGATGGTGCACTCTACAGGAGTGTCGAGTGTTTTGTAACACTTCTGGTCTTTCACCCTCTTCCACATCATTGGCCCTAATTTGGATTTCCTCCGCACCGCTCACGAACGTTTCAGCAAAGCGTTCCATCTCCGCCCGCCCCACTGCTTTTAAAAAAAGAACACATTTATTACACTTCAAATTAAGTTTATGCATAAGTATCCCCTCTATTCGTTTAAACCACTTTTTTAAAATTGTACACAGCAGAGAAAGTTTCCATACCACTGATTCATCATATAAATTAGATCGTAAATTCTATTCGTTTCTAAAATATTTTAAGGCTATATTTAAGTCTATATAGAAAATTCTGTTTAAAACAGAGAAAAGCAACTTTCTGAAAACTAGAAATTTTGAATTTTGTTTTCCTTAAATGCAAAATTATACTTTATTAAGATCACATTTTTAGAAAAAGTTTTTGATGATTTTTACTTCATTTGCCATTCTATTCTAAAAAACAATAAAATAAAGCTGTTCTTAGCCAAAAATTAGAAATTCGTTTGAAAATTATTGAATGAAATCCAACTATCTCGGACTTTATTATTTGATGAAATTTCAATACTTCGCGTAAAAATAGTCGAAATGAATGGAATTTTTGCAGAAAGTTTCTATACTATTGAATTATGATATAAATTAATTCGTAAATTTTATAATATTTTGAGTACATTTAAGTTTATATAGAAAATTCGGTATAAAACATAAAGAAAAGCAACTTTCTGAAAGTAGAAATTTTGAATGTCGTTTTCCTTAAATGCAAAATTATACTTTAAGCTTGCGTTTGTAATAAAATTTTTGACGATTTTTACTTCATTTGGCATTATATTGTACAAAACAATAAAATAAAGCTGATCGTGGCCAAAAATTAGAAATTCGTTAAAAATTATTGAAAAAGATCCAGCCTTCTCGGACTTTATTTGGAATGAATGGATGGTACTGACGCGAATTCCTGAATATTATAGAATTCTTTTCTAAAATTTCGATACTATTGAGTTATGTTATAAATTAAATCGTAAATTTTATTCATTTCTAAAATATTCTAAGGGTACATTTAGGGGTCTTTAGAAATTATACTTTTACGCATAGAGAAATAAAACCTCATTCATTTCAAAAGAGCATTTTGAGATGTACACAACAGGCTGCTTACATGATACAATCTAATTCCAAGAAAGAGTATTAAACTATTAATTGTGAAAGGACTATACTTTTATACTCACAATTCAAACTAAAACAGAATTTAAGCGCTTTGACAAAAAACGCAGAACTGGAAAGTTAACATATAATTTTCCACTTACAGTTCGTGCGTAGAGCAATGTGCGCCAGCCGGTGCATCCATTGACGGGTTTTGCAAATAATATCAAGCTCTTGCGAGGTAAGGAACGAGTCGTTCTCTACAGCTTCGAAAAGTAGCACAGCCGATTCTGCTCTGGAGAACGGCAAAAAAAAGAATCAATCCTACGATATATATATATATATATATATATATATCAAGCCACGACACGTTTTATTACTTACAGCATATCGCCCTCTTCAAAAACGTCTGGTAGGAAAAACGTTTTAATTCACTGTTGGTAAAATCTGAATTATTAGAACTCATTGCGGCTAACCATGCGAGAATGTTCACTGGAAAAAATTAATGCTGAATGGATCGATGCACCAACAGCGCTTTTATATGGTGGGGGAGACGACCCCTTTCAAGCGACGTACATGTAAGTTGAAGAGGCCACTCACCAGCACACAGCTCTCTGATTCGCTGGAATATCTCTGTGGGCATGGCTTGGGGCTGCTATTTGCCAAAATTGTGTGATGATTCCCGCAGATTTTAAAAAATTAATAAACCTGCATTCCTATTAATTTTTTAACCAAACTTTTAGTACCATTAAAATTTGATATTATATATATATATATATATAAATATAAATAAACTGTTATTAGAGATTTAGAGATTGATTCTTAAGAAATAAATTTACTCAGGATACTCATCTTAAGAATAAAATTAAATAATCTTTTTGTGTGTAAATTTTTTTTGCATAACCCTTGATATTATTCGGATATATCGGAGATGTATTCCTGAGCTAGGTTGCGTCGTTTAACATAATAATTTATTTAAAGTAAATGGATATCGTAAGCATGCTTAATGTTTTAATGAAGTTTCAGCATTTTCGCTAAACCTACGGGTAAAACATTGAGTGCTGCATGTAAACAAATAACTCTATTTTCTAGTGATGAAGGACACATTTTACTTCAAGAACTAATATGTACGCGCGAATATGAATCTGTTGTGAATTTACTTGACACTAATTGAAATATATATGTTATAGAATAACTACCCCTTTGTTCAATAAGTAGCACAGGACGCTCGACCTTATAGACACGAGTCCAATGCGCATGCGTGCGAATTGAGGCTATATAAGTCTGGGACTATTCGCGTCTAGGACGATTCCTTTACTTGAACTTACCCATGTTTTATGCATAAACCCGTCGCCGTTAGGCCGGTTCATCTACTCTCATTTATCATCTAATAAACTTGTAGTAAGCTTCCACTCATCACTCATCCCTACGGCTTACTCCCTATAAGCATCAAAGCCATCCTGATGCCCCAGTGACATAAATGGGCATAGAGGTACCCCCTCCAACCGAAGGAAGAAAAGAACCCACTCGGGGTCGCCAACATCGGAGACGACCCAATTATAATATATACACACACACACACACACACATATATATATATATATATAAATAGAGAGAGAGAGAGAGAGAGAGTTACAAGGAGTTACAAGGAAAAGAAGTACCTCAAAAAGCCTTGCGGCCCATACCGAGGAGGTACCAATGGCAACGGGTGCCAGGGAAAATTTTGTACACACACAAATAGTGTGCAAGATTTGGTCTAACCTTTTCTTGAACTGATCCACAGAGGAACTGTTCACAACTTCCGAAGGTAACCTGTTCCATGTGTCACAGATCTTATACGTAAAGTAATTCCCACACACTAGTCCTAAACCTTTTCAAATCCAACTTCCAACCATTGTTACGAGTTGGGTTATCATTTAAACTAAACATGCTTCTAAAATCGACATCTTGAACCCGCGTAAGAGCTTGAAAACCTCGATCAGTTGACCACGCAGCCTCCGAGTTTCAAGCGAAAACAAGTTCAGGGCGCGTAACCGTCGATTGTAGCCCATATGCCTAACGGAAGGGATTAACTTTGTGGCCCTCGCCTGCACTCGCTCCAGCCTCTCAATATCTTTCCTGAGGGTGGGCGACCAGAACTGCACAGCATACTCCAGGTGCGGCCGAACAAGGGAATTGTACAGTGAGAGCACAATCTCCTTGTTCCGAAACTGAAATTGCCTCCTGATATAACCCAATAGTTTCTGGCTTTTTTCCACCTCTACACACTGTTTCATAAACTTAAGGTCGCTGCTAATTAGCACACCCAAGTCCTTTTCTAAATTAGTCACCTCGATATTACTACCCAACATCGAGTAGTCCGACTTGGGATTGGCGTAGCCAATGTGCATCACTTTGCATTTACCCAAGTTAAACTGCATTTGCCATTTTTCGGACCACTCTCCTATCCTACCTAGGTCCGCACGCAGTTGCTCGATCGCTTCGGGCGTCCCAACATTGGCCCCAATCTTGGTGTCATCAGCGAATTTGGCGATCCGACTGACGATGCCACCGTCGATATCATTTATGTAAATGATAAACAACAGTGGCCCCAAAACGGAACCCTGAGGAACCCCACGGAGAGAGAGAGAGAGAGAGAGAGAGAGAGAGAGAGAGAGAGAGAGAGAGAGAGAGAGAGAGAAGAATTATTTCTTCCCCCCCCGAGTTAAAGAGAGAGAGAGAGAGAGAGAGAGAGTGCTACTTAAGAAATATATTTACATCTAATCAATTCCAAAAAATTATTAGAAATATATTTTGAAACTGTATGGTTGTCGCTCAAGTTTTCTTTTAAGAGATTGTATATGTATTAGCACGAGTAAATTATCTCTCGAATTTTTTTTTATTTGTATAAGGTCCTCTGGGCAAACATACGTTTAAAACGTAATCAGAATGACATTTTCCGAAATAAATATCAGAGATTCTTTTAGATTGCATTTAACCAATGGTACATATGAAGAAATCACTCTCCCTACAAATTGATATTTCTGATCGGATTGACGCCAATGGTCATCTGTACTTTTAATCTTGTGTAGATAGATTATGTATTTTTTGTTTTCATATCGCCATCACGCCTCGTGTTATTTGCGACGTTGACTCCACCATGACTATTTATACAGATATATTGTAAAGCAGCCTGTTTGTAATCAGAGTGTCGCAAAGGATATCTACACTTTTAATCTTTTGTAGTTAAATTGTGTATTTTTCGTCTTCATATTCGTTATCTTATCTTGTTTTAGGTGATAATTAGTGTTAAAAGATGAAATACATTACATGAAATTTTTATATACAGAGATCTTAATGTCTATATTTTAATGAGGCGACCTTTGTTTATATATTATATATATAAGAACTGAAAGCATAGTGGAAGAATCGGGGTTCGCCAGATATCCTTGCCGAGTTTTTATTTATTGTTATATATATTGGGAATTGTGCGGTATTCTGATGAAGGCTTGTTCGTTTTGTATTTTTCTAAGGTTGAACTGTCTTAATTCTCCTTTACGTGTGTACGAATAAGTTATAATAATAATAATAATGATAATAATGATATCACTCAGTATACATAATAATAAACAGGAACACCAGAGAAAATACAAACATCCTTCAAGGTTTAATAGTACCAACGTTTCGGAATGCATAATTCCATCTTCAGGGCTAAAACAATAAAATGCCAAATCACATACAAAATACAATTTGCTTAATAACAATTTAAAATAAACTTAAAAAATTATAAAAAGTAGCTAATTAAATGTAAAACATTAAAACTAAAAAGTAAATAAATGTGACGTTAAAAAGTTAAAATTATAAAAAGTAAAAGCATTAAAACTGAAACGTAAATAAAATATACTAGTACCTTAACCAAAACATAGCAGATCTATCGATGATTCGTCAGAATTTAGGTCTGGTTTTAGTTTATAAATAAACAGAGACTCCATAATTTTAAGCTTAAGGTCAGAGCTTCCGGCAGCAAGAACGGCGAAATTAGACTGTGAAATTGGGTGGTTATTGTTGTGCGAGTGATTACGTATGAGAGAATTAGGTGGTTTGCCAAGGGGTAAATTTGTACGGACCGATTTACCGAGATGTTCGTAAATACGGGATTTTAAATGTCTTTTAGTTTTACCTATATATGACCCCATACAGTGGTCACACTTGTATTGATAAACTATGGATGAGTTAAGAAGTGTAGGAATAACATCCTTGTATTTAAATAAATGGTAAATCGATTTAGACGGGGTGAATATAATTTTATACATAGTTGTGGTAGAATTCCTTGAGCAATTTTAAAAGTTTGTTTCTAATGTTAAAACTTGAGGTTCCCATATAGGGCAAAGTGAAATACAGAATATCTTTGGGGACTGTAATTAAGTCTCTAGTTGTAGGGCTTATTAGTCTATTTAAGGTTCTGCCTATTGTAGTCTCCACCAGTCTAGAAGGGAAATTATTCTTGGCAAGGAGTTTTCGGATAAAATCTAGTTCATCGTGTAGTTTAAAGTAATCTGAACAGATATTGAAAGCTCTATTGGTCAGAGTCGAAATTAAATTTCGTTTGAAACCTAAAGGGATAAAGGAAGAAAAGTTCGTAGTAAGATTGGTGAATGTCGGCTTTCGGTAAACGGAAGTTTCCAAAGAGGAATTAGTTTTATTATCTTAATGTCCAAAAAGGACAGAGAGCTATTAGATTCAACTTCTGAAGTAAATTGAATATTAGGGTGCTTAGAATTAAGGTAATTACGAAACAAAGGGATATGGTCTGGTGATTTAAACAGGAGAAAAGTGTCATCATATATCTTCTATAAAAAACCGGTTTAAAGTTGGAAGGACACTCATTCAACCATTTGACTTCATGATGACACAGAAACGCGTTAGCTAAGGTGGGACCAAGAGGCAGACCCATTTGAACACCTTCAGTCTGTTTAAAATATTCACCGTTGAATATGAATATAAGGTCTTCCACGGAAAATTTTAGTAGTTCTTTCATTTGACCTCTATTAAAACCCTGCACAGTATCAGTATTATTAAAAAGATTGTCAATACATATATCAATAGTTTCTGCAACAGGCACATTGGCAAATAAAGATTTTACATCGAAGCTAGCCATTGTGTAAGAATTATTATTTAATGAGGTAATTTCTCTAACGAAAGAAAAAGAATCCCGTGCTGTATACAAATTATAAGTTATAGGTGATAGTATGGGAACCAAGAATTTTGAAAGGTTATAACTAAAAGTTCCTAGAGCCGATATATGCCTTTATATTTGGTTAGCTTCCGCCCGAGTTGTTCATTCTGACGAAGATCAAGCTTTTCACTCCACCTTAGACCTACAGCTCAACGTGGAATCCGAACCACACCTCACCAGCAGCCCCAGCGTCTTAACCACTAGACAACCCAGGATACCCATTTATCTACCAACCACTTTCTTTATTATGTGGAAGGATGAACAGTTGGGTTTTGATGCGCGCCGGCTGCCGTCACCGGGTATCGAACCCAGGGCCGATGGATTCGTAGTCAACAACGTTAACCACTACACCATTGAGGCGCATTATATATATATATATAAACCACTAATTTATATAAATTTTATATATATATAATAATAATAGCTAAATTATGTTAATAATGCTTGAATATACTCGAATTGCTGGGGTGTATATATATATATATATATATGTTAACCGCTCCGTGAATGTCCTTGGGAGGTTTAAAGTTGACGGGGATTATGGTTAAGTGGCAGCAACAGATTTGTTACTCTGGAGTAGCTGATACCGTATAGGGAATCGCAGTAGTTTCTCTTATACTACTCTCCGATTTCTTCTTGTAGTGGATCGAAGGATTCTCTGGAGCTTACTAAATTCCATGATGGTTCCCCGATTCTTCTAGTAACGTATGGGGAAATTATTTGTCTCTATTTAAGACTAAGTTCTCTGAAGTGAGCAAGGCTCGAAGGAGAAGACAAAGATATTCTCTTACTGTAGTCGTTATACGCCCGTCAACTGAATGTTGGTTCTTGTTCCAGGGTCTAGAAGACTAGAAGAATTCTCTTTGCAGAGGTCGCCAGTTGTTAACCCCTCCGTCTATGACCTTGGGAGCAACGGATTTGTTACTCTGGATCGGAGGATTCTCTGGTGCTTCCTAAATTCTCTGAAGGTTCCCCGATTCTTTTTGTAACATATGGGGAAATTATTTCTCTCTATTTAAGACTAAGTTCTCTGAAGTGAGCAAGGCTCGAAGGAGAAGACAAAGATATTCTCTTACTGTAGTTTACTGCTAAAATGTTAGATCTAAGTTAGATCAGACAAATCAGGAATGAGAATTTGAAAAGTTGTTCGGCTTTATTTACTGAATTTTTGGTGACATCATTATTGTTTAATGTTGACCTGTTTTGTTTTTTATTCTCAATATGCTGCATTATTTTCCAAAATATTTGAAGATAAGTTAAATATTTTAGCTGTAGCAATGTCTAGACAGATAAGCAAGATATTTGAAGATGAAGCCATGTTTTTATTTTAAACCGCAACTTGACAGATCTGATGTTATCATGATCTGCCGAGTTAACTAAAAATGGAAATTGAAATATGCATTTTATTATGAATTACAATTAAACATGCATATGAGCCAAAATTAAATCCTTAAAATTTAAAATTAAGTGTTAGCAAGACATGACTTCATCCTTTACAACGAAGAGATTGCAGAATTTAACAAGATTACATTATTAAGCCAAATTTAAGAAAGTGATGAAGTAATTTAAAAAGAAACAATTCACCATTTATTCAGCAAAAATAAAATAGAAAGCAAATAAAATATTTATTCGACCTGTGTCAGCGTTATGCGAGTTTGGACTGTATTTAAAAATGAATATAAGAATATAAATATATATGAATATAAATATATATGAATATAAGAATTATATGAATATATGAATATAAGAATTATTCATTGTTCATTTTTATATTAATACAATAATATAACATCCTAACTAATTCTAACTAGATAACCAGTGGTTTTATAATACAGATTTATATACAACACATGAGTTGGGATGGTTAAGTCTAGTTCATGTGGTCTGGATACGCAATTTTGGTCGTGCGTAAATAGTTTCACATCGTTCGGTGTCTCTTGTTTTCTTTCGTTCCAAGAATAATCTTTTTACTACAAATATACTGAGGATAATAGCACACACAATAATGATACTAACCGCAGATGTTGAGAAAATTGTTAATGATTGTAGTATTTGTAAAAGGTTATTCTGGTTATCATCTGAAATTTTAAAACGATTCAATTGATCATTCCATTTTGGAGCATGAAGTTCGGGTAGGATGGTTACCGGCTTCATGGAGAGATTTAAAATTTGTATAACGGGTTTAAATTTAGTTTAGGACGGGAAGGGGTATGATTCATTAATTGTAACCTTATAAGGGTTGTATATTTGGGAGGTTTTTGAACGTAAGGAACAACCAATTGGTAGATGGACAATAGTAGGTATTTTGACGAGGGAATAATTTGACGAGCACTCGAAAGTAGCGGTAGTCCTATTCGCGAAATCCAGATGTCTGGTCCAATTCGGAGTTGAACGGTTTTAGAGAAATGGAATTTCGTGAAAGAACATACCAGGGCATGATAGTCACAGATAAAGTCGATAAAGCAGGACCTAGTAGTTGGAAGAATTACTGGTCTGATTGGAGGGAAAACGAGTTGCTTGTTCGTTTGCGCAAATATGCAATGCCGGACGTCACTATCTAACATCATAGAATATGCTGAAAGGTCTTTGATGAGGAAAAGGTAAGGTGGTACTGTGGGTAGATACAATCGACAGAGATTAGAATTGTTTTGGTAGGGTGTTGGGAAAGGGTGAAATTTGTATACGTCATAAGTGAGTACATCGAAAAATGGTACAATCATGAGGTAAGTGTAGGAGCGTGGTGCATGTACAGTTCAGGTGTATTCTAGAAATTGGGGGTAAATAGTACGGTTGAGTGGTAATATGGGTGATAATTTTAATTGTCTGAGAGGTGTGCACTGTGCATTAAGGACTGAAGTGTATCCAATGGTATTAGTGTGGAAAAAGTAATTTTTCTATGGACTAGCTGGGTCGCACGCAAAACTTTGGAATGAATCGTAATTTGTTGCAAATATTTATCAATTAGGGTTACTTATAGGTTAATTATTTCTACTAATTCTAGATATCTTTCGTGCTCTTTGTATTTAGCTAACAGGGATTCAAGGTATGTAAATTTGTCCGAAAGGGCGTGGAGGAAACGATTGTTTTCGTGTAGTGACTCAATGGTTTGTTCTAAAATGTGTCCATTATATTTCCGATTCTGCACAAAGACATTCAATTTGAGTTCAATTCGTTTAATGTCTTCTTCGGTCGCTAGCTAATCCGAATAAACCTTTGAATATTTTTCCTCCCATATCTATCAATCCCCTTTAATTTCTTTCATTAAATTTTGCTGAGTTTTGAGTTCCACTTTGTATCCATGGTAACGATAATATATCTGATAGGGTGTGTGCTGTAGTTTAAATGTTTTCGAATGTATTTTCTAATAAAACGCAACTAATCTGGTCTGTTCCACGAATATGTTTAACAGAACCATGAATTTTACTTTCAAATGCTTTTAATTGGGTTTTATTTGAAAGAGATTGGTTTTAATTAGAGCAGGTGGTTGCAAATTGATAAAAAGGTCCGCGTGTCCTTTCAAAAATTTTCTTTCTGCAAGCTTTTCTATAACAACTCCGGTAGAAATTTTAATGCTAGGGCTACAAGAGTAAATAATTTGCAAAATTATAAGGCGGACAATTTTAGTCATTTCTACGTCTTAGATTATACAGAGCTGGGGGTTGCCGTGTGGATACTTGTGTTTGTGTGCGGAGTGGTCGGCTTCGCTTTGGTGGTAGTGAGGGTCGACCGTTAAGTTCTGAGTCTGAGTGTGTTCGTTTTTTACGTGAAGGTGGTTCCGAGGGGAGAGGGGACTCTTGGTTCTGGACCGCTTCTTGTTCAGAAATTGGCTCGAGTACTGGTGGTATTACGACGTACCAATCTTCGTCACGGGTAGTGGTTTCCGCGGTGATCACTTCTGTTTTGTGGTCCCTGCTGGATTTGTTAATACCTCGATTTTTCGAAGGGCAGGCGGCTCGAACCCCTGGCAGAGATTTTTTTTGAGAAGGTGTTGTTCGGCAGCTATCTTCAAATTAATTATCAGCGTGAATGATCTTTAGTTTGGAATGATCTCGGAAGTCGACGATTTCGTATCGGTTCTTTCCAAGGTTTTTCATAATCCGACATGGGCCATCCCATTTTGGGTATAATTTTCAATGAGCACTTGGCGGATTTCACGCTCTTGATGTAACAGCGCATACCGACGCTTATAGTCCGTTGACGGGGATGACGGCCTATGTTGCTTTGGCTCCATCTATTGGTTTCGTTGGTTTAGACCTCTAGGACATATCGGATTATGTAAAAAAATTTGAAAGATCGTTCAACTAGTTGGTGATTTGCTTCTGCCATCTCGGAAAGTGTTAGAAATGCTGGGTCGATTTGGTCAGGCAAATCAAAAGGTAGCCGTTTGTCGTACTGATATAGGACGAAATGGTGGTGTCTCGATGGACACGTTATAGCCGTTGTTGATGGCTGTTTGCACCATGGGGAGGGAATCATCCCATGTACGGGGGGAGCATCGATAACATGACAGAGGGCTTCTAAGATCTTCCGATTGTGTCTTTCCACTAAGCCGTTTGTCTGCGGATGGTATGCCACAATGTGTGTGTTTGTAATTTTACACATGTTACAGAATGACTCGAACAGTTTGGAAGTGAAACTAAGGGTGTTATCCGTAAATTAGGATGGAAGGAGTAGTATGGTTTTGGATGACGCGTTCCAATAGGGCTCTTGCCACAGTTTCCGAGGTCTGGTTTGGAATGGCAGCTACTTCGCTGTAACGCGAGAAGTGGTCCGTAAACACAATGATGTACTAGTTTCCCTTTGATGTTTTGGGGAATGGTCCTAGTGTGTCCATTCCAGTTCTTTAACAGGGCCGTTGGCATACTGGATATTTATGCATGGGAGCTGTGGATGGTACATTGCCTTTATGTTTTAAACAAGACGGGCATTCAGCGATGTATTTATGTACCTTTTTGTTCATTTCGGGAAAATGGTATCGTTCCAAAAGACTCTTGATGGTGCGATCCGGCCCATGTGATCATAAAAAAGTGAGTCTGATGGTTATATCTACGAGATCCTTTGGTATTTCCACGAGGTCGTTTCCATCTTCGTTCGTAAAATGTATGAGCCCATTTCTTAGGTTGTACTGTTCTTTTACCTTCGATGTTCCTTTTGTTCCAGGCGAGCCCGAAGGTTCTGGGTGTGTTGGTCCTGTTGTTGGGAGTTATTGCAGACATTCGTGGTCGAACACAGGAAGAGTTTCGATCTTATTCACTTGGGTATCGGGTTTGAGTCTCGATAATCCGTCTGGAATAACTTGAAGTTTTCCTGGTTTGCATACGATTTTTACCGCAAAATCCTGAATCAAGAGAGCCCAGCTATTCAACCGTCCTTCAAGTAGCTTTTCCTTGAAGAGATACGTGAGTGGCTTATGGTCAATTTTTATGGTTACATCATAGCGTAGACGATATTTCGGAATTTTTTCAAAGCCCAATATACCGCTAGGGCCTCTCGGTTCATAGTGGATAATTCTGTTGAAGTGCAAAGAGGAGCTGACTGGCATAAGCAATGGGTAATTCCACACCATCTACATCCTGTAATAGGACAGCTCCTAGTCCTAGGAGGAAGCATCTCTGGCTAGGACAAAGGGTTTGGTGTAATCGGGATATTGGAGGATGGGATTAGTTTACGATTAAAGTTTCAAAAGCATGTTGGTGATCAGATTCCCAATTAAGTTTATTTTTCTGGAACAAATTGGTAATGGGTTTAGCAATGTTCGAAAATTGGGGGATAAAATTTCGATAGAATCCGACAAATCCAATAAATGCTCGAGCGTCGTCGATGGTTTTTAGGTACAAGGTACCTTTCCAGTGCTTTAAGTTTTGGCTGGATCAGGTTTAATTCCAGTGGATGATAGTAGAAATCCTAAGTATACCAGGGATTCCTGTAAGAAGGTTGCACTTTGCAAGTTTCAGTTTAAGGTGTGCTTTTCTCAAACGTGATAGCACATTCTGAAGACGTTCAAAGTGTGTTTTTATATCTGAACTATAAACGATAATATCGTCAAGATAGACCAGAGTTTCGACACCTAGTAGGTCGGAAAGGACTATATTCATCAACCTAGAGAAATTAGCAGGCCCATTTTGGACTCCGAAAGGTAAAACCTGGAATTCGTAATGGCCTCGATTATTGGAGAAAGCAGTAAATGCCCGAGATTCGGACTGACCTCCATTTGCCAATAACCGGATGCTAAATCGAGGGATGAAAAGAAGTTAGTTCTCCTTACGTTCAGAATTGTTTCCTGCATGTTTGGAATAGGGAAATGGTCTGGGATGGTAATGTGGTTTAGGCGTCTAAAATCTATACAAGGGCGAGATGTTCCGTCCTTTTTGGAAACAAGAATCATAGGAGCGGACCAGGGACTAGCTGAAGGCTGAATGACAACCTGCTCCAACATGTCCTTGATGTGTTCCTCAATAGTTACTAATTGGGACTGTAGAACCCTATAGGGAGGAATGAAGATGGGTTTGGAATTGGGTTCCAGCTTGATTTCGAAAGGCACCAAATTAGTTCGGCCCAGAGGATCTTCTTTTAAGGCAATCACATCTCTTTCTTATTAGGAAATCGAGAAGTGATTTCAATAGTTTGTGATCCTGTACAGCTGGTGACTCCTGAAGGGAGTGCTCCAGACATTTTTATATTCTTCTTTTAATGCTGAAGGGTTTAACTCTAAGGAACTGGACACACGATTTACAGTACTGGTGGGAAAATCTGAATTTATTTCTACTGTGGAAACAGTTCCTATTTTCTGATTTGAAATTAATTCAATAGGGCTTTTTCCTTTGTTTAAACAAACAACAGGGATAGCTGAATTCTGACTATGACTAAGAACTTGGGCAATAAGAACATCTCTCTTGAAATTACTTTTCTCTGTAATAAGAGTGCCATCTGACTCTAATACTTTTCCTTGACCGTTTATTACTCTTGCCCTACAGAGCATATAACAATAGTTATATGCTCTGTAGGGCATACGGAAATTGTGAATCTGACTCTGGTTCGATGATTAAAATTTGCCTTATTGGCTGAAAAATCGTTTCAGTTGTATTTCGAATCTCAACTGCTGAGTTAACTGAAACTGGCTGACTGGAAACTGGTTGACTGGAAACTGACTGACTAGAAACTGACTGACTAGAAACTGACTGACTGGAAACTGACTGTGTCACAATACAACATTTTGCGGGATATACCGCGTTATCAACTTCTAAATATAATTCGATTTTTCCATATGTAGGTAAGGTATGGGTGTGCTTGAACTCCTCTGAGTTGACAGGAAGGTGCCTTAATTTCATATTTATAATCTGTATTCTCTAGTAATTCATCTGCACATTGCTTCTTAATTAATGTCGCATGTGCTCCTGTATCTAGGAGAGCGGTTAAATTTCGGTTATCTGTGCTGCAATTTATTATTAAATCTAGTAGGTTTGCACCTATTATCCTGATGGGTAGTTTATGTATGTATGTGGGTTTATTACTGCTATTTAGGAGGGAGGAGGTTGAACCGCTGCCTCCAAAGTGGGATCTAAAAAGGAGCTTGAACTGACTTCTATGGGAGGACCTGAGTCATATTCTATGGGATCACCATACACTGGATGGTCTTCTTGAAAAGTGTACTCTGGGGAAACTGATTCTTCAGCGAGTACTTCTACGTACCGGATCATCCGACCTTGCTGATTATATTGGGGTCTTTACATCTGGTAATAGAGTGGTTGACCTTGTGGACATGATCTATTGGTGGGGTGGTTCTGTTGAGGCTGAGAACTAACTGGTTTCTGAGAAGTGGAGGGCTTTTGGGAACGTTGGTGATTTGATCTCTGGAAGTGGGGCCTGTAAACTACAGGGGTTTTGTCAGCACATTTTTGTCGGTCGCCACGGCGATGACCATGTTCATGACAGTGGGAGCAATAAGGGGGATAATTACATTGACTTATCATGTGCCAGAAACTATCGCAATTAAAACACTAAGGAGGAGGGCGTGCATTCTGGGTTTGTGGAACTTGTTTCTGAGGTGGTGTTCCCTGCATCGGCCTACATTTATGAGGTTGTTGTTGTTGTTATTGAATGTAGTGTATGAGGTCTCTACCCTTCCAGTAGTTCTGGCTCGCTAAGTCTGGGTAATGTTCCCTTGTTTTATATGTCTGTCTCGCTTACTGGTTTGTCAATATTTAGACACTTGAAATTTCTTTTTAGGTGCTACGAGTAGGTTTTGGTAATGGTGCTGCTACTATTAGGTTTCTTTGTTTTGAAAGTGAATGTAATGTTGCAAGTATTTTCTGCGACTCGGAGGGCTTCTCCTACGAGTTTATGTGTTCGTGTAATAAAAGTATTCAAATCTTCGTGTTCTTCTTTCTTCCATTTAGCTTGGAAAACAGCTTCTAATTTGGCCAAAGGTTGTGCGAGTGTTATTTCTTTGAAAAACTTTAATAAGTGTTTTTTAAAATTGTTCCAAGTTGTAACTTCGCTAATGGATGGGACGTATGTAACTGTATCATGGGCATTCCCTCTTTAGGGTCAATAAACCTTTTAGCTTCTGTAAACTTTATATCATCATCTGTGATGCTTTCACGTAAGAAATGCTGTTCTAGAGATCCAAGTTATTATCTATGGTTCCTTTAAAAATTAGGACAGTATGCGGAAGGTTTACAAGTCTACCTATAGTTAATGTATGTTGAGGGAGCGGTTTGAGACATGTTAGCTTGTGCTTGATCTGAAGTTTACGTGTTTGGAAATATGTTTGAGGGGAACGGAGTAGGTGGAAAAATGGGTGTAGGGGAATTTCCAATGTCAGAAAGCGCACAGTCTGAATCGCTCATATATGAAGGTACTGTTAATGTATTCTAATTTGGCCTGCTAGACCGATCTTAATCTATGGAATGATCACTTGAGTGGCTTTCCTAACTACTCTATCTAAGAAATACACAAATAAATGCACAACGATTTGTTTAACTAGGGAAAAATGTGAAAAAAGTTGTAAACAAAAAAAAATGCAAACAAAATTTTAATCGAATGTACGTGAATGAATGTACAGTAATATTATGATTGGGACATTAAATAAAATTATTCTATGCTAACTATAATAGTGAAAATAACTCGGTTTCAATAAAAAGAAATGTATCAGTGGTGTATGGAGTGTTCGCTGTGTTTTGTGTTAATTCTGGCTTGATACTAATTATTAACTGTTAATTATACTATACTCAAATTTTACTCAAATGTTTAGTACCGTATATTGGGGCGTATAAGTCGGTATTTTAAGCTTAAAATTATGCCCCTAAAGTAGGGAGTCGACTTATAGGCCCAGTCTAAAAAATTAACCTTCCACTTTCCATTTTAGCTTGTATTTAAAGACAGGTCTACCTGTCATAGGACCTCAGTCCTACATTAGCTCGCTTTTGGTCAACATCTGAATTGGATCCATATGAAGAAGCACTTGCAAATGTATCTCAGGATGTATATCTACAGATCTACAGATCGACAGAAGCTAAGACTAACAAAGACCCTAAGATCCACTCTAAGGTTAGCATGAAGAAGAGAAGGTTAGAAGAAGAGAATAAGAGGTTAAGTAAGTAGCAAAACCTATCAATCGTGGGTTAACATTCATTCAGAAAAAGTGAAAGAAAGACTCACCATCATCATCCGCCGGCCACTGCCGACAAGTTGGAAAAAGTCTAAGAGAATAGGAGAGGGGTGAAAGATGAAAAGAAATAAAATAAGAACGCTTACAAATCATGCAAACACAGTCTTAACTCAAACTCTGTCATACCATGCAAACTACAGACATGCAAGTAAAGAGAGGATAAGAAAAGAAAAGAAAAAAAAAGTAGGAAGAGTATAACAAAAAGTGGGTTAGTTTACGCTACGAGCTACATCTAAGTTCGTGTGTTTAATTTTTTTTTTAAATAATTGTATTGCTGGCATATCACACGATGGTATGTCACAAGCTGGCATTAATCGTCAACAGACACATCCTCGACCATTACCCCGAGAGCTCCTGTTGCTAATTGTTAATATTTTTAAAATGCCTATCTAAACGGCTTTTAAACATATTAAAGTACTTGTAGGTTATCTCCCCCCACCAACTTTGACAGAATATGTTCGTTAAAACTAACGAAAATATCACGACCTAACCTAACCAATTATCAAGGGCGTACAGTTGATCTATTATTTATTAATTATAACATTGTTTCTGGCATAGTATTTACTATTTACTAATAGATCAACTGTACGCCCTTGATAATTGATTAGGTTAAGTCTTGATATTTTCATTAGTTTTAACGAAAATATTGTCAAAATTGGTGGGGGGGAGATAACCTACAAGTACCCATATTAACGCTGGTAGAGTTCACGACGGACGCGGGAAGATTATTCCATTTATTAATTACTTTAATCTTAAAAAAGTTTTTAGCGATGTTAGTAATGATTCGTCTGCCACGCACCTTAAATCCGTTATTACGAGTATTGCAATTATCGAAAGCTCACAGTTTGTCAAAATTTACGTTATCGATTTTATTAACGATTTTGAAAACTTCAATAAGCTCCCCCCTTAATCTCCTAGTTTCGAGTGGATGCAAGTCTAACTCTTTAATCATATCTTCGTAAGACTTGTTGCGTAGTGACGGAAATAGTTTCGTGGCTCGTCGCTGAACCCTTTCCAACCTATCAATATCCTCACGCAAATACGGGCACCAAAACTGAACAACATATTCTAAATGAGGCCTGACTAGGGACTTGTAAAGGGGCAATATAATATTTTTTTATTTACATTCGAAATTACGCGCTATGAAGCGCGTACGCCTAAATCTACTTCCTCGTCAACGCTCGCTAACTGTCTACTGTCCATCGTGTACGTGTAATTATTGTTACGAGAACCTATATGCAAAACTTTACATTTGTCAACGTTAAATTGCATCTGCCACTTATCCGTCCACTCCATAATCCTATTTACATCGTCTTGGAGCCTATTTATATCGTCCACGTTAACAACTGTACCGTCTATTTTAGTATCGTTCACGAATTTTGACACGATACTAGTCAAGCCTACATCAATGTCGTTAATATAGATTACGAATAGCAATGGGCCTAACACTGAACCCTGTGGGACACCCTTACCTACATCCAACCACCCCGATTCACTACCATTAACAACGACCCTCTGTTTCCTGGCACGAAGCCGTTCCTCAAACCAATTAGCCACCTGACCGCGTATACCGTGCGCTTTAACCTTCGCAATTAATCTTCTATGCGGAACTGTATCGAACGCTTTTTTAAAGTCTAAATAAATAACGTCAGCCGCTCTATGCCTATCGTATTCGCGCACTATTTCATTATAAAACTCTAACAAATTAGTTAAACAAGATTCTGACGTCGAAACCCATGCTGACTACTATTAATCAAATCGCTATTTTCTAAATGATCGACGACATGATCCCTAACTACTCTCATCCTGTCCACAAAACTATCAAAATTAGCCCTACGGAAGATCGGGGACTTCTATTACGTTACTATCCTTACTGTTTATCAATAGCTTAAACCTAATAATTTGGTGATCGCTACATCCCAAACCCTCGCCTACTTCCAAACCTTCGACTATATTATCGTCATTTGTCATCACCACGTCTAAGATATTGTCACCGCGCGTTGTTTCAGTAACCATTTGTCGTAAAAAATTTTCTTCCATGAACTCAATCAGTCTCAAACCCTCATCATTACCAGTAAAAGTCTCGTAATTAACATTAGGGCAGTCAAAGTCTCCGCTAATTATACTATTCCAATTATTAATAAAGTTACCAAGAAGTGAGTAAAATCTAGTATCGGTGTCGAGGGGTTGAACGGGAGGTCGAAAACAACAACAAAATTAAAACTAATACTACGCGCTCTAACTTCAACGCATATTGCATTAATTGCTGCCGGAAAATCTATCTTAACCTCGATAGCCATAAGGGAATTACGAATGTACAGCAAAACGCCGCCACCAATCCTATGTAATCTATCATTAGTAAAAAGTTTAAAACCCGCTATCTCAAGTTCCCCCAACAAGTCCCGAGTCACGGTATTTAACCACGTTTCGGTTGTAGTAACTATATCGTAGTTCCCGTAATAAATTATCGCCTTAAATTCATTCAATTTATTTCTAATACTACGCGCGTTACAATAAAAGACGTTTCAATTATTTTTCACCACGGATCGGCATTTTAAACTATTTTTCACGTCGGGTTGGCGTTTTCCGGACCCACAACGTTTAAAGAAGACTTCGACCTCTACAGCTTTCGAACGTTCTTATCGATTAACGTACCTAGCCTAGCATTCCCTATTTCATTGAAATGCACCCCCATCTTTTATAAAAAGGCTAGGATCACTAAATTCTGACCACAGCTTTACGAAAGGTACATTTTCCTCAGCACAAATTTCTTCTAGTTTAGTATTAAAAAATATTGTTTTTGACGTAATCCTAAGATCCAAACCGTGCCTAGGGGTAATACCTAGAACTAAAGACCTATCTGACCTCGCCTTCAGGGACCTAATTAACCCCCTATCTCTCTCCAAAAGGTCAGGCACTCTCGTATCGGGCCTATACGAGTCATTGCCCCCTACCATCGTCACCAACATCGAGTGACGGGAGCAGTGGCGGCTCGTGACTAAAAATTCTAGGGGTGCTGTCTCTAAGAATGGGTTGAAATAATTACTGAAATAAAAGGATGAGCATTGAGCAATGAATAAAAGTTTCAAAAGTTATTGAAAAAGTTATTCAGTGAGCTCATGCCTACCGACGAGCCGCCACTGGACGGGAGGCAACATCAATCCTATCTACTTCGTCTCTAATTCTGTCAACCCTGCCCCCTGGGAGACAGACCCTCCTCCTCTTGGTTGGATTCCGTTCAACGAACTCTGTGTCCATATGGCGCACTAAAGAGTCCCCAATTAAAATAGTTTCCCCCTCGTTCACATCCCTATCCAACTGGGCAAAAGGGTTCGAAACCTCGATAGGGGGGGATTCCTATCACTCGAAACCTCGATAGGGATGATGATTATAAAGGATTTGGTAACTAATTTTTACAAGGTTTTACAAAGTTTTACTTTTTTATGTTGGCAAGTTGGTGGTCGACTTGAACACCCAGAATAGGCTAAAATCTAAATCTGAAATTGAAAGTTAGGGGATCAACTAATCTGAACCGTAGACTTATACGCCCCAATATACGGTAATTAATTTGAAAAGGAGATCTGTATTTAACAAGATTCCTACGGCGAAATCTTTGAAAATGTGTCCTGAAGACGTGTTTTGCTGGCCACTTGTTCCTGGACGAAGAATGGGCGTGGTGAACTTAGAGTCGTGACACACCGGTCGAATGATGGACGTAAAAAACGAAGTCGTTATACGCCCGTCAACTGAATGTTGGTTCTTGTTCCAGGGTCTAGAAGACTGGAAGAATTCTGGTTGCAGAGGTCGCCAGTTGTTAACCCCTCCGTCTATGACCTTGGGAGGTTCGAAGTTCTCGGCGGTTCTGGTTAGGTGGCAGCAACGGATTTGTTACTCTGGATCGGAGGAGTACTTCCTAAATTTTCTGAAGGTTCCCCAATTCTTTTTGTAACGTATGGGGAAATTATTTTTCTCTATTTTAAGAATAAGTTCTCTGAAGAGAGCAAGGCTCGAAGGAGAAGACAAAGATATTCTCTTACTGTAGTTTACTGCTAAAATGTTACAGGTAATGCTCAGCCTCTAAGTTAGATCAGACAAATCAGAATGAGAATTTGAAAAATTGTTCGGCTTTATATATGATGACATCATTATTATTTAATATTGACCTGTTTTGTTTTTTATTCTCAATATGCTGCATTATTTTCCAAAATATTTGAAGATAAGTTAAATATTTTAGCTGTAGCAATGTCGAGACAGATAAGCAAGATATTTGAAGATGAAGCCATATTTTTATTTTAAACCGCATGCTGATAGATCTGATGTTATCATGATCTGCCGAGTTAACTAAAAATGGAAATTGAAATATGCATTTTATTATGAATTACAATTAAACATGCATATGAGCCAAAATTAAATCCTTAAAATTTAAAATTAAGTGTTAAGCAAGACATGACTTCATCTTTTACAACGAAGAGATTGCAGAATTTAACAAGATTACATTATTAAGCCAAATTTAAGAAAGTGATGAAGTAATTTAAAAAGAAACAATTCACCATTTATTCAGCAAAAATAAAATAGAAAGCAAATAAAATATTTATTCGACCTGTGTCAGCGTTATGCGAGTTTGGACTCTGTATTTAAAAAGAATATAAGAATATAAATATATATGAATATAAATATATATGAATATAAGAATTATATGAATATATGAATATAAGAATTATTCATTGTTCATTTTTATATTAATACAATAATATAACATCCTAACTAATTCTAACTAGATAACCAGTGGTTTTTATAATACAGATTTATATACAACACATGAGTTGGGATGGTTAAGTCTAGTTCATGTGGTCTGGATACGCAATTTTGGTCGTGCGTAAATAGTTTCACATCGTTCGGTGTCTCTTGTTTTCTTTCGTTCCAAGAATAATCTTTTTACTACAAATATACTGAGGATAATAGCACACACAATAATGATACTAACCGCAGATGTTGAGAAAATTGTTAATGATTGTAGTATTTGTAAAAGGTTATTCTGGTTATCATCTGAAATTTTAAAACGATTCAATTGATCATTCCATTTTGGAGCATGAAGTTCGGGTAGGATGGTTACCGGCTTCATGGAGAGATTTAAAATTTGTATAACGGGTTTAAATTTAGTTTAGGACGGGAAGGGGTATGATTCATTAATTGTAACCTTATAAGGGTTGTATATTTGGGAGGTTTTTGAACGTAAGGAACAACCAATTGGTAGATGGACAATAGTAGGTATTTTGACGAGGGAATAATTTGACGAGCACTCGAAAGTAGCGGTAGTCCTATTCGCGAAATCCAGATGTCTGGTCCAATTCGGAGTTGAACGGTTTTAGAGAAATGGAATTTCGTGAAAGAACATACCAGGGCATGATAGTCACAGATAAAGTCGATAAAGCAGGACCTAGTAGTTGGAAGAATTACTGGTCTGATTGGAGGGAAAACGAGTTGCTTGTTCGTTTGCGCAAATATGCAATGCCGGACGTCACTATCTAACATCATAGAATATGCTGAAAGGTCTTTGATGAGGAAAAGGTAAGGTGGTACTGTGGGTAGATACAATCGACAGAGATTAGAATTGTTTTGGTAGGGTGTTGGGAAAGGGTGAAATTTGTATACGTCATAAGTGAGTACATCGAAAAATGGTACAATCATGAGGTAAGTGTAGGAGCGTGGTGCATGTACAGTTCAGGTGTATTCTAGAAATTGGGGGTAAATAGTACGGTTGAGTGGTAATATGGGTGATAATTTTAATTGTCTGAGAGGTGTGCACTGTGCATTAAGGACTGAAGTGTATCCAATGGTATTAGTGTGGAAAAAGTAATTTTTCTATGGGCTAGCTGGGTCGCACGCAAAACTTTGGAATGAATCGTAATTTGTTGCAAATATTTATCAATTAGGGTTACTTATAGGTTAATTATTCTACTAATTCTAGATATCTTTCGTGCTCTTTGTATTTAGCTAACAGGGATTCAAGGTATGTAAATTTGTCCGAAAGGGCGTGGAGGAAACGATTGTTTTCGTGTAGTGACTCAATGGTTTGTTCTAAAATGTGTCCATTATATTTCCGATTCTGCACAAGGACATTCAATTTGAGTTCAATTCGTTTAATGTCTTCTTCGGTCGCTAGCTAATCCGAATAAACCTTTGAATATTTTTCCTCCCATATCTATCAATCCCCTTTAATTTCTTTCATTAAATTTTGCTGAGTTTTGAGTTCCACTTTGTATCCATGGTAACGATAATATATCTGATAGGGTGTGTGCTGTAGTTTAAATGTTTTCGAATGTATTTTCTAATAAAACGCAACTAATCTGGTCTGTTCCACGAATATGTTTAACAGAACCATGAATTTTACTTTCAAATGCTTTTAATTGGGTTTTTATTTGAAAGAGATTGGTTTTAATTAGAGCAGGTGGTTGCAAATTGATAAAAAGGTCCGCGTGTCCTTTCAAAAATTTTCTTTCTGCAAGCTTTTCTATAACAACTCCGGTAGAAATTTTAATGCTAGGGCTACAAGAGTAAATAATTTGCAAAATTATAAGGCGGACAATTTTAGTCATTTCTACGTCTTAGATTATACAGATGGGGGTTGCCGTGTGGATACTTGTGTTTGTGTGCGGAGTGGTCGGCTTCGCTTTGGTGGTAGTGAGGGTCGACCGTTAAGTTCTGATTCTGAGTGTGTTCGTTTTTTACGTGAAGGTTGGTTCCGAGGGGAGAGGGGACTCTTGGTTCTGGACCGCTTCTTGTTCAGAAATTGGCTCGAGTACTGGTGGTATTACGACGTACCAATCTTCGTCACGGGTAGTGGTTTCCGCGGTGATCACTTCTGTTTTGTGGTCCCTGCTGGATTTGTTAATACCTCGATTTTTCGAAGGGCAGGCGGCTCGAACCCCTGGCAGAGATTTTTTTTGAGAAGGTGTTGTTCGGCAGCTATCTTCAAATTAATTATCAGCGTGAATGATCTTTAGTTTGGAATGATCTCGGAAGTCGACGATTTCGTAACGGTTCTTTCCAAGGTTTTCATAATCCTACATGGGCCATCCCATTTTGGGTATAATTTTCAATGAGCACTTGGCGGTTTCACGCTCTTGATGTAACAGCGCATACCGACGCTTATAGTCCGTTGACGGGGATGACGCCTATGTTGCTCTTGCTCCATCTATTGGTTTCGTTGGTTTAGACCTCTAGGACATATCGGATTATGTAAAAAAATTTGAAAGATCGTTCAACTAGTTGGTGATTTGCTTCTGCCATCTCGGAAAGTGTTAGAACTGCTGGGTCGATTTGGTCAGGCAAATCAAAAGGTAGCCGTTTGTCGTACTGATATAGGACGAAATGAGTGGTGTCTCCGATGGACACGTTATAGCCGTTGTTGATGGCTGTTTGCACCATGGGGAGGGAATCATCCCATGTACGGGGGGATGCATCGATAACATGACAGAGGGCTTCTAAGATCTTCCGATTGTGTCTTTCCACTAAGCCGTTTGTCTGCGGATGGTATGCCACAATGTGTGTGTTTGTAATTTTACACATGTTACAGAATGACTCGAACAGTTTGGAAGTGAAACTAAGGGTGTTATCCGAAATTAGGATGGAAGGAGTAGTATGGTTTTGGATGACGCGTTCCAATAGGGCTCTTGCCACAGTTTCCGAGGTCTGGTTTGGAATGGCAGCTACTTCGCTGTAACGCGAGAAGTGGTCCGTAAACACAATGATGTACTAGTTTCCCTTTGATGTTTTGGGGAATGGTCCTAGTGTGTCCATTCCAGTTCTTTAACAGGGCCGTTGGCATACTGGATATTTATGCATGGGAGCTGTGGATGGTACATTGCCTTTATGTTTTAAACAAGACGGGCATTCAGCGATGTATTTATGTACCTTTTTGTTCATTTCGGGAAAATGGTATCGTTCCAAAAGACTCTTGATGGTGCGATCCGGCCCCATGTGATCATAAAAAAGTGAGTCTGATGGTTATATCTACGAGATCCTTTGGTATTTCCACGAGGTCGTTTCCATCTTCGTTCGTAAAATGTATGAGCCCATTTCTTAGGTTGTACTGTTCTTTTACCTTCGATGTTCCTTTTGTTCCAGGCGAGCCCGAAGGTTCTGGGTGTGTTGGTCCTGTTGTTGGGAGTATTGCAGACATTCGTGGTCGAACACAGGAAGAGTTTCTATCTTATTCACTTGGGTATTGGGTTTGAGTCTCGATAATCCGTCTGGAATAACTTGAAGTTTTCCTGGTTTGCATACGATTTTTACCGCAAAATCCTGAATCAACAGAGCCCAGCTATTCAACCGTCCTTCAAGTAGCTTTTCCTTGAAGAGATACGTGAGTGGCTTATGGTCAATTTTTATGGTTACATCATAGCCGTAGACGATATTTCGGAATTTTTTCAAAGCCCAATATACCGCTAGGGCCTCTCGGTTCATAGTGGAATAATTCTGTTGAAGTGCAAAGAGGAGCTGACTGGCATAAGCAATGGGTAATTCCACACCATCTACATCCTGTAATAGGACAGCTCCTAGTCCTAGGAGGAAGCATCTCTGGCTAGGACAAAGGGTTTGGTGTAATCGGGATATTGGAGGATGGGATTAGTTTACCGATTAAAGTTTCAAAAGCATGTTGGTGATCAGATTCCCAATTAAGTTTATTTTTCTGGAACAAATTGGTAATGGGTTTAGCAATGTTCGAAAATTGGGGGATAAAATTTCGATAGAATCCGACAAATCCAATAAATGCTCGAGCGTCGTCGATGGTTTTAGGTACAAGGTACCTTTCCAGTGCTTTAAGTTTGGCTGGATCAGGTTTAATTCCAGTGGATGATAGTAGAAATCCTAAGTATACCAGGGATTCCTGTAAGAAGGTTGCACTTTGCAAGTTTCAGTTTAAGGTGTGCTTTTCTCAAACGTGATAGCACATTCTGAAGACGTTCAAAGTGTGTTTTTATATCTGAACTATAAACGATAATATCGTCAAGATAGACCAGAGTTTCGACACCTAGTAGGTCGGAAAGGACTATATTCATCAACCTAGAGAAATTAGCAGGCCCATTTTGGACTCCGAAAGGTAAAACCTGGAATTCGTAATGGCCTCGATTATTGGAGAAAGCAGTAAATGCCCGAGATTCGGGACTGACCTCCATTTGCCAATAACCGGATGCTAAATCGAGGGATGAAAAGAAGTTAGTTCTCCTTACGTTCAGAATTGTTTCCTGCATGTTTGGAATAGGGAAATGGTCTGGGATGGTAATGTGGTTTAGGCGTCTAAAATCTATACAAGGGCGAGATGTTCCGTCCTTTTTGGAAACAAGAATCATAGGAGCGGACCAGGGACTAGCTGAAGGCTGAATGACAACCTGCTCCAACATGTCCTTGATGTGTTCCTCAATAGTTACTAATTGGGACTGTAGAACCCTATAGGGAGGAATGAAGATGGGTTTGGAATTGGGTTCCAGCTTGATTTCGAAAGGCACCAAATTAGTTCGGCCCAGAGGATCTTCTTTTAAGGCAATCACATCTCTATTTCTTATTAGGAAATCGAGAAGTGATTTCAATAGTTTGTGATCCTGTACAGCTGGTGACTCCTGAAGGGAGTGCTCCAGACATTTTTTATATTCTTCTTTTAATGCTGAAGGGTTTAACTCTAAGGAACTGGACACACGATTTACAGTACTGGTGGGAAAATCTGAATTTATTTCTACTGTGGAAACAGTTCCTATTTTCTGATTTGAAATTAATTCAATAGGGCTTTTTCCTTTGTTTAAACAAACAACAGGGATAGCTGAATTCTGACTATGACTAAGAACTTGGGCAATAAGAACATCCTCTTGAAATTACTTTTCTCTGTAATAAGAGTGCCATCTGACTCTAATACTTTTCCTTGACCGTTTATTACTCTTGCCCTACAGAGCATATAACAATAGTTATATGCTCTGTAGGGCATACGGAAATTGTGAATCTGACTCTGGTTCGATGATTAAAATTTGCCTTATTGGCTGAAAAATCGTTTCAGTTGTATTTCGAATCTCAACTGCTGAGTTAACTGAAACTGGCTGACTGGAAACTGGTTGACTGGAAACTGACTGACTAGAAACTGACTGACTAGAAACTGACTGACTGGAAACTGACTGTGTCTACAATACAACATTTTGCGGGATATACCGCGTTATCAACTTCTAAATATAATTCGATTTTTCCATATGTAGGTAAGGTATGGGTGTGCTTGAACTCCTCTGAGTTGACAGGAAGGTGCCTTAATTTCATATTTATAATCTGTATTCTCTAGTAATTCATCTGCACATTGCTTCTTAATTAATGTCGCATGTGCTCCTGTATCTAGGAGAGCGGTTAAATTTCGGTTATCTGTGCTGCAATTTATTATTAAATCTAGTAGGTTTGCACCTATTATCCTGATGGGTAGTTTATGTATGTATGTGGGTTTATTACTGCTATTTAGGAGGGAGGAGGTTGAACCGCTGCCTCCAAAGTGGGATCTAAAAAGGAGCTTGAACTGACTTCTATGGGAGGACCTGAGTCATATTCTATGGGATCACCATACACTGGATGGTCTTCTTGAAAAGTGTACTCTGGGGAAACTGATTCTTCAGCGAGTACTTCTACGTACCGGATCATCCGACCTTGCTGATTATATTGGGGTCTTTACATCTGGTAATAGAGTGGTTGACCTTGTGGACATGATCTATTTGGTGGGTGGTTCTGTTGAGGCTGAGAACTAACTGGTTTCTGAGAAGTGGAGGGCTTTTGGGAACGTTGGTGATTTGATCTCTGGAAGTGGGGCCTGTAAACTACAGGGGTTTTGTCAGCACATTTTTGTCGGTCGCCACGGCGATGACCATGTTCATGACAGTGGGAGCAATAAGGGGGATAATTACATTGACTTATCATGTGCCAGAAACTATCGCAATTAAAACACTAAGGAGGAGGGCGTGCATTCTGGGTTTGTGGAACTTGTTTCTGAGGTGGTGTTCCCTGCATCGGCCTACATTTATGAGGTTGTTGTTGTTGTTATTGAATGTAGTGTATGAGGTCTCTCTGCCCTTCCAGTAGTTCTGGCTCGCTAAGTCTGGGTAATGTTCCCTTGTTTTATTTATGTCTTCGCTTACTGGTTTGTCAATATTTAGACACTTGAAATTTCTTTTTAGGTGCTACGAGTAGGTTTTGGTAAATGGATGCTGCTACTATTAGGTTTCTTTGTTTTGAAGTGAATGTAATGTTGCAAGTATTTTCTGCGACTCGGAGGGCTTCTCCTACGAGTTTATGTGTTCGTGTAATAAAAGTATTCAAATCTTCGTGTTCTTCTTTCTTCCATTTAGCTTGGAAAACAGCTTCTAATGTGGCCAAAGGTTGTGCGAGTGTTATTTCTTTGAAAAACTTTAATAAGTGTTTTTTAAAATTGTTCCAAGTTGTAACTTCGCTAATGGATGGGACGTATGTAACTGTATCATGGGCATTCCCTCTTTAGGGTCAATAAACCTTTTAGCTTCTCTAATCTTTATATCATCATCTGTGATGCTTTCGCGTAAGAAATGCTGTTCTAGAGATCCAAGTTATTATCTATGGTTCCTTTAAAAATTAGGACAGTATGCGGAAGGTTTACAAGTCTACCTATAGTTAATGTATGTTGAGGGAGCGGTTTGAGACATGTTAGCTTGTGCTTGATCTGAAGTTTACGTGTTTGGAAATATGTTTGAAGGGAACGGAGTAGGTGGAAAAATGGGTGTAGGGGAATTTCCAATGTCAGAAAGCGCACCGTCTGAATCGCTCATATATGAAGGTACTGTTAATGTATTCTAATTTGGCCTGCTAGACCGATCTTAATCTATGGAATGATCACTTGAGTGGCTTTCCTAACTACTCTATCTAAGAAATACACAAATAAATGCACAACGATTTGTCTAACTAGGGAAAAATGTGAAAAAAGTTGTAAACAAAAAAAAAATGCAAACAAAATTTTAATCGAATGTACGTGAATGAATGTACAGTAATATTATGATTGGGACATTAAATAAAATTATTCTATGCTAACTATAATAGTGAAAATAACTCGGTTTCAATAAAAAGAAATGTATCAGTGGTGTATGGAGTGTTCGCTGTGTTTTGTGTTAATTCTGGCTTGATACTAATTATTAACTGTTAATTATACTATACTCAAATTTTACTCAAATGTTTAGTACCGTATATTGGGGCGTATAAGTCGGTATTTTAAGCTTAAAATTATGCCCCTAAAGTAGGGAGTCGACTTATAGGCCCAGTCTAAAAAATTAACCTTCCACTTTCCATTTTAGCTTGTATTTAAAGACAGGTCTACCTGTCATAGGACCTCAGTCCTACATTAGCTCGCTTTTGGTCAACATCTGAATTGGATCCATATGAAGAAGCACTTGCAAATGTATCTCAGGATGTATATCTACAGATCTACAGATCGACAGAAGCTAAGACTAACAAAGACCCTAAGATCCACTCTAAGGTTAGCATGAAGAAGAGAAGGTTAGAAGAAGAGAATAAGAGGTTAAGTAAGTAGCAAAACCTATCATTCGTGGGTTAACATTCATTCAGAAAAAGAGAAAGAAAGACTCACCATCATCATCCGCCGGCCACTGCCGACAAGTTGGAAAAATAGTCTAAGAGAATAGGAGAGGGGTGAAAGATGAAAAGAAATAAAATAAGAACGCTTACAAATCATGCAAACACAGTCTTAACTCAAACTCTGTCATACCATGCAAACTACAGACATGCAAGTAAAGAGAGGATAAGAAAAGAAAAGAAAAAAAAAGTAGGAAGAGTATAACAAAAAGTGGGTTAGTTTACGCTACGAGCTACATCTAAGTTCGTGTGTTTAATTTTTTTTTAAAATAATTGTATTGCTGGCATATCACACGATGGCATGTCACAAGCTGGCATTAATCGTCAACAGACACATCCTCGACCATTACCCCGAGAGCTCCTGTTGCTAATTGTTAATATTTTTAAAATGCCTATCTAAACGGTTTTTAAACATATTAAAGTACTTGTAGGTTATCTCCCCCCACCAACTTTGACAGAATATGTTCGTTAAAACTAACGAAAATATCACGACTTAACCTAACCAATTATCAAGGGTGTACAGTTGATCTATTATTTATTAATTATAACATTGTTTCTGGCATAGTATTTACCAACGCTGGGCACTTGCGGTATTTTGCGGTACTGCGGTACTGCGGTACTACCGCACTACCAAACCGGTACCGCATAACGCAGTACCGCAAAGGATCGCTGAAAGTACAGCAGTACCGCTACCGCATTCAAATTTCCCGCGGTACTTTCCGCGGTACCGACAAACACGACTTTTCAAAAAATTAACACTTTTTTTGAAGTAAACCTTATTACAGGAGTACAGTAAGACGAATGCTGCGTGTGTTGCATCAGCCTAACTCTAGACACGTTAAGTTTTCGTTCAGAACATGTTACGTTGCCATCCTATCACAACGCCTCAGTGCAGTGCTTGCTTTTGAGCCGGTTGCACGTGTGTTACATTTCTGTGACAAAGATCGATTTTTAGCCATTATGGCAGAAAGTTCAGGTGCGAAATCGCCGATATGCAATTTCTGAAAATATGTGCTATTACTTGTGTTGTTCTTGTGTGCAGTACCGCAGTACCGCAGTACCGCGGAACGCACCAGGGGGACCTGAAAAAGTACCGCAGTACCGCGTAACGCACTGGGCATGCTGAGGTACCGCAGTACCGCGTAACGCACCCCAAATTTTGGTACCGCGCCCACCACTGGACTATTTACTATTTACTAATAGATCAACTGTACGCCCTTGATAATTGATTAGGTTAAGTCTTGATATTTTCATTAGTTTTAACGAAAATATTGTCAAAATTGGTGGGTGGGAGATAACCTACAAGTACCCATATTAACGCTGGTAGAGTTCACGACGGACGCGGGAAGATTATTCCATTTATTAATTACTTTAATCTTAAAAAAGTTTTTAGCGATGTTAGTAATGATTCGTCTGCCACGCACCTTAAATCCGTTATTACGAGTATTGCAATTATCGAAAGCGCACAGTTTGTCAAAATTTACGTTATCGATTTTATTAACGATTTTGAAAACTTCAATAAGCTCCCCCCTTAATCTCCTAGTTTCGAGTGGATGCAAGTCTAACTCTTTAATCATATCTTCGTAAGACTTGTTGCGTAGTGACGGAAATAGTTTCGTGGCTCGTCGCTGAACCCTTTCCAACCTATCAATATCCTCACGCAAATACGGGCACCAAAACTGAACAACATATTCTAAATGAGGCCTGACTAGGGACTTGTAAAGGGGCAATATAATATTTTTTTATTTACATTCGAAATTACGCGCTATGAAGCCTAACATCCTATTAGCTTTTGCGCAAGACTCCAGGCACTGATTTCTAACTTTTAAATCCTTAGATACGCGTACGCCTAAATCTACTTCCTCGTCAACGCTCGCTAACTGTCTACTGTCCATCGTGTACGTGTAATTATTGTTACGAGAACCTATATGCAAAACTTTACATTTGTCAACGTTAAATTGCATCTGCCACTTATCCGTCCACTCCATAATCCTATTTACATCGTCTTGGAGCCTATTTATATCGTCCACGTTAACAACTGTACCGTCTATTTTAGTATCGTTCACGAATTTTGACACGTTACTAGTCAAGCCTACATCAATGTCGTTAATATAGATTACGAATAGCAATGGGCCTAACACTGAATCCTGTGGGACACCCTTACCTACATCCAACCACCCCGATTCACTACCATTAACAACGACCCTCTGTTTCCTGGCACGAAGCCGTTCCTCAAACCAATTAGCCACCTGACCGCGTATACCGTGCGCTTTAACCTTCGCAATTAATCTTCTATGCGGAACTGTATCGAACGCTTTTTTAAAGTCTAAATAAATAACGTCAGCCGCTCTATGCCTATCGTATTCGCGCACTATTTCATTATAAAACTCTAACAAATTAGTTAAACAAGATTTCTGACGTCGAAACCCATGCTGACTACTATTAATCAAATCGCTATTTTCTAAGTGATCGACGACATGATCCCTAACTACTCTCATCCTGTCCACAAAACTATCAAAATTAGCCCTACGGAAGATCGGGGACTTCTATTACGTTACTATCCTTACTGTTTTCTATCAATAGCTTAAACCTAATAATTTGGTGATCGCTACATCCCAAACTCTCGCCTACTTCCAAACCTTCGACTATATTATCGTCATTTGTCATTACCACGTCTAAGATATTGTCACCGCGCGTTGTTTCAGTAACCATTTGTCGTAAAAAATTATCTTCCATGAACTCAATCAGTCTCAAACCCTCATCATTACCAGTAAAAGTCTCGTAATTAACATTAGGGCAGTCAAAGTCTCCGCTAATTATACTATTCCAATTATTAATAAAGTTACCAAGAAGTGAGTAAAATCTAGTATCGGTGTCGAGGGGTTGAACGGGAGGTCGAAAACAACAACAAAATTAAAACTAATACTACGCGCTCTAACTTCAACGCATATTGCATTAATTGCTGCCGGAAAATCTATCTTAACCTCGATAGCCATAAGGGAATTACGAATGTACAGCAAAACGCCGCCACCAATCCTATGTAACCTATCATTAGTAAAAAGTTTAAAACCCGCTATATCAAGTTCCCCCAACAAGTCCCGAGTCACGGTATTTAACCACGTTTCGGTTGTAGTAACTATATCGTAGTTCCCGTAATAAATTATCGCCTTAAATTCATTCAATTTATTTCTAATACTACGCGCGTTACAATAAAAGACGTTTCAATTATTTTTCACCACGGATCGGCATTTTAAACTATTTTCACGTCGGGTTGGCGTTTTCCGGACCCACAACGTTTAAAGAAGACTTCGACCTCTACAGCTTTCGAACGTTCTTATCGATTAACGTACCTAGCCTAGCATTCCCTATTTCATTGAAATGCACCCCCATCTTTTATAAAAAGGCTAGGATCACTAAATTCTGACCACAGCTTTACGAAAGGTACATTTTCCTCAGCACAAATTTCTTCTAGTTTAGTATTAAAAAATATTGTTTTTGACGTAATCCTAAGATCCAAACCGTGCCTAGGGGTAATACCTAGAACTAAAGACCTATCTGACCTCGCCTTCAGGGACCTAATTAACCCCCTATCTCTCTCCAAAAGGTCAGGCACTCTCGTATCGGGCCTATACGAGTCATTGCCCCCTACCATCGTCACCAACATCGAGTGACGGGAGCAGTGGCGGCTCGTGACTAAAAATTCTAGGGGTGCTGTCTCTAAGAATGGGTTGAAATAATTACTGAAATAAAAGGATGAGCATTGAGCAATGAATAAAAGTTTCAAAAGTTATTGAAAAAGTTATTCAGTGAGCTCATCCTTATATTGTTCTTGATTATTTCAATTGTAAATAAAAAATTTAGGGGTGCTGCAGTTCCGCAGTGCCTACCGACGAGCCGCCACTGGACGGGAGGCAACATCAATCCTATCTACTTCGTCTCTAATTCTGTCAACCCTGCCCCCTGGGAGACAGACCCTCCTCCTCTTGGTTGGATTCCGTTCAACGAACTCTGTGTCCATATGGCGCACTAAAGAGTCCCCAATTAAAAGTTTCCCCCTCGTTCACATCCCTCCAACTGGGCAAAAGGGTTCGAAACCTCGATAGGGGGGATTCCTATCACTCGAAACCTCGATAGGGATGATGATTATAAAGGATTTGGTAACTAATTTTTACAAGGTTTTACAAAGTTTTACTTTTTTATGTTGGCAAGTTGGTGGTCGACTTGAACACCCAGAATAGGCTAAAATCTAAATCTGAAATTGAAAGTTAGGGGATCAACTAATCTGAACCGTAGACTTATACGCCCCAATATACGGTAATTAATTTGAAAAGGAGATCTGTATTTAACAAGATTCCTACGGCGAAATCTTTGAAAATGTGTCCTGAAGACGTGTTTTGCTGGCCACTTGTTCCTGGACGAAGAATGGGCGTGGTGAACTTAGAGTCGTGACACACCGGTCGAATGATGGACGTAAAAAACGAAGTCGTTATACGCCCGTCAACTGAATGTTGGTTCTTGTTCCAGGGTCTAGAAGACTGGAAGAATTCTGGTTGCAGAGGTCGCCAGTTGTTAACCCCTCCGTCTATGACCTTGGGAGGTTCGAAGTTCTCGGCGGTTCTGGTTAGGTGGCAGCAACGGATTTGTTACTCTGGATCGGAGGATTCTCTGGTACTTCCTAAATTTTCTGAAGGTTCCCCGATTCTTTTTGTAACGTATGGGGAAATTATTTTTCTCTATTTTAAGAATAAGTTCTCTGAAGAGAGCAAGGCTCGAAGGAGAAGACAAAGATATTCTCTTACTGTAGTTTACTGCTAAAATGTTACAGGTAATGCTCAGCCTCTAAGTTAGATCAGACAAATCAGAATGAGAATTTGAAAAATTGTTCGGCTTTATATATGATGACATCATTATTATTTAATATTGACCTGTTTTGTTTTTTATTCTCAATATGCTGCATTATTTTCCAAAATATTTGAAGATAAGTTAAATATTTTAGCTGTAGCAATGTCTAGACAGATAAGCAAGATATTTGAAGATGAAGCCATATTTTTATTTTAAACCGCATGCTGATAGATCTGATTTTATCATGATCTGCCGAGTTAACTAAAAATGGAAATTGAAATATGCATTTTATTATGAATTAAAATTAAACATGCATATGAGCCAAAATTAAATGATTAAAATTTAATACTAACTGTTAAGCAAGACATGACTTCATCTTTTACAGCGAAGAGATTATGTATGAAGAAAATGAACAATGCAGAATTTAAAAAGATTACATTATTAATCTGAATCTAAAAAAAATAATTAAGTAATTTAAAAAAAAAAATTCATTTATTCAGCAAAAATAAAATCAAATCAAAATAGCTGTGTACGTCATATACGATGCGCGTGTGTGTTTTTGAGGTAAAGCGATAGTAATTCTCCTTTATATGTATATATATGTCACTAAACGTAGGCGAATACGCCACACGCCTTCTATTTTTGCTTTTTCTATACATGCATACGCGCCCACATACATACATACATTTCATATATTTTTTGTGGGCCTGAGCTGCCAGGTTAGGTTACCCTATACCCTTAGTGATCACTAGGGTGGTCAAAAGTCAATAAAGTCAAATTGTTTCCTATAGGGCACTTTTCGCTGAAACGACTGAAAATGCAATAAAAACACCTGTAGGGGGTATATTACCAGTTAATAGGTCAACCAAAAGTCAACTTTTACCTGTTAGGTCAAAAAATAGCAATGAGGTAAATAAAGTCAATTTTTTGGAATAAATAATTAAAATAACTAAAAATTGGCATCGTTTTGGTTAACTGGCAACTTCGCTGCTCGTATTTGTCTTATTCAGTTATGTCCGTTCTGGTTTTGGATGTGGTTGTGTTGTATGTATTGTGGTTACTGGTTACCATTTTTTATTTGTGATTTTTTCTGATTTGTGATTTCACTGATTTCGATTTCTTTTGATTTCAGATATTTAAAATGCCAAAAGTTGCAGTTAGTTCTATTGCTAAAGTGCGCGCTATAATTGCAAAATATCCTAATGAATTCATTTGTTCAGGAAAAAATGAGCTATACTGTCAGATTTGTTGTGTTGTGGTCAAGCATGACAAATCCTTTTTTGTGGATAAACATCGCTCTACCCAAAAGCACCAGCGTGGTATAAACCAAAATGTGGGAATGAAAAGACGCAAACCCTTTTAAAGTACAAGTCTTCAGATTTTTCGGAAAAACTTGTGACTACATTTCTGTCAGCCAACATACCTCTTCATAAGTTGAGCAACCCTCATGTGAAACAATTGTTCTCTGAATTAGGTGTAGCAGTGCCTTGCGTGTCAACTTGCAGATCAATAGCAATGAAACAGGCAGAAAGCGAGTTAAGTAGAATAAAACATTTGCTAGAGGGTAAATTAGTTTTCCTAATTGTTGATGAAAGTGAAGTAAGGGGCTCAAAATATTTGAACATACTTGCTGGATCTATTGATGTTCCCAAGAAAACATATTTAATCAGGTGCGATGTTCTTCTTGGAAATGTTAATGCACGAACTGTCATACACAAGATTGACGATACTGTAAAAGAATTCGAGATACCAAGAGAAAATTTCTGTTTACTTCTGTCTGATGCAGCTCGTTACATGGTGTCAGCTGGAGTGACACTCAAGCAACTTTTTCCAAGACTTTTCCATGTAACGTGTCTTGCGCATCTGTTACATAATTGTGCGATGCAAATAAGAGCATTTTATAGTGATGTTGACACTTTAATTGCATGTGTCAAGGCTTCTACTCTTAAAAACAAAAGGAAGGAAGGAATTGTTTGCTGAAATAGGAACTCCTCCAGAACCGATTGTAACACGTTGGGCAAGCTGGCTGAACGCTGCTTTTTATTATGCAGACAATTTTCCAAATGTGAAGACAATTGTGGAAAATTTTGAAGATGAAGGAATCATTGTTCAGAAGGCTAAAAGAGTGTTGCTAATGAAAAACTGCCAAAGCAACTAATGTCAATCAAAATGAATTATAGTTTGATTGCTAGCTTAGTGACTAGGATGGAAGCATCTGATTGCACCATTAGAGAGGCATATGAAACCATTTCTTCTATCAACCCTGGCGAAGATATGTGTTCAGTCAAACAATACATTGAAACAAGACTCAAGACAAATGGTATTTGTGAAATAATTAACCTCAGTAGACCTAAAATCTCACCAACAGTTTATGGTCAGCTTTTGCAATGTCAACCAACAACTGCCGCTGTAGAGAGATCTTTCTCCATGCTTAATAAATTATTAAGTAAGGATCGCAATTTTTTGCCAGAAAATGTCGGCAAATACTTCATAATTTACCACAATCGGTCAACTGGTGTAGAAGAGCAAGAATAAGTAATTAAAGTATCGTTTTTATTATTGAAAGTAAAGGCAACTTTATAAGTCAATTTTTTCAATTCGTAAGGTCAACTTTCTTAATTTTTTCGGTCAACTTTGACTGCCCTACTGATCACACACACACACACACACACACACACACATATATATATATATATATATATATATATATATATATATATATATATATATATATATATATACACAATTTAGGGTGGAGCGAAAAATACTTTTTTTCTAGTATGAAGTTCTAATAATGATTAAAAGTTGCATTTAGTGGACAATATACCTGCCAAAATATGAGTTCATTTGTTTAATATTTTCAGCTGCCACCAGGGGGCTAAAGTTAACACAATTTTGGGTAAAAAGGAAAAAAATGCTTCTATTTTAGGTTTATCAAACTATTATAAAATTTTATCTTAGAATTATCTAATAGTTTGATTAACATTCGTAAATGATAAGAATTCGTTTTGTAAAAATGCCTTTTCATATGCTTAATATCTTCAGCTGCCACAAGAGGGCTGAAGTTAACTTAAAAATGACAATTAAGTATGATTCTATATTTACTTGAAAAAGGGAATAGTAATAAATTAGGATGTCTCTCCTCCTTTATACTGACTTGAGACAGTTAAGAAACGTTATTTCGTGCCTTAGCGGAGTTACCACCCTTTCCCCAACCAACCTCCCTCTAGAAAGGGTTCTTGCTGAAGACTATTTAGTAATTTGCTTTGTGTCAAATTTGGCTGTTTTTTCCTTGATTCTAATGTAGCACGAATCCAACCGTCTCTGTTTGTAGGTCCGCAGACTGATCCAGCAGAGTCTGTAACGAGCTTGACGCATCTCTCTACGGCTTGTGTATGACATGGAAACTTAAATAATTCTGAATGAAGAGTAGTACCATGTTTGATGCATGATTCAATATCATCAAGAGAAACTCCTTTGGTTATCGGTGGTTCTGCTATCTGAAAATCTTGCCACATAATGAGATCTGTAGTCTTTGGCATAAAAATTTATTTCTGGCACCTTAAAATACCTGACAACATCTGTTTCTTGAATGCATGCCCTTGCTTTTATGATACGCCTAAATCCCAACTACGCACATGCTCCCTTTCATCAGCTATCATTGCAATGAGAATGTTTTCTTGATTTGCGTAATATGCATTTCGCTGAATACCGGCTTCTTGCAATCATATGCCACATATGTTTAGCACCATATTGGCATAATGGTTTATGCTTTATCTGAAACCACATTGGTGCGTATACCCTAACAATGAAAATAGCTAATTCTTGTAAATTGCCTGAAGGATTCTCTGTGCTTGCATATAACCGCAGAGTCCTGTTTGCTGTGGTGAGCCACCTTGAATGTGATATATTGCCTGGACTCTTATGACTAAGACTCTTTGAGAATGTTCCACTTGATATAGCCTTGTGAATTTCAAGAAGGTATTTCTGGTCAGTACTTATGTCATCTACATCAACTTCACACATGTCCTCTTGAATTTCAATGGGTTTGAAGTTAACTATGGGAAGCTTTTCACAGTCTGAAAGTGCTCGGCCAATTTCTCCTGAAAATGCTCTTGGTCCAGTAGTGGTACCATCCAAGTGATGAAACAGATGGCGCAATGGAAGTTCATTAAGGTGTAAAAGGCATATCAGCCACTGCAATGGCTTATTAAAGGCTTCTTCCAGTAATCTTATTGTGCCTCCAATACTACCAGTGTTAACCACTGTCGAATCACAGCCAATGAAACGATGTTCCATATATCAACATTCCTTTCTTTCAAGCAATTCACTAGCGCTGTGCAAATGTATTTAGCTTTGCCACTGGAAGGTGTCACATGTGCAAAGTACAGAGAGTGTGGTTCAGATATTATGCTGATATGCTCTTCGCGTTTGGTTATTTGGTGGTTAGAGCCATCACTCTCCTGGACTTGAATCATTGTTTTATCCTTTCTGCCATCAAAGTATAATCCCCGCATGGTTTTTGGCTCTCCTATCTGTTGTAGTTCCTTTCTCTGTTTTTGTCTTTCACGTCTTAGCTTACTTCTGTCTATAATATTCCCTTTGTCTTCGGGAGTAACAATTTTAAGATCTGCCAATACTGCAGAAGCAATAGCAGCCCCAGCTCTGTCCGACATTTTAAATCTATCACAAGTAATTGCTAATGAAGGCAGTGGCTCACGCATCTGTTGTTCTGATATTACATATTGAGTCGAGGTTGTATCTTCCTCATTATCTTCAGATATCTCTTCTAGTTGTTGAAGTTCACTTGTCTCTGTTTCGATTTGTAAGTTGGACGTATTGGTTATAGCAGCACTAGTTGTTTGTGAGGATTCCAGACGTGCTTTTTCCATTTCCTTTCGATGTTCTCTTGCTTGTAATCGTCTTGTGTATGCTATGTCAATGCTTCCTATCACCATTATTCTGCGTGTTCGTTGGTCATTTAAAATTCCTGCTCTTTTGGAGGGACTTGCTTACTCTTTTCACATGAGCATCTCCTAAACTCCTTACATTTGCAGGTGCAGATGTCAAACAAAGTGCATTTTGAAGAGTTTTCAAATTCTTCAAGCTGATTTTGTACTTAGGCTGATCCTTGCGTGACTTGTATGGCTTTAATAAGGACCTGTATTTATCATGGTACACTCGCATCATCTGTAAAACGCGTGTATGTGAAACTATTGGCAAAGAGGCCTTCTTCCAAATATTTTCTACCTTTTTGGAAACTGCCTCTGCTATTTCAGAAAATGAAGGCTCCTTGTTATTCATCTGCTCCTTCACTAAATGTTTTGTGAACAGGTAATCTTTCATAATGCAGTTATAAGTTGGTAGTTGCATATCACTCATCTCACAAGGTACTTCAAATATGGAACACTTCATATGTTCTCTAGTGAAATGTTTATATTTAGTATTTGATGCCATAATATTTTTAAGAAAAATTCACAATCACAAAATGTCCTGTAACATCAAAACATTATATAATATAATATAATATATTTTATAAGTATATATAATATATTATATAAATATATATATATTATATAATAAACTAAAATTATATAATACATTATAAGAAGCATTTTATAATAAAATCAATATTATCTCTATATAAATCACTTTAAAATAAGTTTTATAATATTCCGATCATATTAAAAAACTCTCCGATCAACTGAGCGACTAGGCCTACTACCTAAGAAGAGAAGTGTTAACACACTGTTCTAATGACTCACAGAAAGAAATTCCTTCACACCAAAACCCTCCCCCACAACCCCCCCAAACCCTCCCCCACAACATTCAGTGTAGTCTCAACATGACTCAGTTACTCTAAATTGTGCTAACTTCAGCTCTCTTGTGGCAGCTGAAGATATTAAGCATATGAAAAGGCATTTTTACAAAACGAATTCCTGTCATTTAAGAATCTTAATCAAACTATTAGATAATTCTAAGATAAAATTTATAATAGTTTGACAAACCTAAAGTAGAAGCATTTTTTTCCTTTTTACACAAAATTGTGTTAACTTTAGCCCCCTGGTGGCAGCTGAAAATTTTAAACAAATGAACTCATATTTTGGGAGACATATTTCGTCCACTAAATGCAACTTTTAATCACTATTAGAACTTCATACTAGAAAAAAAGTATTTTTCGCTCCACCCTAATACACATATTGGGGGGTAAATAAGTATATCAGCTTGTTGCATGAAATGTTGCATTGCAATTGCACTCTCCCCTTTTAGGCACATTCTACTAGCATAAAATAAGAAATTTGTAATTTTTGCCCTTCATTAACATTTATTTTCTTTTTGCAGTGAAATGAATTAAATTTGAATTGAATTTCCTGTCATGGTACCATACGTGCATTATACAAGAGGAAATGGTGATGTATCGTATGTGGACAATATTTGCCTCAGCTTTCCGTCTGGAGCACTATCGATGGGAAAGCGTATTATTGAGACGATAATGGCCCTCCTCCGCCCTGAAGAAGCTGGAGCTCAGCAGCGGTATGTATGAGCCTATCTTATACCATCATCTCTCATATTATAATGTTCCTATTCATGGATATTTGAGAAATATATAGCTATTTCCTTTTGAAATAGATTTAATGGTCATGCATTTACTCAGATTTTTTCTTCCTTCACAGATCGATGGAGGATGCCGCAAGGATAACAGCCGCCATCCTTATTGAGCACTGGGAGTTCTGAAAAATTTACACAGTCTCGCAAGTGACAGTCATAAGGCGAATCATCAAGCTATGCAAGCGCTTTCAGGAAATTTTGCGCTGGAAGAAAACAAGAACGGCATTACAGACTTTGAGTGCAAAAATTTTCTCATTTAACGATGATTGTTCCAAATTATTTGATATTTTCATCACTGACAACGAGAAAAAAGCAAGACAAGAAGAAAGTAGCGTCGTGAAAATGAGCAAAGATGAACTGTTGTTCTACGAAGACCAAAAAATGAACAAAGAAGGAGAAAGAAAAATATTTTGTGAACTATTTGTGGACAAGAGGTGGTTGAAGACTGAAAAACGGATAAAGGAAAACAGACTGCGTCTACAACGCCAGAAGCAGGACAATGAAGAGGCGCATTGTAGCCAACAAACGAGAGAAGATATTTTACAGGTAATTGAGAGTGATGACATTTTATATAAGGAGCTGCACAGTGAGGAAGAAGAAATGCTCCCATTCTGAGTCGAAATATGGAAATGGTAAGAAAAAAGGAAATTCAACAGTAGCGCCAACAAAAATTATGACATGCCAGCACATATCAGACTGAGTGAGGGGAAAAATTCGTCCAGAAGTTTATGAAATAATAAACAAACTTATATCATCATACCACATGACTAAGAGGCAAGCTGCAGGCGCTATAGTTGAAATCTTGAAACAATATGTTTGGCAAAAACTTTAAAATTCATGAAGAGGATAAAGATATTAATCTTGACACACTGCCAGCAAAAAGTAACATACGTAAGGCTGGGAATATCATTGAAGTACTCACAATAGCACAGATTGCTCACGAAGTAATGGATACTAACAGCGAAATTTTCATAGTGTATTCAAGTGATGGATCCAAAAAACGTGGTACTGGTAACTTTCTAGTTCAGGGCATAACCATCAATGACAAGCCTGGAACGCTGCCGACTCTGGGTGTGGACACAGAAATCATGCAAAATCTGGCAGACTTAAAGGTGGCAACATTTCACATGCAAGAGGCGGCGAGTGGAATCTCAGCCAAGACTCTTTACTCACGCATAAGCTTTGTATTGACAGATCAAACGTCCCACAATTTGAAGGGTGAGAACTTGTTTGCAATATTTTGGATTTTGCTGGTCAATATCCCAAGTTTCACTTGTTCTGCAACGTGCATCCTTCCTTGATGCTCATGAGGGTCCTTGTAAAGTTTTGGGTATCCATTGAACAAGAAATAGGATAGAATAAAATCTATGCAGCAGTCTTGGTCGACTCTACTAACAGAAAGAAGGGTGCAACAGAGCAATTGATTGATTGCATTACGAGAATCGTGAATCATGACTTTGATCACAAGCCATGGAACTACGCATGCGAATGTGATGAAGCAATACACCCCAAGAAGAATCAGAGCCTCTCACTGAAGGACGAGCGGTTTGATCGACTCACAAGCTGTGCAGCAACAACGCTGCACCACTACGAAGATGAAAGACAATTCTTTGCAGGAATGAGTCACGTCACCAACAAGATGATCAGTATCTGCAGATCATTTCAAGAAATAAAAATTTTTCCCGTGCTCCTCTGCGCTGGTGCCCTCATTGGCATTCACCCGATAAACCCTCTCATTAGACTGACGAAGTCCAGCTCGACAACATATGGTGAACTGATTCCTGTATTTAAAATTCTGTATGAAGAGCTCAGAGATACACTGGCTGAGTCTCTTCTGTCCGCGGAGACGCACGCTTTCAATTTCATCAGTGATCTAACCTCCAAGAGAACCTATACAAGCCTGAGGTTGTGCAGTTCATACGCGAATATAGTGAACTGCACAAGGACCAGCTGATCCGGCTTATTTTCAGATATGGTGAGCTTGAAGGCCGAACAGAGCAGTACCGAGTTGACCTGCTCTCCTCAGAAAAGCTCCAGTATATCCCTGTTCATAATCTCGCCGAAGAGCGCTCTGTGGGTTTTGTGAACTATAAACTCTCGGTTCGTGGCACCGGGCAGCATCTTCTGTGTTAGTGAAGCGACAGAGTGTTGACCTGATAAGTCAGACAGAACCAGGCACTAAATGACAGACACTGAACGACAACAACTGAACTTAAAAAAATGCATGATATTCCATATATACACAGTATATATATATATATATATTGCTATGTTTCCCACTTACGTTAATATTATATATATATTATATATATATATATATAATATATATATATATATATAATATTAACGTAAGTGGGAAACATAGCAATATATATATGTATATATACACACCTTACCTTACCTTATGAACCTCATGTTGTTTCGTGCGTTGGTCTCTCTTCACACGGAGGTCAAGCTGGTGGCCCCGCTTCTAGGTCTGGCCTGGTGGAGGAGCGAGTTGCTTTCTTGCGCTCTCCACCGTACATAGCCAGGCACGCCCGGCTCATCTGGTACTGTCCTGAGCCAGGCATCCAGTCTTTTCTTGAAGACTTCAACTTTGACCCCCGTTACGTTTCTGAGGTCCTTAGGAAGCTGGTTGAAAAGTCTTGGCCCCCTGACAACGAAGCTATTTTCCTTCAGGGTTGAGGAGGTCCCTTGTCGGGCCTTTAATTTGGAAACACTACACATTCTGCCTTTCCTATTTTCCAGTGTTGTTTGAATGGTAATTGGGTTTAGTTTTAGGTTTGGTACCAGTTTTTCGATCATTTTCCATATGTAGATTATGATGTACCTCTCTCTTCTTCTTTCCAGTGAGTGCAGATTTAGTTTACGTAGTCTTTCCCAGTAGTTGACTTCTTTGCAGCCATCAATCTTGGCTGTGAAATGCCTTTGCGTTTCTTCTAGTTTATTAGTTTTTTCCTTTTTATATGTGGACGTCAAAACTGAGCAGTATTCAAGTTTTGGTATAATCAGTGTTTTTAGCAGGGGAATCATTACTGTCCTATCCCTTCTCTTGAACGTTCTTAGTACCTGCCTGGCGACTCTTTTTGCTTTATTTATCGCTATCTGATTTTGTGTTTCGAATTTCGCATCATCTGTCATTATTATCCCGAGATCAATCGCTTTCGTGCTTCTCCGAATTTCCTGTGTATCTGGAGCATAATATGCAGTCTGTTGCGGTTCTTCTTTTTTACCATATCTCAAGAGCTGAAATTTCTCGGCGTTGAATGACATGTTGTTGTCTTCTGACCATTTGTATATTTTGTTCGTGTCCCTCTGCAAGGCCTCCACGTCATGTACATCGCTGATTTTTCTGCTGATCTTTGTATCGTCTGTAAAGGATGTTACTATACTATTGCTGTTTACTCCGCTGTCTATGTCTGTTAGCATGATAATGAACAGGAGTGGGGCCAGTACTGTCCCTTGTAGTACTGAGCTGCGTACTTCCGATTCTGATAATGATATACCTTGAATTTTGACGACCTGCAGACGATCTCTAAGGAAGTTGTAGATCCATTTTCCCACTTTGCCTGTTATTCCCATATATTTCATTTTATGTGTTATTATACCATGGTCACATTTATCGAAAGCTTTTGCAAAATCTGTGTATATAACATCATAGTTGTCATTGCCTTCCAATGCATCTAGGATATTGTTGTAGTGTTCTTAGTTGTGATAGGCATGAGGTACCTGATCGGAATCTATGCTTATTTTCGTTGAATCTTTCCAGTGTCTCTAGGAAATCATAAATTTTCTCTCTAACTATTCTTTCAAATACTTTGGTGAGGTGGGACGTCAATGACCCTGGTCTATAGTTCTTTGCTTGAGATCTGTCCCCTCCTTTATATATAGGGACAATGTTTGCTCTTTTCAAGATGCTCGGTATTTCCCCAGTGTCTAGGGATCTTCTCCATATCCAGTATAAAGGTGTAGCTATTTCATTTTTACAGTTTTTAATCAATAATGCGTTCCAATTGTCCGGACCTGCAGCTGAATGTGGTTTCATTTGTCCTATAGCTCTCGCTACATCTTCTGGTGTAAAATCAAAGTCTGTTATATACTCTCCTTGCAATTCCTCTTCAAAGAATGCATTTATGTCAGGTATCGCTTTGTCACTTTTTGGGGTACTGAAAACTGATTCATATATATATATATATATATTCATTTATTTATTATACAGGGTGTACATAAAGTCAGGATCTATTTTTGTGAAGCACTTGGAAATTATATGGAATTCAATCATAAAATGATAAAGTGGTAACATTTATTAAATAATTAAGAGTAGGATTCGACGTGACCCCCGTCAGTATCCCTGCACAGCTCAAATCGTTCCGCAGCATTTCTAAACACATTCTGGAGCATTTGCGGGGTTATGTTATCTGCAGCAGTTCGTATACGTGTACGTAAGTTTTCAAGACTCGTAATCTTCGTCTGATAGACGTGCGATTTGATAAAGCCCCATGCAAAGAAATCTAAAGGGGTTAAATCTGGTGATCTCGCTGGCCAAGGTCTGTTGCTTCCGCGTACGATCCAGCGATTTGGAAAACGTCCATTTAGATAATCCTGAACAATTTTGGCATAGTGACAAGGAGCACCATCATGTTGATAGACGACGGTACTAACAATCCTATCCCCGTCGTCTATCAACATGATGGTGCTCCTTGTCACTATGCCAAAATTGTTCAGGATTATCTAAATGGACGTTTTCCAAATCGCTGGATCGTACGCGGAAGCAACAGACCTTGGCCAGCGAGATCACCAGATTTAACCCCTTTAGATTTCTTTGCATGGGGCTTTATCAAATCGCACGTCTATCAGACGAAGATTACGAGTCTTGAAAACTTACGTACACGTATACGAACTGCTGCAGATAACATAACCCCAAATGCTCCAGAATGTGTTTAGAAATGCTGCGGAACGATTTGAGCTGTGCAGGGATACTGATGGGCGTCACGTCGAATCCTACTCTTAATTATTTAATAAATGTTACCACTTTATCATTTTATGATTGAATTCCATATAATTTCCAAGTGCTTCAAAAAATAGATCCTGACTTTATGTACACCCTGTATATTTGTTCTTTTATGCCTGTTCGTTTTTTAAGCCAAAACACAACGTTAATTCAGATTTCTTCATTACTTTCTCTAGGAGTAAATGACAAACTTATTACAAAAATAATATATTACGTCAATGAGTTCAACACCAAACAAAATACAATGTTTCAAAATTGAAAATTTGACATCATTGAAATTTGTTAAAGCAATGGCATTTGAGACACTGATTCTAACTTCAAGAATTTTAAATTCAGAATTAACACAAAACAATTAAAATAGAATGGCTGCAATTATTTTAAGTTACAATTGTTAATTACTTATCTGATAACAGAGATAACCTTCCTTTGTGGAGGAGATTAACTTGTAACAAAAATTTCAGATACACACTTATACAGTACTTTATAAATTTTATACTTCTTCCGATAAAATATATTTTTATATTTACCATATGAAAATCATGAGAGCGCGTGTTCTCTGTGCATATTTTTTCTGTTGAGCCACACACGAATTCCTATAACGTTTTTTTTTAAGAAGCAAATAGGGCGGACTATTTTGTTTCTTTATCCGCATTTATTTGACACGATTTTACTTTGATAATTTTATGAGGTCACCCCTAAAAATGCACTGCAGAACTCGACCTTCAATGTTATCTCTGCTTTCAACGGTTGAGATTTTTGTCTTTCTAATAATGACATTAACCCCGTGCTTAATTAATATGAATTTTATAGCGTTATTCAGCAGTATGCAACGAATATTTTGATCTAAGATTCATTTCCGTTAACGGCGTTAATCTAATTTAGTTTTTAGTACGATATTTCCATTGGCTGTGCCTCGGCATGTAGCTCTACACGGTGCCAGACGTAAAATATATAATTACCCTATACTATTTTTTTAATCATCTTTCATCCTATGGTTTTTCATAGGTTTAACAATACCCACTTATTTGAACGATGTAATTTAACATGTTCCCAATTTAACCTTAAGAAATTTTCCCTTTTATAAACGGAACAATCGTTTCTATAGGGTATCATTCTCGCCCTTTTTGGTTGGGTTTCAAACAAAATGAAATGGCTACGTTTGGGGACTTTCAGGTCATTACAAAATTTAATTTATTTTTTATGCCTAGTTTTTAGTGTAGACGGTATTTTGTAAATGTTATCTGAAATTATTCAGAACTAAACAAACAATTGAATTCATTGCCTTATTTAATTCACATGGGTATTTTCGTCTAAAGCTGTTTACAAAAGAATATAAATTTTTCCGAAAGAAGGACCTTTTGTAGTTTCAGCTGCCATTTTTTGCCTCGCGTTCAAGTGTTATATTTCCATTAACAATTTTGTCGCTTGATTAATTTATAACCAGTACTTAATTAACTTTATTATTCTTTTTATAATTTTTTTTATTTAAGTTTGATGCTTACACATACAAATTCGTTTCGTTTGCATGAGCAATTCGTCTCCAGGTTAATTTGTAACCAGTAATTTACCTTATTACATTTCCCATATATAACAATATATAAATATATATATTTTTTTTATATACCCAAACGCCTTTCCAACCGCGGTGAGGTTAGGTCAGGAACAGGCAGGAAGCGCCTCAATCGCTCACATTCAATTCATCAGCTTTCATGACAATAATGCACCTGCCTCACTTAAAACAAGTGAGGGATCGTTTATATTAATAGAGAATGAATTCCTAGTCATTTGGAAATTTTACAAGAATTTTACAATTTGTAGAACATTGATTTCATAAAGCAAGAACTGTGCCAGCAACGCAAAATCTGTACCATTTTCTGAAACAAAATTTTGTTGTTTGAGAACTTTCCATTGTTGGCTTGGATTGGTGATAATTGATATGAGAAAGAGTCAGTCAGAAATTAACCATTTATATACTCACCACGAGAATATCCTTCAATTTTCCACTTTAAAAAGACAGATTCATTACTGTCATAGGGAATGTGTTGGTATCTGTGGAACCAACAACTAGGAATAGGACCTAATAATGGTACGGCCAAATCATCAAAAGCTTTGCAAGAATGGCTAAGATAAAACAAACAAAATTAAAATATAATAACATTACGTTACTGTCTAATTAACCATTGCTTCTGATGAGTGATGCCACTAGCTTAACTAATGTATTATTGGACACAGTAAGGAACTTACAGAGGAATTTGACATAATTTGATGATCAGTTTTATAATTAATCCAAGAAACCGTCTTAACCTATTGAGATATTTTTTTATGCAAGTAGAAGGGCCTAAGGGCGAATTCCCGCAACCCCCTCCTGAAAAAAGAGGTAAAAACAGAGCCAAAATCAAGGTCCAGGTTTTCGAGATGCCTGGACACTCTGCGTTTGAAAGATTGAAGGTCACAGTCAAGGGGAAAGATGGATTGTGAAAGATTGTTCCAGAGTTGACCGGTTGAGTAGATGAAAAATTGAAAACAGCGATTAACCATTGCGTTAGAAAGTTAGACAGAAAAGGAATGGGAATTTGTCGAGTGTTTGATACCGCATACTCTCTTTAAAGGAGGAGGCATGCAGTTAGAGAGTTCAGAAGAGCAGTATCCGTTATAATAGCGATAGTAAAGAGAGAGTGAGGCAATATTGCGACGATGAAAGAGGGATTGAAGACAGTGAGTAAGAGGCGGGGAAATGATGAAACGAAAAGCCTTTGATTTCATCCGGTCATCCTGAACTTGATTAATTCCTTCCACCGCGGTGTGTGCTTCACTTGAAAATGTGGAAAAGAATATACGCGGAAATACACACCGCGAAAAAAAAAATAAATAAAAAAAAAATATATATATATATATATATGGCCTTTGGCCGATTTTAAGATAAGAAATTCGGCCCGCGAGCTAAAAGGTTTGGACCCCACTGGTCTAGACCCTGTGCGAGCAAGCGTTTTAGGTCTTTAGCGGAGGTAATATTGATAATAATGATTATGGTTACGATTGATTGTTAATGATTGATGCTGATTATGCTGATGGTTGATAAGGCTAAAGTCACCAGGTCTTGCAGACCAAATAATTTATTAATTAGGTTGATTAATAGAATGAATTTTCTTCCTTTATTAAACAAAATAAATGATTTATGAATGAAAACAAATAAAAGTTGGTTGTTTACAGTTGAAATTAAATGTGCATTTGAATAATGACTTCAATATAATAATGACTTCAATGTTAATAACGCGCGAGATACTGATTAATCTTTATATAAAATTAGGTGAATGAGGCCAGGTCAAAATGGGACCTGCACAATGATGTTTACATGATGGTAGCTCCCGTGTCACTGGTTCTTCGGAGAGAGAGGTCGAGGTGTGATGGTGGCGTCCTACTCGAGAAGTCTTTGTAACGAGGTTGAGGTGTGAGACAAGGCATAAGCACATGCCTTGAGTGAATCCTCGCGATGTGACGTCATCTTGGTTGTGTTTGTGTCGTTAGGACTTCAGAACGTTGTCAAATGGAATCGCAAAATACCTGACAGCGCTTCATGTCACTACAGGTCTTTTTCGATCCTTTAGTTCAGGGGCCTTCAACCTGGGCGGTAGCGCCCACTAGTGGGCGAATTGTGATTTTAGGTGGGCGGTAGAAAATTTTCACGAAAACTGTAATTATATCTATACTTCAAACAAGATCATTTTCGTTGCAAATAGATGAATCTACAATCACTGATAACAAAGCTTTACTAATGACATATGTTCGGTATTTTGATGAAAACGGTGTATTGCAAGAAGAGATGCTTTTTGCAGATACACTTACCACCGATACAAAAGGTGCATCAATTTTTGCCACAGTTAAATCATACTTTGAAAAAAATAACATTCCATTGACAAATATTATTGCGTGCGCAACAGACGGAGCACCAGCTATGGTTGGTCGCTACCGCGGCATTATAGCACATTTGAAGAAAGAAGTTCCCAACATTTTATGCGTTCATTGCATAATCCATAGGCAACATCTTGTTGCAAAAATGTAAGTCCAAGTCTGCATTCATCTTTGATCGTCGTAATAAATGCAATTAACAAGATCAAAGCAAATTCTAAAAATGATCGAATGTTTCGGCAACTGTGTCAGGACTATAATGAACAATATGTTCGATTGTTGTTGCATACAGAAGTGCGTTGGCTTTCAAAAGGCCAATGCTTGACACGTTTTGTGGAACTATACGACAGTGTACTGCAGTTTTTAGAAAATGAAAATGAATTTGATTTGTGCCGTAAATTAAAAACAGGCAAGAATGATTGTGTTTACTTGGCTGATATATTCACAAAGTTGAACGAAGTTAACTTGCATCTTCAAGGGAAAATTATGACTCTCATTGAGTGCAAAAATGTTGTTTGTTTATTTATTGAAAAACTTAATTTATTCAGACAAAACATCATACAACAGGAATGCCATCAGTTTCCAGGATTATTATCAATCAAAGATGATCTCACAGGAGTCACAGCTAGTGACTTGGAAAAATATAGTAGTCATCTTGATGCACTAAAAATTGACATGGAAAATCGCTTTCAAGACATTATCAACCTTAAAGTCGATGCGTGGATGGAGACTCCTTTTATTGTAAACGTGTGATGTTGAGGTTACCTGTCAAGAGGAATTATTGCAATTAAAATATGACGCTGAGTGCAAAGCAAATTTCAAAGAAGGTGGATACCTACAACTTTGGCAGAACAAAAAAATGCCCAATCTGTATCCACATTTATGGAATAAGATTTCCACTCTACTAGTAGCTTTCCATACCTCATATCTGGTTGAATCAGGATTCAGTGTAGTGAACCACATTCTTACCAAGGAAAGAAATCGTTTGAATATAGCAGAGAGAGATCTTCGTTTGTTTCTTACTAAAATAAAACCCAACTTAAAGTTTTTAATTAGCAAGCATCAACCACAAGGCACTCACTAAAGGTAATTAAACATTTATTTTATTTTTTATTTTATTAATTATGATGATTTATTTTTTTTGCCCTAAGGTAGGCGATAAGTTTTTTTAATTCTCAAAATATCAAAAAAGTGGGCGGTAAGCTAAAAAAGGTTGAAGGCCCCTGCTTTAGTTGATGTAGCCATAAAAGGGCTTCGATATACAGTAATCCACCGATTTACGCTAATGCGTTCCTGAACCTTCCGTGTAAAATGAATTCTGGGTAAATTCGGGAAACTATAATTCAATGTGCTAAGTAAGGGCCACCCCAACCCCGAGACACCCAAAAAATTAAATAAAATGAAATAAAATTAAATAATAATAATAATAATAATAATAATAATAATAATAATAATAACACTGGGCAACAAAAAAAAAATGTTTCGTGTCCCAAGAATGAAAATACCTTATTCTTATAGTATTTTCTGTGCTGAATCCAAATAAGTTTGTAAAATTTCTCTATCAGGTCTGGTTTTTTGTGACATGCAATTTAATTTTTAAAACCCATATAGTTACATACTTATTAAAATATGATCGAAAAGACACCTGTAGTTTAAAAAGTAGCTTGTTTTGATTTTCTGCTGTGCTTTGCCTCAGGCATGTCTCTCTTAAGAGTCCAGCAATAGTCAGCCAGCATACTGGGGCTCCATTTGCCTTGGTAACGGTTTTCCATGGCAGAAATACCCTGATGAAAACGCTCACCATGTTCGTCGCTTACCGCACCCAGGTTTTCCGGAAAAAAGTCCAAGTGAGAGTCCAAGAAATGAACCTTTAATGACATATTGCACCCCATTGCTTGGTAAGACTTAAGAAGATCTCCTACTATTTCAGGATAGTTTTCGGCCTTGTGATTTCCCAAAAAATTTGTGCAGACACTTTTGAAACTCTGCCACGCAGCTTTCTCAACTTCATTCAACTCTCCTTCAAATCTCTCATCTCTTAACAATTCTCTGATCTGAGGGCCTACAAAAATGCCTTCTTTAATCTTGGCATCACTGATCCGGGAAACTTATTTCTCAAGTATGTGAATCCTGTTTGCGCTTTATCCATCGCTTTAACAAAGTTTTTCATAAGTCCAAGCTTGATATGCAAAGGAGGAAGGTACACTTTCTCAGGGTCAACAAGTGAACTATTCACAACATTTTTCTTGCCTGGAACAAGTGAGGTGCGTTTTGGCCAATCCTTCTTAACGTAGTGGTTTTGCTTGTCCCTACTGTCCCACTCACATAAAAAACAACAGTACTTGGTGTAACCTAGCTGCAACCCTAGCAAAAGTGCAATGACCTTCAGATCTCCACAGATATTCCACTTATATTTCTGATACTGAAACTTTTCTAAAAGCAACTTCATGTTGTCGTATGACTCTTTCATGTTTGCAGCATGTGCAATAGGTACAGAAGGAATTTATTTCTGTTGTGAAGAAGGACTGCTTTCAAGCTGACTTTTGAGGAGTCAATGAACAATCGCCACTCATCCACGTCATGTTCATGACCAAGAGCCCCCATGACTGAATTAACATCTTTACAAAACACAAGTCCATCTTCATGGGAGAACCATTCTTTGAATTCATCATGGCGGCTGCGGAAAAAACAAACTTTAGTGTCACGTTGCAGTAGATTCCAACCCTTTAATCTTGAACCTAAAAGTTCAGCCTGCTTCTTAGATAATTTCAAATCACGAACTAGGTCATTTAGATCTCCTTGTGACAGTAAATGTGGTTCATTGGAGGAACAGGTAGCCTGGAATGTTGGATCAGAAATGTCTTCATCTTTTTCCTCGTGATATGCTACAGCTACGTTTGATTCCTCATCACTTAAACTTACATGTTCAGGAGGATTTGGTACTGGAAGTTGAGCACTGTGGGGAACTGGTCTCATTGCAGACGGTAGATTAGGGTATTTCATAAGGCTCTTTGTTTTTGAAGTGATCCCCTTTGTATTTACCAGGCAGAAATAGCAGTCTGTTGTGTGATCTTTGGGTTCCCTCCAAATCATTGGAATAGCAAATGGCATGTGACGTGAACCGTTTAGCCATCCTGTAAGTAGTCTTACACATGTCACACAACAAATGTGAGGGGCCCAACTCTTGTCCTGATCGCCTACTTTACATCCGAAATAAAGTTCATAGCATTTTTTACTAATGGTGTAAAGTTACGTTTCTGGGATTTTAAAGTTAGATCACCACATACATAACAAAAGGAATTAGGATGATTCAGACAGTTCCGCGGCATTACAAAACATCTATATGAATACAACACTGGTGTAAAATTAACAAGAAGCAACAGACACTAGCTGTTAACACTGTGACATTTACAAGCAGACTGACTTGGAGCTGCTCTACACACAGAAACTAGACTCATGTCTGAACAGGTACAAACATGTTTCAACCTGCACAGTCTGCTGCTCCGACCAAATTTATCCTGCCAGCATTATCAGAACTTTCTCCCCAAAGGAATAAATTGTACTAATTTTACAGAAAAATTAATACAACATATATATTAATATTAATATATTTTATTATAGTTATATTAATTAATATAATTATTATTATATTTATTATTTTTATAATGTTTTATATTATAATATTGTTATATACTTAATTATATATAATATGTTATTATTTTTTAATCCGGTGATCATGCTAAATGAGGAAAAAATGAACATAGCGTCACAAGTAAACTAAGCCTGATAGAAAAAAATCTGATTTCATATTTAGAATTCAGCATGAAAAAGTACACTTAGAACACCCATCAAAACCTTTGTGACAAAATTGTTGTTGTGTAATCTGCCCCCCCAAAATAATATTAATTAAATAAATAAAAAAATACATAAATTCGGGTGTAAAAAAAATAAAAATTAGTAATAACACGTAATAAATAAAAAAAATAACACCAATATGGTCTCTTGGAGCTGGCTTAACCATCAGTGCCTTAGCCACGTCGACACATAGCGAGTAGCGTTTACTCGTTGCGTTTGTGTTGCGCGCTAAAATAATTAAAAAAAATTTTTTTTTAATTTTTTAATTTTTTTTTATTTATTAAAAAAAATGAATATTTTTCTGACCGCGTTAATCCGAAACCGCGCAAATGGGGGCGCATAAATCGGGTGGTTACTGTATATCTTTTGTCTTTTTGAATAATGTGAACGTAAAGTTGGGGTTTAAAATGATGTTTTAAATAGTTTCGAATATGCTTCATAATCAGGTCCTTTGGATAAGAATTAGAGTTAAAATAATCACTTTAAAACATATCTCAGAATGAAAAGAAAAATAATGAGAGCAAACCTTGAACGCACAGTCAGTAAGGGTTTTAATGGAATTAACTTTAAAACCAAAATGAACATCACTTAAAATTGTGTACCTAGACCGGTGAAAGTTTACTTACGATATAGAGATAGTTTTGAAATTATTATTGGTTCTATGAACATTGACGTCCAAGAAAGCTAACTGGGAATTCTGTTCCACTTCTTTAATGAATTTAATGCTGGGATGTTTAGAATTTAGATAAATCAGGAATTGATCAACATGAGAAGGGTACTGCAATAACAAAAAATTGAGTAATGAAGCAAAATCATTTTTAATGAATAGGTCTACTTTGGAGTCCCCATTAGGAAATAAAGAATTCAAACAGATATCAATGGTTTCTTGTGCCGGAACATTCGTAAATAAAGACTCTACATCGAAACTGGCCCTAAATAGCTTATCAGCATAGTAGAAAAGGACAGAAGTGAGGATAAATGTTGAAAGAAATAGAAGGTAAAGAGCTTTCATGATTATTTGGAGTTTACGTTGAAAAATTCAGTCATTATGGGAAACTATATATGCTTACAATATGGTATCGTATGTGATACCTTTACTTTTTAATTAAATACAAATTATTAATTTATTGAATTAAATAACTTCAAAATTGCCTCGGGATTGGCGACATAGCCAGTGATGGGCATCGATACATGAAAATCGCTAAAGCGATACCGATACATCGATACATGAAGAACGTCTTAGGCGATACCGATACGCCGATCCTTTCTAGATATCTTAAGCGATACCGATACCGATACATGTATCGCCGGTACATTTTTATAATTATTCATTTAATATGTAGGTATTAGATATTATTGTTTGTACTAGTAATTTGTACGCACTGTAAGTAAAATCAACGACATTTTAATGGGTTTTATAGATGTAAATAAAAACAATTGCTTTATTTAATGAAAGTATGTTTTAATTTTGTAGGATACATGAATGACTGAAAATATTACACTAACAATTAAAAGTAATTACTATTACCCTTCAAAAATACCAGCTGGCTAAACATCTGGTCAGACAGTCTATTCCTTTTTGGAGCGTGAATGTGACCAGACAAAATAAATATTTAATAATATTATTATTTATGTATATTCATAAATATAACTCAGTAGTGTCATATTATAACATCTATTTAAATATTTAAAAATTCTTATTAATGTATCGATGTATCGACTATCGAAGTATCGATTTTTTTCGATACATTTAAGAAAATTGACCTTAGCGATACCGATAAATCGATACTTTTGTCAAGTAGCTAAAGCGATACCGATACTGATACAAAAGTATCGATCGATACGTATCGGCGATACATGTATCTAGATACTGCCCATCACTGGACATAGCCTATTGGGGATGAAAATAATTGCCATACATAGAGCCCAATATGGAGGTATTGGGTCCGCATAATAACAAGAAAACAAATTATTTCGTATCAAAATCTTCTATTGGTAGTTAATGAAAATTACTTCGAGAGAAGAGTCAACGAACTTTGTAAAGTCAACGAATTTTGTAAAATTAGCGAATTCCTAAGAGAAAGATTTACAGTTGCGGCACTCGGAGCTGCTTATGTTAAGCAATGCTATTAAGCAAGGAAGGTGTACTTAATCTTCTTATAAGTTCTGAGTGAATAACAAGTAATATAAACGTAATAACTCAAAAGGATAGGCCTACTCCCTCAGGTATTTAAGTGTAGGTGATTGCCTATATTATAAGGTTGTAATATATATTCTGCTCGATTTTTTAGTTCATTCAGAACAAAAATTAAATTTCATAATGAAAAATTAATCATCAATATAATTCCCTTCTTTTTCTATAACCTCCTACCACCCGTAGAAAAGTTTTTTATGCCACGTTCGAAGAAATTCCTTGGTTTCGAGTTAAAAAAAAAGCGATCACTTCGTTTTCGATAGCTTCCCTGGATTGCAACTTTTGTCCATCTAGGTGGTGTTGCAGACTTCTGAATAAATGGTACTCTGAAGGTGCGATGTCCGGAGAATAAGGTGGATGAGGCATTTTTTTCCAACCAAATGCCTCCAATTGGACATTGGTGATTCGAGCTGTGTGAGGGCGCGCGTTATCCTGGTGGAATAGAACACCTCTGCGATTAATTAATGCAGGATATTTTTCTGGTAATGCCATCTTCAATCGTTGGAGTTGTTGGCAGTAGACTTCAGCTGTGATTGTTTGGTTATCTGGCAGAAGCTCAAAATGAATAATTCCTTGCATATCCCACCAAACGCATAGCAAAATTTTCTCTGGATGGGGTCCATTCCTTGGGTGAGATTTAGGCTTTGTTTCACGGCTCAGCTAAGCCACTGATGTCGACGCTTAATATTGTTATAGAGGACCCATTTTTCGTCCCCAGTGACGATCCGACCATTCATGACGATGAATGGTCATATGGCTAACGCCGAGTTGCAGGCCAAGTTCCCTTACAGTTACCGTTGGGTTTTCCTCCGCTGTTGCTTTCAGCAACTCTTCATCTAACTCATTTGGTCGTCCTGTTCGTTGATAATCTTTCAGACTGAAGTCTCCATTTCTGAACTTCTCAAACCATCTCCTACACATCCATTCACTCACAACATCATTTCCATAAACTCTTTGAATGTTTCTTGCGGATTCACTAGCGTTAGATCCTTTATCGAACTCATACATCATCACATGTCGAATATGCTCTTTCGTGGGCTCCATGTTTTTTCAATTACTGTAATATCGTAGGAGTGGCGTTGTAACTGTATGGAAAAACACCAGAGAAAATATTCATTAGCCTAATCCTACACTACCCTAAGACTACACTAGCCTAAGTCATTCTGTATCATTTTGTATCGTGATAAAATCTGTGCGAACCTGTCGCCGCGTGTATTTAGCAATATTTCTAAAACTATTTTACATTATCTTGAGGTTATTCTATTATCTATCGTCCGTTTTCTAATCGAATTTATGTTACAACCTGATAATCAAATCAAATCAACTCGTTCCGTAACTCCATCGTATAGCGACCCTACATCGAAAAAGATCGTCGCGCCCTACAACCAGAAGCGAGACCCAACGAAATAATAAGGTAAAGTAATTTCTTTCTTTACCATTAGGCAGCGCTAAAATGCCGAAAGGAAATAAATTTAACATTAACCAATAAAAACACAACTTTGCGGGGTCCTTTGAAGCAAAGCTGGGCACTTGCGGTTTTTTTTTGCGGTACTGCGGTACTGCGGTACTACCGCACTACCAAACCGGTACCGCAGAACGCAGTACCGCAAGGATCGCTGAAAGTACAGCCTGTACTTTCAGCGATCCTTTGCGGTACTGCGTTCTGCGGTACCGGTTTGGTAGTGCGGTAGTACCGCAGTACCGCAGTACCGCAAAAAAAAACGCAAGTGCCCAGCTCTGCTTTGAAGACCTCCACATACATAACTCTTTAAAGAAAAAACGTAGGGTTTTTGTCGTTAACTCTCCACTGAAATCTGCTGGAAATTTCCAACGGATGAGAGTGTCAGGCAATAAACCCATAGCCTTATATAGTTTTTTCAAAGTCATCATTTGGACCTTTCCTTATAGCCCAAATTTCTATATGTATAATTTGGAACATATGAGACGTTCAAACTACACTGGATAAAATAGGGACCATGGACCAGTATTAAAGATGGTACTCTAAAATTGTTATGGGATTAAAAGCTGTATGAAGGCAAGTCTTACCGTTCTCAATATTAGACCTCCATAATATCCTGTATTCCTAAAATCAATGCTATTTATTTCCTTTGTGGAGAAAACTTTGGCGAACTGAGATTCCCTCATCAAAAATCTATGAACGGATTGCACCCAGCCCTTGCCATTCTAACCGTTTCGAAATAGTATTGACAAGTTTGAAAAATACCTGCGGAGACGTTGCAACAAATCACCACTCATCCTGGATAAAGAATGAAATGGATTAATCCAATAAACCGCCTTAAGTCTGAAGTTGTAAAGGTTACGGGCAATTTTTCCTCAGCAGAACCTACTGCTAAGAGCTACTACTGGTCCAAGTAATAGGTCATTCCGCAGGAGTGAATCCTTGAAGAGTAATTGAGGAATCCGAGTTTGCCTCATTCAAAAAGATAAAAAATTTCGCTCTAGATATAATTGAGAATCAATCACCTGTTCTGCTCACCACCACCGTTGATATTGTGAATACCACAGTTTGAGAAATTCGAGAACCTTTAAACCAAGTTATAAGTGAAAGTGACTATGAATAAGAGACTGTATTATAAGTTATATGATTGTTTAAAAGTGGGAGAAATGTGGCGGATTTTTAAAAGCCGATAATAGTGTTGTATTCTTGTTTTCTTAACTTTAGAATTAAAAAAAGACAAGTATAAGTATTAAAGTAGTATATGATACTAACAGCCAAGCTAAGTTCAGGCCTACGCCAGTTCTTTATTTTGGTTGGTTGGTCGATTGTTAATTTTATATATATATATATATTATATATAATAATAATAATAATAATAATAATAATAAATATAATAATAATGACACTTTAGAAGTATTCTTAAAAATTATTTATATATGTCCAAATAAATAACCAATATTTAATGTTAACTATTTACGCACAATATCGATAGAATTTTGGGTGCTGGTTAAGTGTGCGGTCTACCTACGATTCGGCGGTCTACCTTTTAATTATAGCTTCTTATCTTGTTTACTAATTGTTTGTTTACATCCCATTGTCAATCGCCCTTGACGATTGGTTAGGTTTAGTCATGATATTTTCGTTAGTTTTAACGAAAATATCATGATTAAACCTAACCAATCGTAGGTAGACCGCACACTTAACCAGCACCGAATTTTGTGTATGAAAAAGGAAGAAAGTAATTTGAAGTTAAAAGTAAAAATCACATCATAAGGACTTTGATGACTTTCATTTAAATATAGTTGCTTCAGCCGAATAAAATTTTCAGCAAAAAACACATGCTTGTAAGTTTGGAATGTCTCTGAATCACTTTTGGGATTATCTTTGATTGTTAGAGTAATCATCTGATTTTGTGCATTATGAATTAATAGTTTTTAAGAAAAACATTGTGTTTGATGGGAAATAACCTCATCGGAACTCTAATATCGACCTTTTCTGAGGTTGTCCATGGAAGTAAATATACAGAGAAAAATCTGTTATTGAAAACAACAAAACACGTTCAGTTGACCGCTTTTTGTTTGGGTCAAATAAAGCAAATAAAACTTTTTAATTTAGAGTTGCCAAATGTATTTTATTGGCTTCATATTGTTGTAATAAAGGAAAATCATATCTTTGAAACAACAGGACACGTTTAACTGACTGATTTTTTGTTTGGATCAAATAAAACAATGCTTCGAATATAATAATTAGTTACCACAGCATCGTTTGGCTTCATTTTAGTTACTATACAATTTGATTACGAATGTTAATATAAACAATAATTAATTGGTGCTCCTTTAGTATGCGGTCCACAAATTCTGTTGCGCTCTACTTTTTTCAAAGTGCAGTCTACAGGTTTTTTTCGTTAAATTTGTGCCTGCTCACGCATTCTGCCGCTCTTTTTTTTTCGCTAAATGACTCACTCACATGACTTAGACCCTATTTGACCTTGAAATTCAAAATGATTGTTTAACATCAGTAGCTTGAGAAATTTGAAGCAGTAAAGTTGTAAACAATTCAATTGCCGGTGCTACTATAGTATGCGGTCTACCTACGATTGGTTAGGTTTAGTCAAGATATTTTCGTTAAAACTAACGAAAATATCATGACTAAACCTAACCAATCGACAAGGGCGACTGACATTGGGATGTAAACAAGCAATTAGTAAACAAGCTAAGAAGGTATACTTACATTTAAACTTTTTGTGTTTTTAACTTTTCAATAAATTTTTTTCCTTACATTTAAACGTTTTATGTTTTTAACTTTTCAATAAATTTTTTTCAAGTAAGATTGTCATTTCAACCTTCTTTAACTACATTTAAAAAACGAATTGGTGTAGACCGCATACTAAAGTGTGAATTTGTCTGTAGACCGCATACTAAAGGAGCACCAATTAATTATATTTCGGAACGACAACTCATGCAGTCATATATGAATGCATGCGTAAAGGGTTAAAAGGTTAATTAATATTAGTTGTTTAGTTTAAGAAAGCGCATTTCTTTGTTGTGTTCTAAATACAAACTTTTTAAATGAAAATTTAACATTTTTCACCTATAAAGAAGATATAATAAAATTGTAATGCAAAGCAAAACTATAAATACCAAATCTGTTAAACGGGTACATAACTCAGGATGGCTCAACCTGTAAAACACTTTTTATGTTGTGTGACGAATTTGGGGAAATCAGTTCGACTCTGGTTAAACTAAAATGTTTTTGTTCATATATATATAGAGGGTGTACATAAAGTCAGGATCTATTTTTGTGAAGCACTTGGAAATTATATGGAATTCAATCATAAAATGATAAAGTGGTAACATTTATTAAATAATTAAGAGTAGGATTCGACGTGACGCCCGTCAGTATCCCTGCACAGCTCAAATCGTTCCGCAGCATTTCTAAACACATTCTGGAGCATTTGCGGGGTTATGTTATCTGCAGCAGTTCGTATACGTGTACGTAAGTTTTCAAGACTCGTAATCTTTGTCTGATAGACATGCGATTTGATAAAGCCCCATGCAAAGAAATCTAAAGGGGTTAAATCTGGTGATCTCGCTGGCCAAGGTCTGTTGCTTCCGCGTCCGATCCAGCGATTTGGAAAACGTTCATTTAGATAATCCTGAACAACTTTTGCATAGTGACAAGGAACACCATCATGTTGATAGACGACGGTACTAACAATCCTATCCCCGTCGTCTATCAATATGATGGTGCTCCTTGTCACTATGCCAAAATTGTTCAGGATTATCTAAATGGACGTTTTCGAAATCGCTGGATCGGACGCGGAAGCAACAGACCTTGGCCAGCGAGATCACCAGATTTAACCCCTTTAGATTTCTTTGCATGGGGCTTTATCAAATCGCACGTCTATCAGACGAAGATTACGAGTCTTGAAAACCTACGTATACGAACTGCTGCAGATAACATAACCCCGCAGATGCTCCAGAATGTGTTTAGAAATGCTGCGGAACGATTTGAGCTGTGCAGGGATACTGATGGGCGTCACGTCGAATCCTACTCTTAATTATTTAATAAATGTTACCACTTTATCATTTTATGATTGAATTCCACATAATTTCCAAGTGCTTCACAAAAATAGATCCTGACTTTATGTACACCCTGTATAATGCGTATAAGTGAGTATGTAGTAGTTAACGTTAAGTGAAAGCATTCTAATAAAAAAAAATGAGAAAAGTAAGTTAGACATTTTGGTAATTTGAAAATGAAAATAATTTGTTTAATTTAAAACAATTGTAATTTAAAACAAACATACGCAGATTTTGCTCGATCAATTAAATATATGTTTACTGCGACAAACTATCAACAAAATTAATTTTGTAACACGAAACACAGATTTTGTTGAAACATTTATTTTTGTTTGAGTCGACAAAATATTTTTCTGCGTAACCTTGGAGGGGAATTAATTTAGTTTGGTTGGATTTATGAATGGGTTATGTACTGAACTTGGGAATCGAATAATTGATTATACCACTGTAATAAAAACATTCACGAAATTTCCCACGACAGTGCCGTAGTCTGAAATAAATTCAGAAATTCACTCTAAATATTAACACTTAATTTTTGTATTTACATTCAGAACCATAACAGAACTTTATGAACATCTTATATGATGAATTTTATCTGAAAATTTGTTCATGGAACCAAAGTAACATAAAAATTTCCGTTTTGTATTACACTTTTTACCTTAACATATTTTCTAACTCTTTTTTCCAGTGGAAGTGTTACTGATCGTTTTACAACTTTTCTTCGAGTTATTTTGGTTGAAATGTTACGCAAGAGATCCATTTCTAAATTGTACAAGAGTTCGTTTTGCACAATAAGTAAGGAAATATTATGAACCAGAAAATTTACTGAACTACACCCACCATCCCAAAAAAATTTTCACAGCAAACCTATACATTACAGTAATATGGCCTCAAATTGGACGAGTGCATATGCAATTGCAATGTTGATCAAATGAGTGCCAGTACCATCCACCCCACCCCCTTGTTGCAAGGTGTTACCCCCAGGGTGCCAAAAAGGGGGGAATTCCCAAGCAAGCTGGGGGAGTCCACCTAACTTCTTTAGGGGGAAGAGTGGGACGGCCTCACCCCCAAAAGGGGTATACTTAACTAAGAGAGAGAGAGGAAGAGACTAGCCAGCGTCTGCGAGATGCAGACGCTTAATGAGAGCTCATTTAGCATCACTTGGCTTAGAACTCGAAATCTGCCAGTTGGCTTAGAAGACTTAGAAGGCATAAATGGCAGATGTACGTGCATATATATATATATATATTCTTGACAGTTGGCTTAGAAATCTGTCGTCAGTCGGCTTAGAAGGCGTAACCAGCCATTTGGTATATATATATATATATATATATATTATATATATATATATATATATATATATATATATACTGCGTGTTCTTTGCAGTTGAATGTGTATATATATATATATATATATACATATATATATATATATATATATATATATATATATATATATATATATATACTGCGTGTTCTTTGCAGTTGAATATATATATATATATATATTATACAGGGTGGGCCGTAAGTTTCCATACATAGGAAAAATTAAACGTTTGTTTTTATGTTTCAGATACCCTAAGAATATGCGTTTGACGTAAGATCTTGTTTACTGATGAAGCAAATTTTTACGTCAATGGAGAGGTTAATCGGCAAAACATACGTTATTGGAGTAATGCTAACCCTAACTGGCTGAGTCCGACGAAGATGCAAGGTGCCGGTAAAGTGATGGTGTGGGCCGGGATATGGGGTGACAGAATTATTGGACCAATTTTTGTTAGTGGAAATCTTAATGCCGAAAGGTATCTTAACATGTTGCAAGAAGAGATTTTCCCATCCCTGCTAAACGAGGAAGGTAACTTCCCAGTTTACTTCCAGCAAGATGGAGCTCCACCTCATTATGGTCTTCACGTGCGTCGGTATTTGGATCAGCAGCAGTTTCCGGATGCTTGGATTGGTCGGCGTGGTCCTGTGGAGTGGCCTCCCAGATCCCCAGATCTCACCCCCCTTGATTTCTATCTTTGGGGGCACTTGAAGGCCATGGTGTATCAGGAAAAGATACGAGACATAAATCATCTAAAGGAACGTATCACCAACGCCATTACAAGCATAACGTCAACTGTGCTAATGCGTGTTCATCAACAGTGGGGAACACGTATTGAAATGTGTTTTCAAAACAATGGCAACCATGTAGAGCATATTATATAAATAAAAATGGTTGTCCATAAAAAAATGTTTATTTTTCCTATGTATGGAAACTTACGGCCCACCCTGTATATATATATATATATATATATATATATATATATATTTCCATCTCCCCAGTTATTCCTTAATATCATTTATATATACAACCAAAAGAATTAAATAAAACACCATTTCATCATTCTGTTTTTTAGACGAGGTAAGGGAAATAATTCATGAAATATATAGGAAATAGATATTCATTAAAAAATAATATACAGCAAAAATACACATTAAGCGAAGGATATATATACATTCTTAAATAATAATGTTAGTACAGAATAAAACTATATAACCATTTAATATATGTACGAGCAAATATGCCCTTATGTATATAAACACCAAAATGTATATAAAAAATAGTAATAGTACAGGATAAAACTATATACGCACTAATATATATATATATATATATATATATATATATATATATATATATATATATATGTAAAAATAGCAAAACTTATGTAAAATCAAAATACATACACCTTATGTTCTACCGTGCTTAACTAAAATACTAAACTCGCACGTGATCGAGTCTACAGTTACATCATTGTTGCTTTGTACTATACATTAAATACCATTTAGCATTATTTCACCTCTGAAAGTGTGCCGGTGCCTATACTCAATGTAAAGGGCCTTCATTTCGCTCAATACTATTTTTGTGCCCACTTTACAATTGGCTGGCAAGTTATCTTTAAACACGGACAGAATACAATCAAAAGCACGCACAAAGAGGTCGTCGTTAACCACAATATCATTATTAAATTCAAATTTATAAACACTCCTTTCCAATCGAAGGTTTTTTCTTACCGATCCGAGCATTTCATTCGTGAATTCTTCTTCACAACGCAGAGCGGCAGTTAAAATAATCTTCTAAATCGTAACGACAGCACCTCATTATATAAAAATACAACTCTTCAGGGTGAACAGTGTAGGCGAGCTCTGCCCTGTACCGCTCAAGTCCTTTGTACCAAAATTCATGATATTTCGAAGAGTCTAAACCATTTAAATAAACATCCAGCTCTAGACCATTCTCGCCATGTTCATTCCTACATTCGATAAACTCGTCGAGCAGAGCGGTGTATGCGTATTCAAGAACCGTATCAGAATAAACCATATCCGTAACACGTGCGTCTAATATAGGTTTTAGTTTGCGGAAACCAACGATTTCAAACATTCTATCGAGGATAAAGCGGTTTCGCGTAGGGATAAGAACGTTATATCAGATGCATTCTTCCACATCAGTCGTATATCAATGCATGGCTGATCGTTATTTATACACAATGTACAAACAATGGCATATGAGGGGGTTTCACTAATGTGTTCTCTTCTTGTATCTACACCTGCGGGTATTTTATAACGAACCTCATCACACTTCTCAACTATCACGAAGACTTTATTCATCTCCTCAACACTTAAATAAATAACATTATGTTTGCCAGAGTTTGCTTGTCTACAAGTCGTTTCAAGTACATAGTTAATGTCACCGGTTTTTCGTCTGAACACACGCAATGACTTCGTCACGGACACGTCGTATACGGCATTGAGAATGCTGCTCAAAGGAAGCTCCATCGTTTTCTATTGTGAGAGTGCACAACCAGTCGGGTCAAGCTCTGAGATGACTACGAGCAACTGTTGCGCTGTTTGGCTCGGGGACAGGTGTGGAGGAGTGAGTCATACCAAGCATTACTGTTTCGTGTACTGGTTTGTTCCAGCATGAAAGAATAATGCAAGTACTTATACCCATTATGCCGGGCAATTTTCCGATACATGGGGCAATATCGGTTTTAATGTTTTATCGGAAAGCGCACTAGACGTTCATTTCCACAAACTAAACACATTAACAATCCGACGCACTATTTGAGAGAAACATGTACCCATATTTATCCTTTTTGTTTAACAGTCGATACTCGTCTCTAAATTCTATCAAAAAGTCACACAGGCCTTTAGCCACAACCTCACTGCGAACCTCGTCATGATCTATATGAATGTAATGGTAAAAGTACTTTAGCTTGTCCATGATGACAAGGTTTACATTCTCAGCCGCAGGGTACGCGTACTCGGTATGATGCAGCATGACATGATACCGCCTGTCACACCACTCATCAACAAGGCTCTCTACCCATACCCTTTGCTTCTCTTCTGCACGCGTTGTTTCTTTCACCTCACGGTATATGTACGCTTTTATACAGTTTAGCCCTACAACATAGTCCATTACATCGTTTGTGCCGCGAAATCTGGCAATGCTCTAGCCAGAATATCCATAGAGTATTTGAACATCTTGTTCCTCAAGCTTTGCGCGATTCAATGTAGCCTTAAAAGTCTCAAAGGAGTGGGGCTAGGCCGTCTTTCAGTATTCACCACATCTTCCGAATTTACCAAATACCACTTCATAAACGTCAAACACGCAATATCAAAAGGAGCCATCACTATTTTTCGTCTACGTGAGAATTCTTCAAATATATGTCTGAGCTCCAGGACTTGCAGCGGCCAACTGAGCACGCAGGGGGAGAAATATGCCCAGTTAGTAGCAGGAGTCACGTGACCATTTGATTGATCTTACAGTGGGCGGAGCTTAGGACTTTTTCCTGTACATACGCACACGCACACACACACACACACACACACACACACACACACAAAGGAGAAAATGAAACCCTAATTGAAACATTTACCCCGGTTTCTGTGCCCGAAAACAGTGAGTTCCTACAGTCAGTTGGGGAGGTTGGTCACCCTCATCTTCTAAACACACTAGCTCCTTTAACGAGTCAAAGTTAACGACCAGTCGGTTCGCCAGGTTAAGCGTGATGCCCTTCGCCTTCACGATATATTTCAGCTCTTTCACCACCCTCACTCGCACCCCATAAGTTTTTGGCCCTGTTGATACAAAGGAGTCAGCGTATGCACCATCATCATACTCATCTTCATCTCGTCAGTCAACTCCGAGGAATTCACCTATAGGCGGCATGTATTCACCCTCCATCTCTGTGAATATTACGCTATCTGTGTCAGCGAACAGCACCCTCCGTCTAAAGAGTGCAGTAGTCCCCAAAGCTTGACGTATGCCGTTGTGAAGCTGGCTACAGGTATGTTTGTAACACGTGAGGTATCTGTGGCCATTTATCGGTGATGTACTTTATTATGTACGTGTTACCAACATCCACGATCTCCATAACCTTTTTATCAGGGCATTGGCATAATCTCACACCTCGTTATAACTTTGGGCCAAATGAACGTTCCCCTTATCTGTATTCTGTGCAAACTTGCCACAAACATTATTTAGGCATAACTTTGCACTAAAGCGCTTGCCAGGGTCCTTAACAATTTGGGCCCGGTCAAGTTGAATCCCTTCACGGTCACGGTAACGCTGAATATAAGGCGATTTTTCACCCTCGCTCTCAACCCCTCGTGGGGGGGGTTGTCATCATATGCAGATGACATCACTCTAACATCCACCCACAACAATATCAACATCGCTACAAATAACCTACAAACATACATAAACAGTATACAAGACTGGCTCACACACATTAGACTCAAAGTAGCGCCCACAAAATCAACCCTCACCTTGCTTACAAGCAACACAAAAGAACACCAGGCAATTCCACAGCTTACACTAAACAACATCAACATTCCACACAATCACAGGACCAAAATACTTGGGGGTCACATACAACACATCATTATCTTTTGCGAACCACATTCAGGATATTAAAAACAAATGTACGTCAAGACTTAACACGCTTAGGGTACTAACAGGCACAAACTTTGGACACCAGCAGGAAACAACATCACTCATATACAAACAATATATTCGCTCAGTTATGGACTATGCTAGCCCATGCTGGGCACCCATTATCTCAAACACACACACAAACACCTTACAGACAATACAAAACAACGCACTTCGTATCATTACAGGATGCACTCAAACAACACCAATAGAACACCTGCACACAGAAACAAAAATACTGAAAGTTAGGGAACATTTAGACATGAGGGGAACACAATTCATGGCAGCAGCGACAACTAACCCACAACACCCTTGCCACTACATGTACAATCACGCATCGACACCTCGCACCATTAAGGTAACACCAGAGAGACATTATAACCAAACACTCCATTCCATACCACGCCCCACAGACATCACACAGTACAGAAAACACATACACACCACCTAACCCACAAAGCACTGACACGACTCGGTCCGAATGCGGTCCTAGGTGCGAAGCCGCCACCCATTAACAGGTCAGAGATCAGCCTGAGCAGATCGGATCGAGTTAACTTAGCACGATTCCGATGTGGACATCACCCCAACTTACTAACATATAAACACAGACTAGACAACTCCATAGACGACACCTGCCACCTGTGCCAGGACACACCACAAACAATTGAACACATTATGACAGACTGTACCGCTCTAGCACAACAACGAACACAACACAACATCACTAGTGCGCTGAACCTCTGGTCCACTCCGAAGAGGGCGATCGGTTACCTGCGTGCCGCCGGCTTGCTCGATCATGGTGGGCTGATCGGCTAAACAACAACAACAACAACAACCCCTCGTGGGTAGTCTGATGCGTCTACTTTATCCCTCAAAAAAGTATTTATATACGGCGTGAAAAGGTTGGAGAGTTTCTGAAACCTCTACACCTCATATATCTTCAATATTCTGTAACCATGGCGGACGGCTAGGGACAGCTCAGGACTTGTATATACACCTCTGATCTTACGCTGGTTGAATGTATGATTACAAGACCCATTATTCTCCTCTGCGCACTTCACGCACAGGGGAAACATGAGTTTGTGATCTATAACGACTGGTAAGATCGGCATCCATAAATCGCGAGTGGGGAGCACGTCTATGAAAGAAACACCGAAATAGTACTTGTTCAAATTTGTTGAGAACACCTCGATGGTGGGCACGTCAGGTCCCATGAGCTTTTCAGGTGCACCTACGGGGTACGGATTGTTTTCATCACGTAAGGATATAAAGAACAGAAGTCGTAATAATGGAGTTTCACGCCCTCCGTTGGTGGAAAGTATAGCTTGAATGGGTTTGTACGCCCTCCGAACAAGCTATCACCGCATTTGAGAGGATCCAACACCATTGAACGCTTGATCGTGTTTATTTCTTCACGGTACTGGCCATCTATTTCCATCCGTGCATCATACTTATGTTCCCACAAGATCTTGTGAGTGAACTGGGTGCTTATAAGCTGATCGCGGGTGCGGGTCCATGCAAGACTGTCGGCAGGAGATCTACCGTGGATATCTCTTACGATTCCACACTCAGGACGTGGGCACCCTTGCCACCAGCAACCAGTGGCACGGTCTTCGCTTAAACCATCAACCCCAAAAAACACGACCATTAACCTTAATGGGTACTTCTCCCGTGTTGCGGGCGTGTTTTGTGTATACTCCGGTCTGCTGTTTTATGTGTATGAGCCAGTAAATAGCCTTGTGTCCATAACTGCGAGGGTTCTTTCTATGAATGATGGCTAAGGTGTCTTTAGGCATGAAATTGTTTTTGTAAACAGTAAAGCACAATGAGGCGATTGTGGTTGCGACTTGGAGCGGATCGGAGTTGAAACAGTTTATGTACATCCTTCTGAAGGCCTGGAAACATACTCTAAGCATGCGCACATCATTCACTAAAGAACGCTCACTTTCATCAGCTATATTGTATGGATTAGTTTCATTAAAACTTGTAGTAGCGGTCAAAATCTTCACGTTCAGTATCACTCATATCACTCATGTTGATGTAGTTAAGGTAATGTTTGGGTGGAGGTAGTCCTACATAATTTAAAGTGTCGCGAGTGAGGAAAGTGTAAGGGAAATACACTTTTGAAACTTCGGCAGCTACACCCATCACCTTGGGGAGCTTGGCTAATTTACAAGGTGTGAATAATAAAGTATCTTTAAACTGAACATTATCTCTTATCTGCATTTGTATAAGCTTGTTTCATCTTTTCAGGGTATCACCCGTGAATATCTCTGATGACTCGTGCTCAAGCAATTCCTTTTAAAGGAATTGTGTGTCAAATTTTGCCCCGTTATGGGCAAGAATATACACAGTCATTTTTTTAACTTATCAGCTAATTTGACAATATAGAACACAAAGAGTTTCACAGGGCTGTCGTGTGCGGTCGTTTTTAAAACGTTTGTCTGTTTACCACATTTGTGACACTCATCACATTCAACCTCCATGCACTCATCGCAGATAGTCTGGCTTACAAGTAGATGTGGGATAACCTCTTTTGTTTCAGGGTTTGTGTAAGTTTCTATATCGTAGTACACAGTTATACAAGGTCTATTTTTAGGCGTAGGGTCTTTCATATAACATGCATGCTTCACTCCATCCGACTTATATTTCTCATGGCATGTAGGACAGTGAATTTCATCACATTTATGCTTGAATTTCCTCCAATTATCCATCATATGAAACATACCACATTCACAGATTCTCATTTTCCTGCAAGTGTCAATTGACTTATGGAATTCAAAGCATTTATTATTGAAAAATGTACGTCTGCATACATTACATTCCCTCTTCTCAGCTTCAACTACACAACTTTCACATATGGAGCTTTTACACTTCTTCCATACCATGAGGCATTCCTTACAATGTTTCACTCTATCATCCGCAAACTCGAGACATCCCTTACACAAATCATGATGCCTTCCATATTTTCGACTTTTATCATAACTAGCATAAAGGTCCCTTATATTGCGGATGGGGAGATACGTTGTTCCTGAAGATCCTAGAATAAGTAGAGGTCTTGTACAATCTCTCACAGAGCTTTTAAAAACATACACAGTCCTACGACGATCATCCATCCCAAATAAAACTATACGAACATTCATTTTCTCCTCTACTTCTCAGCTCTTCAGGACCCATATTACACTCAAACTGAAGCATACAATCTGAAGCCAGTTTCCGAGCACGCTGCACAACCGTAGGCAACCAAATATTTTTGACCCAGGTATTTAGTACAATAAACATATGGGCTAAGACTACTGCTATAAAGCCGCAACCACGCTCGGCGTTTATATGCTTTCTGTAAATAGCCTGAGAATTGAAGTTAAGAGTACAATGTGTGGCACTATGACCAGCAACACGGAATACTCTGTCAATATCTATCGTGAAGTTGTCCATACTGAAGGTTGTACTACTTTGAGAGGCCTGCATTATACGGCCCAAGCTATATTCTATGTCTATATAGCTGCCAAGCGTCTGAATGGTATTACTACCCAAAAATCATCTACATTCCCGTCATCTGTCCCGAACCCGAAGGACAACCTCGTCCGGACTTCACGTTCGTCGCGGTTCTGAAGGGCAAACTCCATAATACGTTTAACTATGCGCCGCAGTCCGTGTTCAACACCGTTGCTATACAGGGTTTCAGGGTCAACCCTGACCACATACCGATTTCTAGTCAGGGCCGGAATGAAGTTAGCGGTGCGCACCAGTTCGAATGTTATATCTTCCTCTACAGCACGAGAAGCTGCTGGTGTGGAGGATGTACCCGGAATTGAACAGGAATAAAGGGGTAAAAATTTAATTGAGGAGGGAGCTAGTGTGGAGGTTGTGTCGTAAGACTTAGAGGGCTGGTGCCCTATTACTGGGGGTCAAGAAACCGGTGCAATCCTGGCTGGTGAGGGTTCGTCAGCGGGGGTGGAGTCTGTAACCACAACTACACTGTCATCGGGGTCGTCTGTAATATCGACGATAGGGTGCTGTCCATCGTCGTCATTCACGGTTCTGTGGAAGAAGCAAAAAAAGATTGTAGAATATAAGGAACATCACTTAAATTTGTATTATATTTTTTAAATGTTCCACTTAGGAGTGTGACGTGTTAGAGATGGAATATGTAGAAAAATTCAGGTTCATGAGCCCGTCCACGTGTATTATATCTGGCCCGACAGGATGTGGTAAAACTGTTTATGCTTAAAATCATTAAAGATAAGGGGGAGATGTTCCCAAAATTTGTGCATAAAGTAATATGGTGCTATGCGACGTATCAGTGTTCAACAAGTACCAAGATGATATTTTGTTCCCCAAAGGGGTATATGACGTTAATTCGTTAAAGGGAAATGAGCATACAGTCATAGTAATTGACGAACTCATGTTGGAAATGGATAAAATGTTTGCCGAGACATTTACAGTGTTCTCACACCATCTTAACATAAACGTATTCTTCATCAATCAGAATCTATTTTTCAAAAATAGATACATGCGCGATGTGTCGTTAAATACACAATATCTAGTCTTATTCGCGCAACGAAGAGATGTGTCACAAATTGGGGTATTATCCAATCAAATGTTCCCGAATCAGCGTAAGGAGTTTTTGGAAGTTTATAAAGAAGCTACAAGTCAACGTTACGGATATTTCTTTGTGACCTTCACGCGAAACGTTTAGGGTGCTTCTAAGAACAATATATTCCCAAACGAGCCTGAAACGGTGTATATTCCAGAATGACAAATAGGCTAAAGAAATACCGTGAATTAATAAAAATCTATCATCGATTGCCCCGGGCATTGCAGCAGATGTTTGTTAAAAATATCGATCGACTTTTTAAAATGCATCTGTGAAATCTGCCTTAATGTATAAAATGTAATGTACCAATGAAATCCCTCAGAAGGCTCGCCTACGTCGTTACAAGAACATAATACGTACGCTCGCTCGTAAAAGTCAAACTGTGGGGAAGAAAAAGCGAATTATTGTACAAAGAGATGCATTCCTCCCCATCTTATTTTCAGTTTTGGGACCTTTACTGACTAGATTAATATAATGAAGAAAGTGGTAGTGATTCCGCACGAGGTACTCCACTGCAAAGTTCAAAGAGTCCAGACACGGTTCTAGAACCCCGTAAAAGCAGGCTTAAAAGAATGGAAAGCGAATTGATAGAACTATTAAACGGTGAAAAGTCACCTGATGAGAAAAGGATCTTGTACCAAGAGGCTCTGCAGAAATTTCTTCATGAGTACGAAGATTATAAGAATCCGACAGGCTCCCCGTGGTTATTAGGCACAGCGCGAACAACGATAAGCATGGCGACATAGGACCTGAGGCCGACGTTAGAGATGACCAACCAAAGAATAACGGAACGCAACATATCGAGCATGTATTAAAAAGCAGTCTCCCATATACATTGAGGAATAAAGGCTTAAGTCTTTATAATCTATTGAGTGAGGACCCCATCATACAGTGGACCGATACAGGCGGGGTCATTGTTGAAGGAACAAGGGTACAGGGCTCGAATATCGACGACATTGTCCATGATCTGGTGAGAAAGTGGGACAGGCCTTCACCATCAGGATGGAAGCATATTAAAGCAAGACTACAACAAATAAATGTCCCGAAAACATTGATAGGAAATCTGAATAGGTTAAAAGACTTGGAGCAAGTCTCGCATGTGCCACAATTGAGTAAGCCATCACCCCCCCAACGCTAGCATCTCTGAAGAGGAGAAAGAAGAGACCAAACAACAACGGCCGACCCTATCCGTATGCCTCTAAAATACGCAGAGAGCTAACATATTAAGAAAACGCTATTATGACATTTCTAACCCACCCTCTTATGGCGGTGTTGATAGACTGTACAGAGGTGTTTACAATGATGGAGTAGTGAAAAAAGATGTTAAGAGGGTTTTGCGGGAGCAGGATGCTTATACAATTCTTAAGCCGGTGAGAAAAAAGTTTAAAACAGACAGGAAAACAGCGGTTTCGACTGATTCTATTTGGCAAGCGGATTTAACAGACATGCAAAGATATTCAGTATATAATGATGGCCATCGATACATCCTATTCATAATAGATGTATTCTCTAGGTATTTGTGGCTAATTCCTCTGAAAAATAAATCGCCTGAAACAGTTGCTGAAGCTACCAAAACAGGGTTCCTGGCTATTTTCGTACGGATATCGGGAAATAATTTGTAGGCCGAGCTTTTCAGAACATGCTGGCAGAGTTTAATATCAGTTACTACACTAGCAATTCTATACATAAGGTCTCTTTAGCTGAAAGAGTTCAACGTACCATAAAAGAACGCATGCATCGCTATATTACACATAAAAACACATACAGGTATATAAACATTCTGGAATCATTGGCTTGTCATACAACCATTCACACCATCGCGCGAGTAGGCCAACACCTAACGATGTTTTAGAAAGAGGGACGCTCACAGAGTGTGAGGTGAGAAGAGATATTCGTAGAGCACTGCCACACTCTACACGTTTTAAAATCAATGATTATGTAAGGCTATCGCGTTCGGGAAATAAATTCGCGAAGGGATTTGAGCAAGGATGGACACGTGAGATTTTTAAAGTTAGGGCTATGAGAATTAAAGGCGAGATAATTATGTATTACGTTGAAGATTTGAATGGGGAGGAAATCGCAGCAGGCTTTTACCGCGAGGAGTTGCAGAAAGTGACACTTAATTTAGGAAAAACTGTATTTAAAATTGAAAATATTTTAGGCAGCAGAAGTTCAGGAAAGAGAAAAATGTACTTGGTGAAATGGCTAGGGTACCCAGAAAGCTTTAACACCTATACAAAGGCTGCTGCAATAATGAAGCTTAAATAGTATGCAACATGGCACCTAACCACTTCTATGACACACTCCCGTCCTCTTCTTCTCTGTCTATACATCTTAACAACACACTACCCAACTTTGTAACAGAACTCCATGGGCCCATTGAATTGGAACGTGATTCGTAAGAGGTGGGGCTATGCGAAATTCAGCTATCCAACAGCTTCTTAAGTATTGATTATAAAGAACCCGTTTTTTACGGTTCTTAGAGATCGTAATGAGTGTGAAAAGGCAGGGGTAATTAGGTGGGATGAAACCATGTGTGCCGCCTGGAGTGGGGAGACCCTGTATTACACTACAGTAGTAACACTAGGCCGGGGTCGTTATGGTGCGGCCGAGGATGTTGTGAGAGACTTAAACGGAAGTTTAAAAACTCAAATCTTTCGACTGATTTAGTATACGAAATCGTAAACAAAGAAACCCCTGCACATGCTCTGGCCCTAAAATCACAGGATAATAGAAATATTAAATATAAAGGACTGTTCCAAATTATACCGAGGGCCGATATGGAGCAGCGTCCAAAGAGATACCTTTCACGAGACACATGACCTGTCCAGCTTAATGTATCAGTTGAAATTGGAGAAATTGGGAGATGTCTATCCATCCCCAGACATGTGCTATATTTACAGCAATATCGTGGAGCATCAATTTGTTGGGGAACCCAGGCGTCTCTGCGCATTGCACACATTCCCACCATAGAGGTAAGAGCTTGAGCATTACATATGACAAGCCCCATTATGAATGTTGCGACTAATCTATTAACCAATATCTCAATATATATAAGAACGATTGAGGGAAAAAATTTCCCATTCGGTGATGGGAGCTTAACAGTGAAGCTGCACTTTCGTCGCATTCTTATAATGACCCGAAGGCCTTTCACAGTCTATCGAGGGGTGAGATATCAGCGTGGGAGTGGGCTTGGATCCATTTTTTAACCATACTATACGGCTGTCCCATTGTTGAAGAGGGGCCAGATACCTCGGAGGAAAGCGTTACAATCAGGTTTTACGGTAGAAGACATAATGGGTGGAGCTAAACCTAAAGAAGCTCTAAAAACATTTAAAACGTACACGGGACGAAATCATCAAAGATGCAAAGAGAAAAATGCGTGGTGGCGGGAAGAAGAAGAGAGGTGTCCGGAAGAAGGGTTACCAACACGTGGCGCTAAACGTAAAAGGACATCAAAAAGAAGTGTTCTAAGCGAATGAAACCTATGGTTGATCAATTTTTTAACTGATATAAGCTGAGATATTGCTCTCACGAATCATAGGCTGATCACTACTTGTCGAGAGAGGGCACTATTTCTGACTCGTCATGGCACGCTTCATCCATCCGTAGCTCACAATTTGTAAATCGGAGCTGTCCCTCTTTGATATGCCCCCAACAAGTTTCTATTGAGCACAGTGACTTTATTACAATTAACCCATTAAACACAATTAGTTCCCCGAGTCCCCTATAGAATCGTGATACCCAGCTCAGGACCATACTTTTTTGATCCAAGATGCATGCACATGTACTAAACTACGTATAGCCCATTCATGGAACGACTGCGATGATAACACTAGGCAACAAATTTCAACTTTTTTTTGTTACAGACACGTGAACTACTGATTCCTACTAAAGCGCTGATGCTGATTTCAGATCTGATATCAAAATTTCTCTATCACGTCCAGATTTTGTGTAACCGAAAACCCCTATTTTCATTTTTTTTCTCACCCGCTTCTATTACGAAAGCCGTCTAAGCTACTTTTCCGTGCCACGTTTTATGTTAAGCATACTTAAATAATTAGTGAACAGGGATGTATTTCCTCCTTTATTCTGGCTTAAGACAGACAGCGGAATTCCGCTGGCGGATTACCACCCTGCGCCCAACCATCCACCCAAAGCGCGTTAGTATTTTGTTGTTACTACTGAAAGGCAAATTCCTGTTCTTAAGTGAAACTTTGGTGTGTCCTCTTCCTTTGTCGCTTGTAGGATGACGAGCTCTCCTTGCAGGAACCAACAATAATCTCCCATCATATTTGGGTTGAAATTACCTTGGTATCTGTTTTCCATAACTGAGATCTGTTGGTGGAAGCGCTCACCATGCTCGTCACTTACAGCCCCAAGGTTGGCCGGGAAGAAGTCAAGATGAGAATGTAAAAAATGAATTTTCAAAGACATTCTGCATCCCATTATTTCATAAGATTTAAGCATGTTTTCTACGAGTTTACGGTGGTTTTCAGCTTTGTGGTTTCCAAGAAAATTTTGACAACTTCAACGAAAGATGTCCATGCTCCTAGTTCATTCTCATTTAGGTTAGATGGAAACGATGAGTCGTGGATGACACTGCGGATCTGTGGTCCAGTGAAAACTCCAGCTTCTAGCTTAGCATCTGTCAATATTCCTTTGAATTTATCCTTTAAATATTGGAAACCACTACTTGATGATCCATACCCTTCACGAAATTTTTCATAAGGCCAAGTTTAATGTGAAGTGGTGGAAGATGTACTTTCTGAGGGTGAATAAGTGCTGGGTGTTTCACATTGTATTTACCAACAACATGTTCAGTTCTAGATGGCCAATCATGTTTTTTGTAGTGGTTCTTGTCATCTCTGCTGTTCCATAGACACAAAAAGCACATATGCTTTGTGTAGCCCAACTGTAACCCAAGAAGTAATGATACAACTTTAAGGTCGCCACAAATATTCCATGTGTGGTCCTTATATTTGATGAGTCTTAGCAGCAGTTTCATCGATTCATAAGTCTCATTAAGGCCAGTGGCATGTGCTACAGGTATTGAAGGTTTTTCATTGCCGTTGTGCAGTAATACAGCTTTAAGGCTAGCTTTACTAGAGTCAATGAACAGTCTCCATTCTTTTGGATCATAGCGACAGCCAATCCCTTGCATCAGACCACTGATATCGTGGCAGAAACAAACGTTTTCTTCCTGTAAGTAAAATGATGAAAACTGCAAATGGCGATGGCGGAAATGGGAAACTTTGGTGTTTGGTTGGAGAAGATTAAATTCTTGAAGTCTTGAACCAAGCAACTCTGCCTTTTCTTTTGGTAATTCCAAATCGCGCACTAAGTCATTTAACTCCGCTTGACTTAACAAATGTGGGGAAATATTTGCATCTGGAACATATATGCCATCTTTCCCTGTTTCTATATCACTAGCAGAATCTTCAGATGAACTGCTGTCTGTTATCGTTGCTGGTGGAACTGGTGGTGGATTTGTTTCATCATGTGGTACTGGTTTCATTGCTGATTCGCAGTTTGGGTACGTGATCTTTGATTTGTTTTTCTTTGTGAAACCAGCAATCTTTGTCAAACAAAAATAACAATCATTGAAGTGATTTTTCGGCTCACGCCAAACCATGGGGACTGAGAACGGCATAGCTTTTCTTTTACCATTCATCCAAGCTATTAACATTGCATTGCACTGTGCACAGCAAATATGTGGTGCCCAGTCCCTCTGTTGGTCTCCTAACTTACAGTCAAAATAACACTTGTAGGCAAGTTTAATCTTTGTTGTTATGTTTCTACGTTGTGGCTTAGGTGTATATTGTCCACAGACAAAGCAGAAGTTGTCTGGGTGATTTACACAAGCACGTCTATTTGATGCCATTTTTAATTACCATACAATATCTGAAAAAACGTAGAAAGTAATTATTACGATGTGCAAAATAAAAAGAAATACACACCGTAGTACAAAACAAATGCTATAAAAACACACAAGTCACCACAACCTGTCACTTGCTCATCAGCAGAGAGCTTCAACAACCGTTCTGCTTGACTGACCGTTGGGCCGTTGCCCGTTACTATGCTCTTGACTCAGTGTTGCCAACTCGGGATAAATTTTATTTATCAAAATTGTTCGAATTTGTATATAGTTGGCAAAAAAAATTGCTTTAACCTTGAAAAGCAAGTTTCATATTACTGGCATTAAGCCGATTAAAACCAAAATCTGGACGTGGTAGAAAATTTTACTAAAAGTGATTTGCATTTTACACAAAATCTAGACGTGATAGAAAAAATCTAATTATAGATTTGAAATCAGCATACCGAAATTAGCTAGGAGCACCTATTTGGTCTTCTGTAACAAAATCTTTGTTGCCTAGTGTAATTATTCTACATACCCTGAAATCAACTTTCTGCACTCCATATTCAGTCAGTATGAAGTGTATTTAAACCAGGTTAACATCTCGGCAGGAAAGGTTATTATCATCGAGCCTATCTGGAAAATGTCCTCAACTTTCAAAAGAAACGAAGGATACCTTTTTAACTGCCGAGGGCTATTATCAGACTAAAGCCGAAAGTAGTATAAAGGATAAATTTAAAAATTCTAAAAAGAAGATATATGAATGCTATGGACGTCTGCATACAGACTTCACATTCCAGGAGAAACTGCTTATGAATGGGGTGGATATGAAATTAAAGCTCACCTGCACGAATCCTGAGATCTGCATAAATCTGGGACCTGATGAAGAAGAGGGCGCAAAACCCGTTTTGATTCACATTATGGAAACATCTGCGCGTACGGCGAGTGAAATTAAGCTCTGCTAAACAATTAGAAATTTAAAAAAATTTACTACACGCAACAGTAAAATACCCAATTAACAGAGTACAGATCAAACTATACACAGTGCCAGCAGGGTTGGCCTCGAAGCAGATAGAAAACGTGACCCTGGGAGTTCTACCTAAAAGGTTATTAATTGGAATGCAGGATCAAGCTTCGACGAATGGAAAATACAAAAAGAACGCCTTTAAATTCGAGAATTTCGGCCTTAAAAATATAACTCTATACATCAATGGCGTTGCGTTGGGTGGGACTATGGATACGGACTACTCATCAGACGCTGTGTTCCCGATTTGCGCGAGAGCTTATCGTAATCTGGCCCATATTGCAGGTGCTTGTGATGAGCTCGGGATTGGGGTAACACAGAAAGAACTCATCGATCAATTTAACCTTTACCCGTTTGATATCACACCTGACTTATCTGCTAGTGTATATACACACTTAAGTTAACAGCAAAGTGGAAAAATCTCAGTCAGATTGGAATTCGCCAACCCGATAGACGCGCCTATTAGTGTACTAGTATACCTCGAGTCACAAGCCCTATTTGAGGTCGACCGCTTCAGGAACGTAGTCACTGACTTTTAAAATGGATGCGAATACACTTCAGAGAGTAATAAATAGTGACCGAATCACACGCACCAAATTTATCGGTGTGTTTGCGAAGAATGAAACACTGAAATTACCAACTACGAGAAAATGCTGGGGAATTATTTTCAACACAGATGTTGTTGGTGGCGAAGGGATTCATTGGCTTCAAATATAATTTAAAAATAGAGAAAAATTTAATATTTTAATTCACTGGGGACTCATCCCTTGAGTGACCCTGTTATTGTAAAATTTCTCGAACAGTTGCATATCCCTGAAATTTGATGGAATCCCCACCGATTACAAGGATATTTTAGTAATACTTGCGGGATGTATTGTCTTTCATTTCTCATACACATGTCACGTGGAAAGGGGTTTATAAATTTTGTAAAATTATTCGATTTGTGCGACACTGAGCTGAATAATGAATTGGTATGCATGCAGAAAAAAAACGCTCTCACTTGTGCGCACTCGATATATTGTGTAAAGTTTTACGCGTGTATATAAAATGAATAATTGCAACTATTCTGTATTGTATAAAATATAAGATGTCCCCAATAATGTTAATCTTGTGCTCTGTAGATTATTTATTGGATGCTAATTCTGTAACTAGTTTAAGCTGAATTGTACTAATTTATAAAACATGATTTCTATCATTTAATAAATTGATGAAAATACACTGTCTTGTTCTTAACCAAAAGAAAAAAGCTTACATTACTTCCCCGACGACCTGACACTCGTTGGACCGGATGTGAGCCAATACTTCGACATCCATATTCAGGTCACTGGGTTGACTGCGCTGTAAAACCTCCAAATCGCCGTCGACTATTTGCTTTCTCAAAGCTGTCACAAAAATTAGCTATTACACGATCGAATTCCGCATCGGACCTATAAGGAGAAAGGATACGGTTGTAGACAGGAAATTATTTTGACAGCTCATACATTTTTCTAATAATGATCATATTGGATGACTAAGCACCGTCACAGCTTATCGAGCACCTGGCAGATATTAAACGAATCATCCACATTGAATCTTTTTTAATTAAAATCCATTTGTCCTCTCTCTCTCTCTATATATATATATATATATATATATATATATATATATATAATTGAGGATACATGCTATTTTAATGAAACATTTCACAAACTAATTTTAAATAAATGTTAACACGTAATTATTTGATAAACAAAATTCACTCTCTAAATACTTAATAGAATACATTAATTACAGAAAGCCTAGCACAGTATCCTGTAGTAAACATGCATTCATATGTCAGGCAGGACACCGCGATGTATATATGGGATGAGAGAGTTACAAGGCGTTACAATAAGTTAAAATGCCGATTAGGGCTCCCGGATCAAATAATAAACAGCAAGCAGCTGGTTTAACCGGGTTGTTAACATATACTTCCATATATATATATATATATATATATATATATCTGGAGAGAGAGTTACAAGGAGTTACAATAAAAGAAAATGCAGGATAGGGTACCCGGATCAAATAATAAGCACGAAGCAACTAGCCTAACTGGGCTCAAAGGAAGATTAGCTGGGTGTACTATCATCTCCTGTCAACACTGGGTCTCGAGCCTCTGGGAAGATATCCTTTCACTTCGTTTATTATGGCTCTTTATAAATTAACTAACACTTGCAAGGGTTAAGCACTAAATGATACGATGTATATAGCCTGAGAATGAATCACAAACTAAATCACTACGTAATTACATCTCGAGGGTAGAGTCTTCTGCTGGTTCAAACGGAGGATCATTGCAGATATCATTAACGTTTTGTGTGGAGAGAAGATCATTCTGGTCGGCCGCTGCGAAAAGATGGAGCGTAGCCCCTGCAGAGAAGTCGTTGACTTCAAACACCTGTGGGGAGCAGTAAAGCTGATGTGTCTGACTGGAAGTGTCCATGATGAGAGAATGTGTAGATACTCGTTGATAAATCACTGTTGTGGATCCAGCCGAAAATGTTCCTTCTTATATACGTGAACCCGATTGGCCCCACCCCCAATATTCGACTCGCGAGTTTCATGTGTGAGAGCGAGACTTTCCGCCAACCAGAGATCCTGGATTCATTCTCATGCCCCGCCCATTGGGTTGTAATTGGAGGAGCCGCGAATTCTGGGGGGGCGTGTCTTTACCAAATATAACTTATTCATTCCATAGGTTATTTTGTTATAAAAATTATATTAACGTTTTTATATTATAGTTTAAGGATAAAATTGTATATTAAAGATAAATTTGTATTGAAGCAGAATAGTTGCGTAAAAGAGGAAAAATGAATGTTACCCCGAAATAGGACCTATTTTTATTATAGTTATATTAATATTTTTTTGTAATAACGTTTAAAGATATATTTGTGTCTTAAAGCTAAACTTATATTGAAACAAAATAATTGGGTAAAAGAGGAAAAATTAATAAGTTACCCCGAAATAGAATCTATTTGGGCGAAAGACGAGAAATGAAGTAGTTATCCCGAAATACAATCTACTTTTAATATAAAGTTATATTAATACTTTTTGTTATAGTTTAAGGATAAGAATGTATATTAAAGATAAAGTTGTATTGAAACAAAATAATTCTCCAAAAGAGGAAAAATAAAATAGTTACCGCTAATTTAATTTCTATTGTGTTTTAAAAATCATATTAATGCTTTTTATGTTATAGTTTAAGGGTAAAATTGCATATTATGGTGAAAATTTGTTTTGGCATTAAACTTAGTTTATCTTAATCGATTTTTTGTATAAAAGATCGCCTACCAAACGTCAAATTGGACTCGTGGTATTCCACCACGAGAAGCTTAATAGAAAAACTATTGGCGTTGCCATTTTTTTGAGAACTTGTCGGTCTCCCCCCCTGGCCCCATAAACGTATTTGTGTATGCTTAATACCTCTGTCTATTGGGTCGTATTTAGAGACCTTGTCGGTCTATCAGGAGCTGGTAAGTAAAAGCCGTGAGTAAGGTGGGTTTGGTTAGGTGATGGTAAGCTATACTTAGACGATTGGTGGTTGTGGTGCTGTGGTTGTGGTTATGCTCGTAAAGGTTTTGTTATTGGGGCTTTACATGTGTGTGTGTGTGTGTGTGCGTGTAATAATAGGGGATCTATGGGCGTATAGACCGGGAGTGTATGTGCGCTTTTAATTCGTTCGAAGGTTATTAATATATACAAGCCATTTATGCATTCTAAGTCTTCTAAACCAACTGCCAACTGGCTGATTAAGCCAACTGGCGGATTTCGAATTCTAAGCCAAGTGATGCTACCCTGAGCTCTCATTAAGCTTCTGCATCTCGCAGACGCTGGATGGTCTCTTCCTCTCTCTCCTCTCTCTCTCCCTTAGGTTAGATATACCCCTTTGGGGGGGAGGTCGTCCCACCTTCTCCCCTAAAGATGATAGGTGGACTCTCCCAGCTTGCTGGGCGAGTTCCCATCCCCCCTTTTTTTGGCACCCTGGGGGTTGGCACTGGGAGGGGGGGTTGGCACCTTGCAACAAGGGTGGGGTGGGTGGCACTGGCACTCATTTAATTAACATTGCAATTGCTCTGCACTCGTCCATTTTGCGGACATACTACTCATTACCATTCGAATCCCGATGATGATGATGCTAATAACAATAGAGGAGTTAAAGCAATGGGGCCGCATTAAGTGGTTTGAGCGCTGTACCAATTTTCTTTATTTAATTTTTAATATTTACGTACGACGAAGCGGTAGCTCACGTACCACAGTTCGGGAACCGCCGCACTAAATGATAAAAGAGGCGTGAAAGTATAGTTGAATAAATGGGTGGCGGGGAATAGCAAAGAATCGAATAAAAATCAAATCAAATAAAACGTAAACAATTTTGTTTTGATTTCCGCACTCATATTAACACCTCATATTTTGTCCTTGTCAAACTCAGATTCGTGAGGAGAGATGTAAGTTTAGTTATGAAGAACGGCAAATGCGCAGTTTGTTATATGATCTTGTACGGTAGTTATCGGAATGCATTTAATATGTTCAGACAAGACATATAAACGAAAATGATTAAAATTATATTCCTAACATTTAAGTTATAACTCATTTCAATTAATATTTATTTCCTTTTCAATTTATATTTATTTCTTATGGTCGCCCATTTCGTGTCGCAGATTAAATAACTAATATTAACCAACGTAATGGGAACTCCATATGCAGTACGAAAGAAAAGTATTTTTATCTTGTGAAACCAAAGGAACTTCTACATTCATACACTATATGATTACAGGCAAACCCACGTGTTTGTGGTGGCTTGCAGGGTGACATAAACACAGGAAGGCCGACTCTGTCTCTGAATAAACACTGAAACAATGCTCTTTAAAAGCATGAAAACAGACTACTCTCAGACAAACAGCAAATCAGATATTTGAAAAGAAGTGAGTGTGAAGCTTTTAAGTTTGATAACCAAATACGATATATATATATATATATATATATATATATATTATATATATATATATATATATATATATATCAAAGCTATTGACTTCTCCTTAGGGAAACGGAGCTTACAGATGAACAAAAGGACCAACACAACGGCAAACATTTTCATTTATTTGTACTTCAGACGTTTCGACAAATCTTTTGTCATCATCAGTGAATTAAGTCTTAAAACCTTAAAACAAAAATAAAAAGTGAAAATTACATGAATACAATATTAAAACCATTAAAATTAAAACCTTAAAACAAAATGAAAATTGCATCAATACAAAATTAAAATCATTAAAATTACATCACTACAAAAAAATTAAAATTAATTTAAATTACCTCAACAGGTAATTACACAATGTTTACATCAACCTCCATACTTGGCAAAACCTAAGAGAAAACTGTATGGTCAGTGGATTAGAAAGTATATGTCTATGAAAATAGACATATACTATGAAAATAGACATATACTTTCTAATCCACTGACCAACAGTTTTCTCTTAGGTTTTGCCAAGTATGGTGGTTGATGTAAACATTGTGTATTTACCTGTTGAGGTAATTTAATTTAATTTTAATTTTTTTGTAGTGATGTAATTTTAATGATTTTAATTTTGTATTGATGCAATTTTCATTTTGTTTTAAGGTTTTAATTTTAATGGTTTTAATATTGTATTCATGTAATTTTCACTTTTTATTTTTGTTTTAAGGTTTTAAGACTTAATTCACTGATGATGACAAAAGATTTGTCGAAACGTCTGAAGTACAAATAAATGAAAATGTTTGCCGTTGTGTTGGTCCTTTTGTTCATATATATATATATATATATATATATATATATATATATACACACAACATATAGGACGCACTTTCAGGATGAATTCAGGACCTGAAAACAATGAAAAAGTTTATATAAACAAATGCCCGCAATCGCTTTGTTTCCGAGTTACAGCCAGTTATGTGTTCCAGCAAGTATCCGCCATACCTTTAAAGGAAGTGCTCAAAATGACCGCCTTGCGCTTGAATACACGCCTGAACACGACTCGTCATAGACTGTCTAACGCGTTCACACATTCCAGGTATTGCTCGGATTTTCTGGCATCCTTGTTCTACACGTTGGCGAACCATTTCAACGTTGTCAATGGGTGTCACGTAAACGATGGATTTCAGATGACCCCACAGGTAAAAATCGAGTGGATTCAGGTCCGGAGAGCGAGCAGGCCACGCAATGGGTCCTCCACGGCCTATCCATTTATCAGGGAAATGGTTATCCAAATAGTCTCTGGCTACTCGACTAAAATGAGGCGGAGCGCCTCATCCATAAACCACATACGACGTCGGACACCAAGAGGAACTTCATCTAGTAAATCGCTTAAATCATTCCTTAAAAAATTTGAATAGGATTCTCCTGTTAATCTTCCAGGCAAAACAAAAGGACCGATTAAGTTGTCGGCAATAAGTCCTGCCCATACATTCATACTAAATTGTTGTTGGTGCCTTGACTGGATGATGGCATGCGGATTCTCTTTTGCCTAGTGATGAGTGTTGTAAAAATTGATCACGTCATTTCTTGTGAAGGCAGCCTCATCAGAAAACAACACGGAGGATAGAAAAAGAGGATCACGAGCACACTGTTGAAGGAACCAAGTACAAAAAGCCTATTGTGGTGGGAAATCAGCTTCAGTAAGGCCTTGTACTCTCTGAATGTGATGTGGGTAAAGCTGTTGTTCCCGTAAAATTCTCCACACAGTTGTGTATCTTATACCCTCTGCTGCTGCTATCCTTCGGGTGCTGACACCAGGATATTTCTCCACGCGATTCAGGACCCGCTCCTCCAACTCAACAGTTCTGGCGCTGATTGGTCTACTACCATCTGAAACTCGTTTGTTGAATGATCCTGTATCACCAAGAGGCTCGTCTATTCTCTGAAAGGATAGTGTAGGATTAGGCGAATGAATATTTTCTCTGATGTTTTTCATACAGTTACAACGTCACCACTACGATATTACAATAATTGAAAAAACATGGAACTCACGAAAGAGCATATTCGACATGTGATGCTGTATGAGTTCCATAAAGGATCTAACGCTAGTGAATCCGCAAGAAACATTCAAGGAGTTTATGGAAATGATGTGAGCGAATGGATGTGTAGGAGATGGTTTGAGAAGTTCAGAAATGGAGACTTCAGTCTGAAAGATTATCAACGAACAGGACGACCAAATGAGTTAGATGAAGAGTTGCTGAAAGCAACAATGGAGGAAACTCCAACGGTAACTGTAAGAGAACTTGGCCTGCAACTCGGCGTTGCCATATGACCATTCATCGTCTTTAGAAGCTGTTAGGACAAGTAGTGAAGGTTGGAAAATGGGTTCCGCATGATTTGTCACAAGCGAAGCTTCAACATCGAATCGATATTTGCACATCACCGCATTCTCGGCAACTGTAGGCACCGTTTTTGAATCGGGTCGTCACTTGGGATGAAAAATGGGTCCTCTATAACAATATTAAGCGCCGTGAAACAAAGCCTGAATCTCAGCCAAGAAATGGACCCCATCCAAAGAAAATTTTGCTCTGAGTTTGGTGGGATATGCAAGGAATTATTCATTTTGAGCTTCTGCCAGATAACCAAACAATCACAGCTGAAGTCTACTGCCAACAACTCCAACGATTGAAGATGGCATTACAAGAAAAACGTCCTGCATTAATTAATCGCAGAGGTGTTCTATTCCACCAGGATATCGCGCGCCCTCACACTGCTTGAATCACCACTGTCCAATTGGAGGCATTTGGTTGAAAAAAAATGCCTCATCCACCTTATTCTCCGAACATCGCCCCTTCAGACTATCATTTATTCAGAAGTATGCAACACCACTTAGATGGACAAAAGTTGCAATCCAGGAAAGCTATCGAAAACGAAGTGATCCCTTTTTTCAACTCGAAACCAAAGGATTTCTTCTAACGTGGTATAAAAAACTTTTCTACAGGTGGGAGGAGGTTATAGAAAAAGAAGGGAATTATAGTGATGATTAATTTGTCATTATGTCATTTAATTTTTGTTGTGAATAAACTAAAAATTCGAGCAAATTTGTCCTTATAAGTCCTTTAATTTTTGTTCCGAATGAACTAAAAAATCGAGCAGAACATATGTTACAACCTTATATATATATATATATATATATATATATATATATATATATATATATATATATATATATATATATATATATATATATATATATATAGAGGGGGGCCACCAGCTTGACCTCCATGTGAAGAGAGACCAACGCACGAAACAACATAAGGTTCATAAGATATATATGAAGCTTCTCAAGGTCCCGAGAAAAAGGAGGAAGAAATTACTTTACTGTATATATTGTAGATTGAAACTGCGCAGATAACCACACCCGAACAGTATTCTTGCCTACGCAGTTTCAAAGAAATGGTTTCTTTCCCGTTTAACGAACGGGCTGTGAAAAACTATTAAAACAACTTTTTGGAGTTGGAAAATAATGAATTTATTAAGAAAAGTACATTTTAGGGTGCAGAACTAGAGTGGGCTATAGATTAGGATAGGTGAGGTTAAGTTAGGTTAGGTTAGGCATATATTATCATATAATTTTCTCAAACTCATTTTCTCCCGATAAACTAGAAAAGTTAAGAGTTGGACAGTCTATCAGGTTAGGTTAGGTTAGGTTAGCCTATTAGGTTATATGTTACTTTATTTTCTGCTATTGTACTCTATTGTACAGGGTGTTTCTAAAGTAACCATCTATTTTGGTGAAATAGGGGGGATTTTAAACAATTGTTATATTGGCATAATGGTATGTGCATTGTTATACAAAATTCATGTATTTATAATATTTCAATTGCTTTACACGATTGTTTGTTAATGTGCAAGAACGGGTTTATGTAGTAACATACAGGATAAAAGGCATGAAGTGCAATGAAATTAGAGAAAAGTTTGAGAGAAGGTTTCGTAAAACAGGCCCTAGAGACCAGGCTATTCGCGAATTAGTAAACAAATTTATGAGGACTGGATCTGTGCATGACGAGCGTAGATCTGGACGGCCAAGAAGATCTCACGAAAGAATCGAATCTGTTCAAGAAGCATTCGAAGAGGATCCATAATTATCGATTCGGAGGGCATCCCACAGATAGAAATTCCACAAACAACGGTTTACAGAATTCTACGTTATGATTTAAAGAAAAAGCCATACCACATTCAAGTGTTCCACAACTTACAAGAAGATTATCCACGAAGAGCAACAATGTGTGCCGAGCTTACAAATATATATATATATTTTCATGTTTTAAAGGTGTTTTTTTTATAATTCATATTATTTCGCAAAATAGATGGTTACTTTAGAAACACCCTGTATTTTCTATAGTTATCGTATTTTCAGGCAAATATCAGCATACATTTTCTAATTAAAAACAATAAGTTGAAAATAGAAAGTTTCGCCACCCTAAAATGTACTTTTATTATAATAAATTTATTATTTTCCAACCTCAAAAAGTTGTTTTTGTAGTTTTTTCCACAGCCTGTCGTTAAACACCCAAGAATTATCTAAGCTAGCGTGTTTATTGCAGTTTATATATATATATATATATATATATATATATATATATATATATAAGCAAACAACCACAGGGAAAAGGAAACACGAAGTCCGAGCGCTTTCGTGATATATTCACATTATCAAGGAGAAACAGAAAATAGACGGAGATTACAAAGTAAATGAGTTAAATAAACAAGCAAAAAATTCACAATCGGCACCTCAAATTAAAGGCCATAAAGCCCTCTAAAGATTTTTTCAATTGATAACATAATCTGTAGGCTGCTAAATTACTAAATATAAAAGAACTATATAGATGAAATTAGACAAAAAACCAATACAGAGAACAGAAATTATTATAATGGTTATTAACATTAATATTTAATTAAAGCAGGCAATTAAATGGCAAGAATTTAATGAAAACAAATAGATAACATAGATAACAAATAGATAACATAATCTGTAGGCTGCTAAATTACTAAATATAAAAGAACTATATAGATGAAATTAGACAAAAAAAAACAATACAGAGAACAAAAATTATTATAATGGTTATTAACACTACTATTTAATTAAAGCAGGCAATTAAATGGCAAGAATTTAATGAAAACAAATAGATAACATAATCTGTAGGCTGCTAAATTACTAAATATAAAAGAACTATATAGATGAAATTTAGACAAAAAAACCAGTACAGAGAACAAAAATTATTATAATGGTTATTAACACTAATATTTAATTAAAGCAGGAAATTAAGTGGCAAGAATTTAATGAAAACAAAGGGAATGGTGCCATCGTCTTACAGAATATTACAAAATTTCTACAAACAGTCTGGAAAAATTGTTGTCCCAAAAGCAAACCAGTTGAAAAGTCCAATAAACCACCCAGCAACCAAAGATTATACACGAAAGAATATTACAATTAAAATAGACACATAAGAATGTTAACAGTTCTTAAAATAATATTTATTTATTTAACCAGGGCAAGCCGTTAAGGGGGAAGAATGCGGTCAAGAAAACAATAGGCCCTTCGCCACCTTTCTAACAATGCACGAGTCTAATTTATACAGCCCAGGGCTAATATTAAGGACCAAGTCCGCATTATTCTTGATCACACTTGATTCCAGTATATTTCTGCTAACAATAGATTTACTAAACCTTAATTTGGAAGCATTTTTCCAATCAATGGGATGATTAGTATCTCTTACGTGAATGAAAATGGCGTTAGATTCCTGGCCACTTCTTATACTGTATTGATGCTTTTTAATACGTAACTCAAGGGTCTTACCAGTTTGGCCAATGTAAAATTTATTACATATTGTGCAAGGGATTTTATATACACAACCCTGTTCACTTAAAGGGGAGTTCTTAATCAATGAATTCTTAATTACATCTAAATTTTTGAACGCAATATTTACGTTAAAAGTCCTCAGCAGATTCGGCAGATCAAGGAAATTTTCTCTGAATGGTAACACTAAAACATTTTTTGTGTTATAAGGAATCTTATCCTTTACTTCGTAGAAGGTTTTCTTTGCCATTTTTAAGGACTTGTCTATGCAGTTCTTTGGGTATTTTAAATCAAAAGCAATTTTGTATATTTTACTAATTTCGTCGTCAATGAACTCTGGGCTACAAATTCGTAGGCCTCTTAGGAACAAAGTAGAAAGAACGGATCGTTTTACATTAATGTGGTGATCAGAATAATAATGTATGTAGGAACAATTATTAGTGGGTTTTCTGTAAATATTGTACTTAAACTTTTTTCCAGACCTATATATTAAAACATCTAAAAAAGGGATCGAAGAATCTTTTTCTATTTCAACTGTAAAATTGATAGAGGGAGTTAAGTTATTAAGTTTGGGTAAGAATTCATTGAGATTTAAAGTCACTGGCCAAAGACAAAGAACATCATCTACATATCTAAACCATGGAACATAATTTGGCAGATTCCTTATAACACAAAAAATGTTTTAGTGTTACCATTCAGAGAAAATTTCCTTGATCTGCCGAATCTGCTGAGGACTTTTAACGTAAATATTGCGTTCAAAAATTTAGATGTAATTAAGAATTCATTGATTAAGAACTCCCCTTTAAGTGAACAGGGTTGTGTATATAAAATCCCTTGCACAATATGTAATAAATTTTACATTGGCCAAACTGGTAAGACCCTTGAGTTACGTATTAAAAAGCATCAATACAGTATAAGAAGTGGCCAGGAATCTAACGCCATTTTCATTCACGTAAGAGATACTAATCATCCCATTGATTGGAAAAATGCTTCCAAATTAAGGTTTAGTAAATCTATTGTTAGCAGAAATGTACTGGAATCAAGTGTGATCAAGAATAATGCGGACTTGGTCCTTAATATTAGCCCTGGGCTGTATAAATTAGACTCGTGCATTGTTAGAAAGGTGGCGAACGGCCAATTGTTTTCTTGACCGCATTCTTCCCCCTTAACGGCTTGCCCTGGTAAATAAATAAATATTATTTTAAGAACTGTTAACATTCTTATGTGTCTATTTTAATTGTAATATTTCTTTCGTGTATAATCTTTGGTTGCTGGGTGGTTTATTGGACTTTTCAACTGGTTTGCTTTTGGGACAACAATTTTTCCAGACTGTTTGTAGAAATTTTGTAATATTCTGTAAGACGATGGCACCATTCCCTTTGTTTTCATTAAATTCTTGCCACTTAATTTCCTGCTTTAATTAAATATTAGTGTTAATAACCATTATAATAATTTTTGTTCTCTGTACTGGTTTTTTGTCTAAATTTCATCTATATAGTTCTTTTATATTTAGTAATTTAGCAGCCTACAGATTATGTTATCTATTTGTTATCTATGTTATCTATTTGTTTTCATTAAATTCTTGCCATTTAATTGCCTGCTTTAATTAAATATTAGTGTTAATAACCATTATAATAATTTTTGTTCTTTGTATTGTTTTTTTTTGTCTAATTTCATCTATATAGTTCTTTTATATTTAGTAATTTAGCAGCCTACAGATTATGTTATCTATTTGTTATCTATGTTATCTATTTGTTTTCATTAAATTCTTGCCATTTAATTGCCTGCTTTAATTAAATATTAGTATTAATAACCATTATAATAATTTTTGTTCTCTGTATTGGTTTTTTGTCTAATTTCATCTATATAGTTCTTTTATATTTAGTAATTTAGCAGCCTACAGATTATGTTATCAATTGAAAAAACCTTTAGAGGGCTTTATGGCCTTTAATTTGAGGTGCCGATTGTGAATTTTTTGCTTGTTTATTTAACTCATTTACTTTGTAATCTCCGTCTATTTTCTGTTTCTCCTTGATAATGTGTATATCACGAAAGCGCTCGGACTTCGTGTTTCCTTTTCCCTGTGGTTGTTTGCTTATTAATAAGATCACGTGTTATACTGTGATTTTAGTACATATATATATATATATATATATATATATATATATATATATATATATATATATATATATATATATATATATATATGACAGTTACCTTTCTGTAACTAATTACAGTTGCTAGTTAGTCTCCAAAAAGTAAGTAGTTACGAGTTATTTCAAGTTACTTTCGACATTTTTCTTGGTGTTTGCAAGCATCTAATCTTGATAAAAGTACTTTCCGTGACAAGTGATACTTGCCAAGACTGTTCATTTGTTTCAAATTGATTGTGATTTAGCGAATAAACAACAGGGTTTTATCATATTACCATTTTACATTTATGTTGTCAATAAACTTGCATTGGGTACAACATGTACATCGAGCAAGGCTTGGAAAAAAAGTAGCTACTAACGTTTTGCCCTTACAGAAAAAAGTAACTGGTAGAAGTTACAGGCATTCAATAGTATTCATGACTTTTTGTAACTAGTTATAGTTACAATTACTCGGGCGGAAAATGTAACTAGTTACCGTTGCAGTTACTCAACTAATTAACGATTACTAGTTATGTTACAGCACGGTGTATATATATATATATATACAGGGGTTAGACAAAATAATATGAACACCTTGATAAATTTTTATTCTTAATATGGAGTTGGTCCTCCTTTAGCGGCAATAACAGCTGCAATGCGTCGGGGAATTGATTCATACAACTTTTGGACAGTGGCTAGAGGAATCCTGAGCCATTCTTCGAGCAAACCCTGCTCCAGTTCCTCCAAAGACGCCGGCGGTGGGAATCGGCTTCTGACCTGCTGCTCCAACTGACACCACAGATGCTCGATAATGTTAAGATCCGGGGATTGTGGAGGCCAATCCAAGCGTTCTACTTCACTAACATGCTCTTCAAACCAGTTTTTAACGACCCCAGCGGCGTGGATTGGTGCATTATCATCCTGGAAGACGGCGCCGCCATTGGGAAACAGCGTTTGGACCATGGGATGGACCTGGGCGTTAACCCTACCATGCAGTACTACAGCTGGGCCAAGAGTATTCCACGATATTGCTGCCCAAACCATCACAGATCCGCCTCCATGCTTAACGGTTGGGGTCAGGCAGTCGGGGTCATAAGCATCTTTAGGCTGGCTCCAGACGTAAACTCGACCGGAACATGGAAATAGCGTAAAGGAGGATTCGTCGGAGTAGACTACATTCTTCCACCGGTCCAGTGACCAATTCTTACGGTCATTACACCATTTTCTGCGCCGCTCAATGTTGATGTGCGAAAGGAAGGGTTTGGCAATTGCAGCCCTCCCATGGTATCCAGCTCCATGGAGCTCGCGACGTACAGTTCTGGTCGATACCGGGCTTGCAAGATGCTGGTTAAGCTCTGCAGTCACTTTTGGAGCTGTGGTCTTATGGTTCTTTGTCACAATGCGCTTTAGCACCTGGCGGTCTCGATCACATAGCTTTTTCTTGCGTCCACTATTGCATTTGTCGGTGCTTGTCTTTCCATGGTTTTGGTATGCAGACATGACCATAGAGACAGTTCCTCTGGATACATTGAACATCTGAGAGGTTTTCGTCACCGATGCACCAGCCATCCGCGCTCCGACAATTTGCCCTCTTTGGAAGTCTGACAGGTCTTTTATAACTGCTAATTCATAATTCACTCAGATCTGTAAAAACAACGTGAGGGTTATAACATGACGTGTATACACACACTGTTACGCATTTAAATAGGTTTGCCAGTCATTTGACCGTTTACTTTGTGTCTGAGCAGTCCGTAAAGATAACCAGTGAAATCGGCGGGTGTTCATATTATTTTGTCTAACCCCTGTATATATATATATATATATAATATAGTATATGGGATGAATTTCACTCTTAAATAAGTGAAATTAATGAATGATGCAAATTCACAGGGAAAAATAAAAAAAATATTTCAAGGCTTTTCATATATTCAGTAGTAAATCTCGTCGGGGAATTCCCTGACGAGATATACTGCTGAATATACGAAAAGCCTTGCAATAATTTTTTCTTTTTCCCTGTGGGTTTGCATCATATACTGTATATATATATATATTATATATATATATATATATATATATATATATATATATATATATATATATATATATATATATATACGAAGGTAATTCAATAAGTATCCGCACTTTTTATTTTCACAATTTTATTTTCACACAGTTATGTGTAAATAACTATTGTGAGATTTTATTTCTATATTATTTAACTTTATTCTTACTATATGCTTATACTTTCCTAAATGCTTAATTTTTCTAGTATTGTAAAACATTATTATTATTATTATTATTATTATTATTATCATCATTATTATCATCATTATTATTATTTAGCAGATTAGTTGTGGTTAACTAGATGCGACTTCGTGCATCTTGGAAAATGAAACGACATTATCCATCAGGAGCTGATAAACGGAAAAAGAAGAAAATAGAGGAGAAGCTTTCCAGTCGCACAGGTGAGATGTGCCACTTGTATATTCTTATGATTACAGTTCAGGCAATTAGGTTAGGTAGACCATCAAGCTAGGCAAGTGCTCTGGAATCGTGTAGGGTAAGCTAGTCTCTGTAATATTTATAATTTTTCGAAATATGAAATTTAATGGATCACATCACCTCAAATTCTGTTCACACAGATCAATTATCAAACAAGATAAGAAAGAGTATTTTAGCAAAATCTAACAGAATATGTAATGTTATGTTCTTCTCAGGAGCACTACTGAAATATTTGGAAAAGCCATCCTCAGCAAAGCCTGATGAGCATCATGAGCCAACAGCAGGACCATCCTCTATGCAACCCCAAACACCAGTAGAAGTAGAGCCTGATGAACCAACAAGTGGCCCATCTTCTGTTCGGCTTCAAACATCACACACAGGCATTTCTACTGAGCAACAAGAACCAAGATCTGCTCCACCGCTTGATCCGTATGACTGGCCAGTTGTCGTGTCAGATGCCTTGAAGACAGATCTGGTGTCTCGAGGACCATTTCAAATCAGTCCAGATTTCACATTCCCTAAAAGAGAGGACGGTAGAAGCGTTCATCACCATTACATGTACAGAACATTAATTAATGGGGAAAAAAGAAAGTGAAGCTGGCTGATGTACTCTAGAAGGAATGATGCTCTTTATTGCTTCTGCTGCAAGTTGTTTTCAAGGAAGTCGTACAAACTAATTACGGATGGACTTTCAGACTGGATAAACGTTGGTTCGCTTCTGAAAGGACATGAAAATAGTTCAGAACATGCAGTTAACATGGCAACATGGAAGGATCTGGAACTGCGGCTAAAAACTGGGAGGACCATTAACCAAACTGAAATGTCATTAATGGAGGTAGAGCGAAGACACTGGCGAGATGTTCTCACACGTCTTGTAAGTATAATCCAATCACTGGCAGAGAGAAACCTTGCTTTCAGGGGGTCTTCCTCTACATTGTACAATCGAGACAATGGCAACTTCTTGAAGGAGGTTGAGCTGCTTGCCAAATTTGATCCAGTGATGAAACAACACATCAGCGGAGTCGAAAGTGGCCAATAAAAAATCTAGGAGGCAAAAATTTTGAAGATACAAACTGTTCTGTATAACTGTTAGCTATTAGACGATTGTATTGTAGAGTTAGTAATTGCTTGGTAGTCGATAATTGCATTATTTTTTATACATAGTTCTGTGTCATTTATTCTAAATAATGTATAAGCTAATTTTCAGGAATTTCATGAGTATTTTTTCTGTTTGTCTTCTGAAAGTACATATTTGTTGTTTTGGACATTAATGTTTCATTAAAATTGTTTGATAATTGTTTATTATTAACAGCCATTTTTTGTATGTGTGTACTGAGGTGATGTAGTAAGGCGTGAGTTGGTGGGGCCTGAAATGGGTATACTGCTTAGGGCCCCCTAATGGCTAGAAACGGTCCTGATTATAAACACATCACTTCTCAACATAGTCTCCCTGTTTCTCAATACACTTAGTTCAGCGATCTACAAGCTTCCTAATGCCATCACAAAAGAATGTTTTTGGCTGTGTGCGTAGCCAGTCATGCACCGCCTCCTTCAGGTCATCATCGCCTTGGAATCGCTGACCTCTCAAAGCGTCTTTTAGTGGTCCAAACAGGTAAAAATCCGAAGGTGTCAGGTCTGGACTGTAGGCTGGATGGTCGAGAACTTCAAATTTAAATTCTTGAAGGCATTTTCTAGTCTGTGCAGCGGTATGAGGGCGCGCATTGTCGTGTAACAGAATAACACCTTCCGACAATCTCCTCCGTTTTGTGCGAATTGCTTGCTTTAACTCATTCTGAAGGATGTCAGAATACGATGCCCTTGTTACTGTAGTTCCACGCTCTAGATAATGTTCAAGGATAGGGCCTCGTGTATCCCAAAACAGTGTTAGCATAACTTTACTTGCTGACGGCTGCGCTTTGAACTTCCTTACAACGGGAGATGTTGGATGCTTCCATTGCATGCTCTGTCGTTTGCTTTCTGGTTCATAGTAATGGATCCAGGTTTCATCTTCAGTGCTAATGCGCTCCAAAAAGTTTTCACCTTCATCATGATACCGCGCCAAAAGACGAGAGCAGACGTCCATACGATTACGCTTGTGCTCTTCTGTCAACTGTTCGGGCACCCATCTTGCACAAACCTTGTTAAAGCCAAGAATGTCATGAACTATCGAATAGACTGACTCTTGACTGATGTCTAATGAAGATGCAATTTCTTTTATTGTTAATCTTCTGTCTTCGAAAATCATGGCTGTGGCTTCTTCCTGCTTGTCACCACTGGTTGATGTTGACGGTCGTCCTGAGCGCTGAGCATCTGTCACACATGTCCGACCTTCCTTGAACATTTGAATCCACTCGTACACACTTCGCCGTGGTAACGCATTATTCTCATACTGAGCACATAAATGCGTGTGAATTTCGGCTCCTTTCACACCTTCCGCCCACAAAAAACGAACCACGGGTCTCTGTTCTTCCTGAGTACAAACTGAAAGCGACGCAGCCATGCTCACTACTCGTAAGATATGTGACAGCTACGAGTAGCCTAAATAAGCCTATACTGTTGCTAGCCTAAATAAGCCTATAGATCTCAGTTTGGCTAGTTATTACGAGTGTATATTTTATATACTATATTATCGCTAAAATAAAAAGTGTGGATACTTAGTGAAGTACCCTCGTATATATATATATATATATATATATATGCTGCAAACCCACAAGGAAAAAGAAAAACGATTCCAAGGCCTTTCGTGTATTCAAAGCTACACCTCGTCATTCCCTGACGAGGTGTAGCTTTGAATACACGAAAGACCTTGGAATCGTTTTTCTTTTTCCTTGTGGGTTTGCAGCATTCATTCATTTCACGTGTTTTATTGTGAAATTCATCCCATATATATATATATATATATATATATATATATATATATATATATATATATATATATATATATATATATATATATATATATATATATACATACAGTATATGAAAATTATTTCACGAAGGTAACACGTGAAAAATATTTATGATGAATAAAACCACGAAGGAAAGGAAACACAAAATGGTGCTCAAGTGCTTTCGTCTAATGACATCCTCAGGAACACTGAAGTACATAAAAAGGGTTAAGCCTATATATAGGTTACAGAAAGAAAAAAAGAAAAAATAAATAACATACATACACACACACACACATATATATATATATATACATACATATCTATATATACAAATACATACATACATACATACATACATACATATATATACAATAAACAGAGAAGTAAAAATAATAAAAAAAAAATTTAAATTAAAAATTAAAACCTTAAAGGATTACCAGTGAGGCGTACAAATTTGTAAGGAAAAATATCGATTTTTAGCACAAGATCAAATGGATTATAAAGATACAAATTTATACTGGAACTCTGCCGGGTTTTAACACAATGCTGCCTATGGTCAGGTTTCGATATATATAAAAAAATAAAATGCAAATTAAAAGTTAATCGATTTTTAGCACAAGATCAAATGGATTATAAAAATACAAATTTATAATGGAACTCTGTCCGGGTTTTAACACAATGCTGCCTATGGTCAGGTTTCGATATATATAAAAAAAATAAAATGCAAATTAAAAGTTAATAAAGTAGAAGACAAGTTTACCAAAGATTTAATGTTTTACCCTTCTTATCCAAATCTTTTTTAAAGGAATTCAACATAACAGGATCGAGTTGAAAAAGACCTTTGCTTATGTTGAAGTTATTTGAAAGTTGGATAATGGCAGACTCAAGAATATTTCTATTAACAATGTTGCTTGAATGGAATAAAACTGAAGCATTATTCCAATCAATACAGTGGGCTAACTCTGACAAATGGACAAAAAGGGCACTGGACAACTGTCCTGTTCTAACGGAATATTGATGCTGTTTTATACGTGTGTGCAAATCCTTTCCCGTCTGACCTATGTAAAAGGAATCACATTGTTTACAACCAATTTTATAGATAATGCCTGAATTATTGGTAGGGCTATTTTTTACTATGATATTTTTCACAATATTGTTATATGAAAATACTACATTAATATCCAAAAGTTTAAGTACATTAGCAATGCCTAAAAAGCCCGGGAAAAATGGAAGTACTAAAATATTTTTTGACAAAGTACGAGTGTTAATATTGACACGATAGAAAGTTCGTTTTGCCTTGTTGAGACAAGATTCCATAAACGCAGATGGATAACACAAATCACTTCCAATACCGTTGATTTTTTCCAATTCGGCAGTCGATATCCGATGCCGAATTGGAAAAAATCACGGTATTGGAAGTGATTTGTGTTATCCATCTGCGTTTATGGAATCTTGTCTCAACAAGGCAAAACGAACTTTCTATCGTGTCAATATTAACACTCGTACTTTGTCAAAAAATATTTTTGTACTTCCATTTTTCCCGGGCTTTTTAGGCATTGCTAATGTACTTAAACTTTTGGATATTAATGTAGTATTTTCATATAACAATATTGTGAAAAATATCATAGTAAAAAATAGCCCTACCAATAATTCAGGCATTATCTATAAAATTGGTTGTAAACAATGTGATTCCTTTTACATAGGTCAGACGGGAAAGGATTTGCACACACGTATAAAACAGCATCAATATTCCGTTAGAACAGGACAGTTGTCCAGTGCCCTTTTTGTCCATTTGTCAGAGTTAGCCCACTGTATTGATTGGAATAATGCTTCAGTTTTATTCCATTCAAGCAACATTGTTAATAGAAATATTCTTGAGTCTGCCATTATCCAACTTTCAAATAACTTCAACATAAGCAAAGGTCTTTTTCAACTCGATCCTGTTATGTTGAATTCCTTTAAAAAAGATTTGGATAAGAAGGGTAAAACATTAAATCTTTGGTAAACTTGTCTTCTACTTTATTAGCTTTTAATTTGCATTTTATTTTTTTTTATATATCGAAACCTGACCATAGGCAGCATTGTGTTAAAACCCGGACAGAGTTCCATTATAAATTTGTATTTTTATAATCCATTTGATCTTGTGCTAAAAATCGATTAACTTTTAATTTGCATTTTATTTTTTTTATATATCGAAACCTGACCATAGGCAGCATTGTGTTAAAACCCGGCAGAGTTCAAGTATAAATTTGTATCTTTATAATCCATTTGATCTTGTGCTAAAAATCGATATTTTTCCTTACAAATTTGTACGCCTCACTGGTAATCCTTTAAGGTTTTAATTTTTAATTTTAATTTTTTTTTTTTTATTATTTTTACTTCTCTGTTTATTGTATATATATGTATGTATGTATGTATGTATGTATTTGTATATATAGATATGTATGTATATATATATATATATGTGTGTGTGTGTGTGTATGTATGTTATTTATTTTTTCTTTTTTTCTTTCTGTAACCTATATATAGGCTTAACCCTTTTTATGTACTTCAGTGTTCCTGAGGATGTCATTAGACGAAAGCGCTTGAGCACCATTTTGTGTTTCCTTTCCTTCGTGGTTTTATTCATCATACAGTATATATACAGTAGAGTGGATCGATTTTACATTTGTTTCGGTTTCCATATTCTAATAGAGACAAAAACTTGCGCATGCATGAGAAAATAGCCTCTGCAAAATCTTAGCTTAATAGGTAATCATCTTCTGCCCCCGGCAGAGCGATGAAAATCATATTTTAGTAGTCAAAAACGTATTCTTATAAATATTTCAATATGCATCAAAATTATTCCTAATAACTATAAAGTCGATGAAAAAGACCTCATATGATCGTTTTTCCAAGCGCGTTGTCCTACGTTAATATCTTTTGCCCCCGGCAACAACGTCAAATGTTGAAAAAATAGGTAATTTATATACATATTTTCAGATCTGCTCTTTGTCTTAAATAATGCATTTATATATTTCCCATAGCATTTATATCGTTGCTTAGGCATGAAATAACACAAACGCATATTGAAATATTTTAAAAATTATAAGAAAAATACGTTTTTGACTACTAAAATATGATTTTCATCGCTCTGCCGGGGGCAGAAGATGATTACCTATTAAGCTAAGATTTTGCAGAGGCTATTTTCTCATGCATGCGCAAGTTTTTTCTCTATTAGAATATGGAAATCGAAAAAAATGTAAAATCGATCCACCCTAATATACAGGGTCAGAGAAAAGTTTTTAAAGATTTTATACATACAAATAATTTGTTAATAGTAAATAAATTCCACTAATATCACTGCAGTGTATGTGATACTTTTCAAAGTAACTATACAAGGCGAGGAATGACCCTAGGCCGAAACAAAAAGGCCCAGCTACAGTCAGTGCCATGTCAGTAAGGATGGAATACAGCAATGAAGAAAAAATGTATGTTGTATCGTGGGCTATTTCTTGTAATAATTGTGAAGAAAGTTTGTGTTTATTTCAACAAAAATATAATAAACCACCACCAAATACAACCACTCTTCGATACTAGAAACTCAAACTTTTGGAAACAGGGAGCCTGGTAAAAGATCTTTGAAGAAGCAGAAGGCCAGCAGCGGCAACAGGAGACAACAGCAAAGAAAATGTTCTAGCCAGTTTTCCAAGTCGATCCAACAACTTCAACGAGAAAAGTCGCACAGGAAGTGGGTATTTCCAAATTTTGAGTAGAAAAAATATTGAAATCACAAGGGTACCACGATTACAAACCCATTTACTCTCAGTTCATTTATGATGATGATTCTGATTGATGGCTGTAGTTTTCTGAAACAATGAGACAAAATTTCAACAGAGATCTAGATTTGGTTCGAAAGATCAAATTTTCAGATAAATGTGTCTTCGGTTTAACGAGTAAAGGAAGCAAACACAACGTTCACTACTGGGTGAAAAAAATCCCAAAATACGATCGGTAAAACCGTTAAAACGGCTACACTAACAGTTTGAGCATGCATTGATTATTCAGGACGCGTTTCTTTTGCCATATCGAGAGATACAATAGATGGAAAACGCTATTGCCAGGCATTGAGAGACAAAGTTTTGCCACAGTTTACTAATGACGTTGGCAGGAATTGGCTTTATCAACATGGAGTGCCGCTACATTACTCTGCAGCTGCCCATTAGATTTTGGATTGGAACCTTGAAGGAAAATGGCTTGGGCGGCGAAGCCCTATCGAGTGTCCAGCCAGATCACCTGATTTAACCCCATGTGATTTCTGGCTTTGGGCTTATTTGCGAGACAAACCTACACTCTTGGTTTCATCTCTCCAAATGTGAATGCCCTCGGCCGCATAATATATGAACACCTAAAGAAGATCCCACTCGATATGTTCGGAAGAACAATGAAGAGTTTCACAGAGAGAATGCACAAATGTATCATAGCGGATGGAGAACTCTTTCAAGATTAAATTAAAATTTAACAAAATATTTGTATGAATAAAATTCTTATAGACTTTTTGTTTGACTTGTTTCATCTTTGAACACTTATCTGTATAATGTTGTTAACAAAATAGTTGTATGTATAAAGTCCTTAAAGAATTTTCTCCTACTCTGTATATAATAATAAAAAATAATAATAATAATAATAATACGAGTAATAATTAACTTTATTGGTGAACATTTGTAAATAAATTGCAGCAAAAAAATTTCAGTTAAATAAAAATGGCAAGATGTCATCTGCGTGTAAAGAACAAGACTAAGTATTTTGTCAGACGCAAAATTAACTGTATGACAGTTCAGCTTCATAGAAAGATATTTGACAGAATTCGAATATTTCTGGTCTTTCAGGTTGCGTAAATCCTTATTTGGTTTTCCTGTTTCACCATCAATAAATCGTCAATTTTATTACTGATAATTAAGTAATCAAAATTTTAAATTATTTGTATTCTTCCAAGAAATTTCATGAAATTATTTTTCATTAGAAGAATTTTACGAAATTCTCTTGTATGTGACGGACGTCTTTTTGTTTTTGTCGCCATCCTATTGTACTTCTTGAAGTACAGAGAGAAAATATTTGCTCCTTGTTTGAAGATCAAAGAATTGAAAGCTTGGTAAGTTTTAAAAATAGTTAGTTAGCCGACTCTAATTATAGGAATTGGATTATAGGATGTGATCTTAGGTACCATTTTTGATGCAATTTCTTATCTAGAACAGATTGTTACCATTGTTGTGGAGTTGTTGCAGACATTTGGATATATAAGTACAATATGAAAAAAAGTCCCAAAAGCCAGTAATGACATTTCTGTGTCAAGCTCATTGAATATGACATTCCTGAGGACATCACAACGAATAAGATTGTAAAATCGTCATCTTTTCGTTACGATCATGATTGGCTTTGATTGCTTTGATAGAGTATCAAAACCCTTGACCAAAACGAATGCAAATCAACTGATTTATGATTACTTTTGTTTACAAACATAACATTGGAAACTAATTTTAGTCTAGGCCCTACCGATATTTTATATGGGCTACCATGTAAACATGCATAAAAATTATTCAACAAACCAGCAAACATGGATTTAGTTTGTGATGTGGATTTTATTAGGTGAATTTAGTTCTTAAAAAACAAATTTATTATCATTTCTTGTCTGGCAACATTATAGGCCTGTATTATAGCTTACGTAGGCTTACGTAGGCTTTAGGCCTACGTTACATGGAAAGATTGGCCCCCCAAAAAACCATTTAATATGTGCAAGGATAGTGGTCAAAACTGGTTTAAACCGGTTGAAACTGGATTTTTCAAGTAAACAGTAACAAATATCTCTAAAACTACTCCTTAAACACTTTAGAACCACCTACGTTATTTTAAAGTTTTTAGTATTATAAGCAAATATCACACTAAGAACTTAATTTATTATATTTAGTATTAGTTTGCCATGGCTGTTGTATCTCCTTTTCATTCTACCAACAAAAACCCGTGGTTTATTTTTCTAATCTATAAGTTAAAATAGAAAAATAAAGGGACTAGTATGTTTCATGGACTGCTCTCGATTTTCCTACGAAATTGCAAACAAGGGCAGTCGATGACGCTGATTTTGTTTCTGCAATCGGTTTTCTTGAGAAATGATAAAGAAAAATGTTATTGGATATTGAATAAATTTATTTACTGAAACGACGCAATACACTCCAACATCTTTTTGAATAAGTCCGACCTGGTGTGGCGCTTACGCCATACAAATTCACAAAAGTATGAGTTTGCATAACTTTTTGCGTTTGCATAACTTTTTCTTAGGAATAACATCATGTTCCTGAAAAAACTTTACTGCGGATTCATCGTGAGGCACATTTTGCCATAGCCACTTCAAATTAATACAAACATCACTTATTGTTCTGCAAAAAAAATTACAAGAATTAGTGCGATATCTTACAAACAACAATAGTATAAGAAACTCGATTAGGTTAGGTTAGGTTAGGTTAGGTTTCTCAAGAAAACCGATTGCAGAAACAAAATCAGGGTCATCGATTGCCCTTGTTTGCAATTTCGTAGGAAAATCGAGAGCAGTCCATGAAACATACTAGGTCTAAATAAAAAGGAACCATATTCTTGACTGAAAAAATGAAAAGTTACCAGAAATATCATTTTACTTCGTATTAAACTACTATAATTTTTTTTTTCAGATTTTGATTTCTTTTTAGTTTTTTAATTTTTCAGGAACCAAACTTTCATGAGTAGAAATGAAGAGAAGGCTCTCTACATCATGATTGAAGAAGGCATAAAGACCCCATTTGGCAGTTCTTTCAAGAGGTGATAAAATATTCAAGGGGAAAATATTTAGGGTAACAAGGAAGATATTTCTCATTTTCCAGTTTTTTATTTTCCATTTTGCTTCTATTATTTTCCATGCATTTCTTATGGTGTACTTCTCTCTTCTTTTTAGCGAATATAGATTTAATGTACACAGTCTTTCTCAGTAGTTTAGTTCTTTCCAGCCATTGATCTTGGTTATGAAATTCCTTTAAAAAGGTTCTAAGTATCTGTTTAGTAATTGTTTTTGCCCTGTTTATCGCTTGCTTATTTTCTGTCTTAAATTTCGTATCGTCGGTCATTATACCTCGTAAATCTTTAGCTTTTCTGTTTCTGAGGATTTTTTTTTTTTACGTCTATTTGGGGCATAATATTCCGTCTATTTTAGTTTTTCTCATTTCTTCCATATCTTAAGGATCAGGGAAGAAGTGATGCGGTAGAAATAATAAACGAAAAATACTTTCATAACTTTGTGAAAAGGAAAACAAGAACACGCACCAGTATCAGGCTCTCAAGGAAAGAAAATAATGAACTAAATGAACAAAGTGACAATTTAAAAAAAATATCTGAAACATTGACAGCTCACTATGAATCAGTTTTCAGTATCCCAAAAAGAGACAAAGTGGTATCTGATGGAAATACCTTCTTTGAAGAGAAAGTACAAGGGGGAAATATGACTAATTTTGATTTGACCCTAGAAGATATAGCCGATTTATAGGATAAATGAAATTACATCAGCTGCAGGTTCGGAGAAATAGAACGTCTTGTTCATTAAAAACTGTAAGAATGAAATAGTTACACTCCTATACTAGGTATAGAGAAGATCTTTGGACACAGGAGAAATACCGGACATCCTGAAGAGAGCAAACTTCGTCCCTATATATAAAGGAGGGATAGGTCTTAAACAAAGAACTATAGACCAGTGTTACTGACATTCCATCACACCAAAATATTTGAAAGAATAATTAGGGAGAAAATCTGATTTTTTCTTTTTTTTTTGAGACCCAAGAAAGATTCAGTGAAAACCAGCACGGATTCCGATCAGGAAGATATTACCTATTACAACTAATAGAGTATGATAATATCATTGATGCACTTGAAAACAGTAGAAGCTACAATGTAATATACACGGATTTTGCTAAAGTATTCGACAAGTGTGATCATGGTATAATAGTACATAAAATTAAAAATATGAGAATATCGGGGAAAGTGGAAAAAATGAATCAATAACTTCCTCAGAGAACGTCAGCAAGTTATTAAAATCCAGGGTATACCATCATCAGAGAATTAGAAGTACGTACCTCAGTACCACAAAGCAACAGTATTAGCTCTTCTCTTATCCATTATCATGCTAGCGACATAGAAAACGAAGTAATCACTAATAGTACAGTAACATCCTTTGCTGATGATGCAAAAATCAGCAGAAAAGTTAGAAACGCAGATGTGGTGTTGGGTGCGGCGTTTCTCCCGGGTGATGTCCTTTCCTGTTGACCTCTAGGGTAGGTAACTGGTGAGTGACCCTTCTATTGAACCATTTGTGGGTGAGTGTGTGACGATTATATATGTACGTCTGGTTGCGCGAACACAAAGGTGTTTTCCAAACCAATTGTACTCACTCGAACCTCTGCTAAGTGACACTGGTTACCGTAACAATTTAAAATATATCTTCAACTGTTTTTATGAAACACAACAAGTTTTAATAGTTTAACGTTCGTTCATGTAATTAATTAAATTACACTTACGTTATACAATTAATAAAGGGAAATAGGTCATGATCGGAAATTAAATATGTCTAAGGAAACGGGAGGATGGTCAAAGTTAAAACGGGACAAGAATAGGCCTAGATTAGGCCTAGATTCGAAAAGAACTCCCTTTTGCCTAGGAAGGAATTACATTAACTTTACTGACCAAGTTCCTCTTAAAAGTAGGCCCTTTTCCTACGGGTTCGAGTGTAAATATTAAAATAAAAATGAAAAGGGAAGGTAAATAAGAATTTCTGATGGACTCCTGTCGACTAACTTCTTCCTCTGCGCTCCGCTGCCCTCTCTTTTTCCCTTTTAGAATTCGATTTTCATTTCGCATTGGGAGAACACAGTCGTACTTCTTTCATTAGTTTGATTCTGGAACTTAGAAGAAATTTTAAAATACATTATATTATGAGTTTTACAAATTCCTAATTGTTTTATATTACTTAACTAACTTATGTTACCTGTTTGACGATATTAAATCATTTAATTATGTATTTCAAGTACTAGTTGAACAATAAGATCATTTACGAATACATGATTTGTTGATATTCCCACACCTCATTCATTAAGCAAAACAACGTCACATATTCCAGTCCAAGCAGGTTGAGACATGTTTGGATGTTTTCGTGCAAGCAGTCACGTAGCCTTTTCTGGGCTTTACCTGAGGCCTACTTGGAATTCATATAATACTTAACTTATGTTTTACATTTATGTAAAAATTTTACTATATTTTATATTATTAATAAATCCCCAATTCTGCAATCCCAACAGTGGAGGTCTTACAAATGAACACACACAGAATATACAGATGGTCAGAGACAACATAAAATTTAACAGAAAATTTTCAGCTCTTAATTAGAGATTGTATTTATCCATCCATACTCTCCAGTTTTTCTTGTATCACTTTTCTGGCATTGTTGTCTGTGCAATTCATTAATTTTGCCGTTACTCTCTTTCTAATAATAATAAATAATAAATAAAAAATAAAAATAAAAAAAACATTCCCGTCCTTTTCTAAGATGATACGATCTTTTTGACTTATGGAATTAAAATGACATTAGTCTCCTTTGGGAATTAAAAAGGATTAGGAAACTTCACTTTTTAGTGCCACCCCATCACCTCCCTCACCCCTACCCCTATCCCCCTCCTCCCCACTCTCCTTGGATATCACCATACTACTAATATTTATGAGCAACAACTGTGAATTAATTCTAAAAAAGGTACGTTATCTGTTTTACACAGTGCCGAAATTTCTACTGCGGTTGTTATACAGGGTGTCTCAAAAGTCACTATCTATTTCGGTGACATTAGATGTTTTTTTGAAAAATGCTATGCTGGCATAAAGATATGTACTTCTGGTGCAAATTTGTGTATTTAAAAAAAGTTAATTGGTTTATTATCTTGACATGCTTGAACAATTCCTCGAACCTCAACTTCTTACAGATGGCATTCTTGACACAGTAGTTTTTCAGCAGGATGGAGCACCGTGCCATTATGCAATAATTGTACGTGATTATCTTGACAGACGCTTCCCCGGTCGCTGGATTGGTCGTGGAGGAACACAACCATGGGCAGCACGTTCACCCGATTTAACACCATTAGATTTTTTCGCCTGGGGTTTCATTAAGTCTAATGTGTACACTGGTAGAAGAATTAGTGATGTAGCCGAACTTCGAAATCGTATTACCGATGCAGTTCAGAAAATAACACCTCAAATGCTGGAAAGTGTGTTCCGGGAAACAACTTATCGCTTTGAGCTCTGTAGAGACACTGATGGTCGCCATGTGGAGACAGATAAATAAATAGCACTAATTCTTTGTGGCACTTACTTTGAAATAAATATATTTTTCATGTCTTAAACCAGTTTTTCGTAATTCCCATTATTTTTGAAAATAGATAGTGACTTTTGAGACACCCTGTATATTGGTTTCATATTAAAATTATTAAGAAAACAATATAAAAGTGAGGTATTCTGACTGAAATAATGTACTTCCATCACTTACTTGTGCTTAGCATCATCCGCCATGTTTTGTCATACGTCACCACGTGGGGCGTCTGTATCGCCAATTTGGGGTAGACGATTCACCATAGCTCAGGTACAGACGCCCCACCACATTTCTTCAAAAATTTTATCGTATAGGCCTAGTATATGTAATCTAAATGTAAGCTAATATGCTGTATCTTGGGTACACAGATAATGTTATGATATGCTAGGAGGAAGGTGAAAAAATAACTTTCTATAAGCTAAGATAAGTAATTCTTTTGGTGGGGCATCTGTTCCCTGAGTCCCGGGGAGAGACACCTCGATTAGAAATTTTTTAAAGGATTGTAATGCAAAAACTATTATGTATAAGCGTCTCAACTAATTTTTTCTTTTTGAGGTAATGACTGTACTATGTCAGTGACATAGTACACCTTCAAAGTACAAAAGTTTCTTGTGACATTGTCACAAATGTCACAGCAAACTTTTTATTTTAGCGACGTGCTTTGTTTTCCATCAAAAAATCAAAACGGAAGAAGTGGGGCATCTATACCTGTTTCACCTTATACAAGTATATGAAAAAACATAAACACTCAGTAAGAATGAGCAAATGACTAAACTAAGGAATACAAACAGAATACTTACACAAGTCTTGAAGTTCTTGTGTTTAACAGAAGAACCGGAGGGAAAAAACTTAAGTGTCATTACTATTGTCAGTGTCATTGTGATCATCACCAATCACCGTTATCATTATTATCATTATCATTATTTTAATACTTAGATGCTGGCATGAATTTTACTAAATTTATTACAAATAACCAAGTAAAGAATAAATATATGACAAGTGTATAAATATAATAATAAAGGATTTTGGATTGAGTTTCACTTAGTGTTCAGTTAAAGTTTGCTTTGAATATATATATATATATATATATATATATATATATATATATATATATATATATATATATATATATATTGCAAATCTGAAAAAAAGTGCAAGTTCCACCACATTACTGTCTGCAACACCTATGCAAGATATGGGAGGTGCAAATACGGACAAAAATGCCGTTACCACCACTCTCAAAGGAACGCAACAGGTGAACAGGAAAAACGAACATCAAAGAGGGCAACCAATTTTTTAGACGTAGCCAACACAATTGAGCTGCTAAATACCATCCAGCAAAAACAAAGTCAGCTCACAAATATAGGAATCCGAGAGCCGGACAGAAGGCACGCACAAAGCCACTTCATGCGTTATCGGGACAACAGGTACCGAGAAAGATAACGAGAGGCAAATTCTCGGAGGACCACAAGACAATGAAACCGGCACCAATATTGGAAAACGAATCGAATGTATGTGAGAATGAGAGAGAAAAATAAAAATAATTCTAGCCAACATTCAGGGCCTTAAATCAAATCATTCCCCGGACAAAGTTTTATACCTGAAAGGACTCATGCAAGAAACCGGAGCAGACTTTGCATGCCTCACGGAAACCCATCTATAGCACTGCCAGGCGAACTGTGAACACTGAGTTCTGTATTGATAAAAAAGAAATACAAATTGACAACTATAACATCCTCCGAGCCGACAGAACAGTGAGACGTAAAGGAGGATGTGCTATTTACACACGCGAAAGGCATATGGAAGAAATGACTATAAGTACCTCGACAGCTACGCAGAATGTGTAGCAACAAAAGTTGAAAAAAATAAATATGGTGCTAATTGTAATGTACAGATCCCCGAACACGCCAACCTCAAAATTAATCAGATTCCATTACAGAGGTAAGAAACTGAGTAAAAAATCTACACTCTCCAACCCCCAAATATTTTTCTCTGTGATGATTTTAATTTTCTATTCATGAAAAAATATATGTGTACACCAGAACAAGGGGGGCACACGGGAAGACCAGGAGCAGGTAAAATTGCTACTAGCTCTAGCTGATGAATTTATGTTAACACAAGAAATAACAAAAACACAAGAAAAAACAACTGCCTAGGTTTGGTGTTCACAAACAACTGCAACCTAATTGATAATGCAGAAATATCCCCAACTATAATATCGGATCACAACATTATTGAAATAACAACAAATATAAAAGGAAGAAGAAGGGAAAGAACACGAACAACAGAAACAAGCAAATTCGAAATTTTTAATTTTCACTCCAAAGCTATACTCGTAAACTGGGAAGATGTTACAACCAGCATGGAAGTAATAGATTGGAAATTCATCTTCGAGGCCAAGACAACGGAAGAGATGCTAACGACCTTAGAGGAGAAGACGGTGGAAATTGTGGAAAGACATGTCCTAAAAATACAACAAAGAGGAAAGAGAAGCAGGTTCGAGAGACAAAAGAGGTCATTGTTCCGAAAGAGAAAAAGAGTGACTGCAAAATTAAGTAACTGTAAAGATAACAACATCAGAAAAATATTAAATGATAAACTGCAGAGTATCGATTGCGTCATACAGGAACTAATTGAGTAACATACAGAAAAAGAAGAAGGTGACGCTATAGAGGCGATAAAGGTTAACTCAAAGTACTTCTATAATTTTTCAAAAAGGAAGTCGAAAAACCATGCGACTATTGGACGTTTGAAAAACGAAGACAGTGCTTTATCTAACGATCTAACAGAAGTATCCGAAATATTAAGAGCTCAGTACGAATCATCTTTCAGTGTCCCAAAAACTGACAAACTGATATGCGATAGAAACGCGTTCTTTGAAGAAGAACTACAAGGGGAAAGTATAACGGACTTCGACTTTACGACAGATGATATTACACAAGCTCTAGGGAAACTAAAAGCACACTCAGCGGCAGGACCGGACAAATGGAATGCCACACTGATCAAAAACTGCAAGAATGCAATCGCTGAGCGCCTATATTGGATATTACATACATTTACTGTAACATATATAGGGTGGGCAAAAAAAAAGGGAGACCTCGAACTTTGGCTGTAAAATCTGAAGTTATGGTCAGATTTCAATATTTTTTTCGCACCCCATAACTAAGTAAATTTCCTATATGGTGAGTGGATTTCAAAGAAAACTAAAGAAAATTACGGATTTATTGAACATTTCTTTATGCCACTGGAAATTCTCCATTTACATTATTACTGCATTACCTGGTCGGCAAAAAAAAGGGAGACCCTTTAAATCCTTCATATCTCGGCAAATACGGTACATAGAACCATGAAATTTTAGTATGTTAGTACTAGGTAATTTTATGGTTTGTGTGTCATCTTTTAGCATCTCCTGTTTTATAGATTTTCTTGAGAAGCTTGTCCAAACCTGCGGTTTGCTTACGTTAATTAAAATTGCTTTAATTATCGCAAGATGGTTTGTGTGTCATCTTTTAGCATCTCCTGTTTTATAGATTTTCTTGAGAAGCTTGTCCAAACCTGTGGTTGGCTTACGTTAATTAAAATCGCTTTAATTATCGCAAGATGTTTCTGGAATATTCGCCATAAATCCAATTTCTCAGCTAAAATGCTAAAAGATGGTATACAAACCATAAAATTACCTATATTAACATACTAAAATTTCATGGTTCTATGTACCGTATTTGCCGAGATATGAAGGATTTAAAAGGTCTCCCTTTTTTTTGCCGACCCAATAATGTAGTAATAATGTAAATGGGGAATTTCCAGTGACATAAAGAAATGTTTAATAAATCCGTAATTTTCGTTAGTTTTCTTTGAAATCCGTTCACCGTATAAGAAATTTACTTAGTTGTGGGGTTTGAAAAAAATACTGAAATCTGACCATAACTTTAGATTTTACAGCCAAAGTTCGAGGTTTCCCTTTTTTTTCCCACCCGATATATATATATATATATATAAGATTTTTTAAATAACGCCACAAGAAAAAATCAATTGCATTTAGGTCCGGAGACCTGAGTGGCCAAGCGACGGGACCATGCCGCCCAATCCACCCCTGAGGATATTTTTCATTCAGAACATTTCAAACAGCAATAGTAGTATGCAAGAGAAGTTAATAATAGATGAATTGTGGCAACGTGTTCAAGAGTGTTCAGAAATAATACGCAACCATGTAGGTTTTTTCGAACGTATGCAGCAAAATTTTCAACGACGCATTGAAGCATGTACTCTGATGCAGGGAAACCATTTTGAGCAGTTGTTGTAAATAAACTTTGATAAACTTTAATGACTTTCATTTTAATTGGATCGTCCTCGGCAAAAAAGCAATGTTTCTCGGGAAAGAAGCGATTGCGGATTTATGTTCATAGGAACTTTTTTGTTCACTTTGACGTCCTGAATATGTCCGAGTAAACTAATTTATGAAGCATAATTTGATAACACCCTGTGTGTGTGTGTATATATATATATATATATATATATAGTGGGCCTAAGCTTTTAACCTTTGAGGTGATAATGACTAAATTAATCTAGTGATTAATTGATGCAAGTTAATTGTTAGAATGACAGGCTGGGTTGACAATTTATGATGTCCTACAGTATCACCGGTTGAAAGTGGCTAATGGAGTAGGCCTACTATAATATTTCTGAGTGATACGAATTGCTTCGAGGTCACCAGCTTGGATTACACCCAAGCAAATATTGTTAAGGTTATAAAAAGCACCTTATTGTTTTGTATTTAATTAAGAAAATAAATCAGTTATTTGTTCACAGTGACTAACAAATGATTGACAATAATTATAGTGAATAACAATTATTTAGCGGCCTTTATATTATGCTAAGATGACGTGGAGCTTAGCCAATAAGAGAAATAGTTAAGAGCTTAATGATCTAGTAATACATTCATTTATGGTAGGCAAATGGCATGCAAAATGGAACATTGAATGGGCCTAGTAATGACAAAGAATGCACGTGCGTTTAGTACACTGAATAGAATACGTAACACACTGATTAAGTAGGCTAAAGGTTATACATGAATGAACATGGAATAAATGATGCAGCCAAATGATAATGGAAATTATGCACGTTAAATTGGTACGCTGTAAATGGATTAGGTAGGCTAGAGTTACGCATAAGTGGAACACTGAATGGGCCTCGTAAATGATATAAGAATGCACTTGCGTTTAGTACACGGGAAGTGGATTCGGCCGTCAATAATGAATGCCTAAATAAATCACATAAATAAACGGATGCAAAGTATTTGTGGATTACATGATTGAACACAATAGCATGATGCTACACGATTACGGTTTTGGAATGTTACTTGAATTGGGAAATAGGCCTACTGCGTTCTTTAACGAGAGTCAGTTAGAACGCTTAATTACACACTTTGGGAGTATAGCCTACCGTTCGGCGGTAGGCTGATGTAGGCTTCACGAGAGTTACTTAGAAAAGATTCACTTAGCTTACCGGGACGATGAAAACCTCTGTTGAAGAAGTGTTGCAGGTGGACATATTACTGTAGGCTCGAGGTGTCATTGACCGTCCTATTGAAGCTTGTTGAAAGAGCGTTGGTCGTGTCGATTAGGCCTCTTGAGATGGAAAAGATGCTTGAAGGTTGACCTTGTAGAACGTAGGCCCGAGGTGATGTTGACCGTCCCATTGAAGTTTGTTCAACGGGCGCTGGTCGCCTCAAGTGTTGATTCGCTTCGTGTAGAGTTGAGATGATGCTTGAGGGACAAGCCGGCTGAAGTCGAAACGGCGCTGGGCTTCGAAGAAGTGCTTCTGCAGGCTGACGGCGGGAGGTCTTACTTGACGATAGATCGAAAGCCTTGAAGGAACAGCAGGCCGCTCCTCCAGCGGGAAGCCGGAGGGCGGTTGACGTGACGAGTTTCTGCTTGCGAAGGTGGAGAGCAAGACGAGAAAATGACGAGCGACAAGTGAACAAGTGAGAATGCATATCAGTGGAATCTCGCTTATATAGTTTCTGTGACGCGGACTTTCCCGCCATATCTTGAGACGCCTTCCACGCGTCCTTTAGTTGATGAGGGCTTGCTTTCGCCGGCTTTTTGAGAAGAGACAGACGTTTTCATTGTTTCTGATTCCTTGACCACGTGTGTCTTCTAAGAATGTTTGATGATGGCGTGGAAGAAAGAATTTGTCTGTCTACCTGTTAGTCTATGTCTATTTCTTTTCGGTCCTCTACATATATATATATATATATGTTTTCTCTCGGAGGAAATCTAACTGCCCATTGAAAGGCAATATCCCTCAGGTATCCCCCGCGGTACACTCCAGGGCTCCAATCAGTGAGAACCTACAGCATGCCATATCCCTCATCCCCCACCCCACGGAATAACGGAATAACGGAAAAACTTTCCCTCCCTCATTTCTAAAGTCGTGTCAAATACCTCACTTAATAAATTATCATTTTGAGTTAATATTTCGAGCACATTTACATACCATTAGAAACATGGCAATTGTAAATCAATTCATACAACCTTGTGAATACTGTAAAAAAGAAACAGATGAAGCAAAAACAATTCGCTGTGATCTTTGCCAGATCTTAGTCGAATTTCAATGCCTGAATTGGAGCGACGAAGAAATTTCTTTTATAACGGGCGCTAAACAAGTGAACGGAATAAAGTTTTTCTGCAAAAGCTGCATAATCGAAATAAACTCGTTTATAGTTTTTAAAGCAGAACGAGACTGTGAGGAAAAGGCAAAGGAGGAGCTTATGAATAGTGAACAGATAAAAGAAATAGAAGGAACGAAGATAGTACGAGAGGAAACTGCGAAAGGCGAACAGGAAAAGAAAACAGCAAAAGCAGAAATAATAGAAATAAAAGAAGCAACAACAGAGGAAACAGAAGCAGAAAACATTATCGAAAGTTTTCAAACAAAGGGCATTAGCAGCAATAGGAAAAACTAAGTAGACAATAAAGAAACCATACTTGCGTGTACATAGAGAAAACCCAGGTTTTAAGTTTAGTATTTATCGGAAAAAACAAACAATTTGTCGTACGTACACTTTTACTCCGGACATGACACCCCCATCAAGAAAGCTATATTTTCTTCAATGTTTCTCCGCGCTCTTAGGATAGCCAGTCCGGAATACATGGTTGCCGAATTAGAAAAAATCAACAGTATTGGAAGTGATTTGTATTATCCACCTGCGTTTTTGGAATCTTGTCTTAACAAGGCAAAACGAACTTTCTATCGTGTGAATAATAACCCTTACACTTTGTCGAAGAATATTTTAGTACTTTCATTTTTCCTAGGCTTTTTAGGCTAATATACTTAAACTTTTGAATATTAATGTAATATTTTCATATGACAATATTGTGAAAAATATCATTGTAAAAAATAGCCCTACCAATAATTCAGGCATTATCTATAAAATTGGTTGTAAACAATGTTATTCCTTTTACATTGGACAGACGGGAAAGGATTTGTACACCCGTGTAAAACAGCATCAATATTCCGTTAGAACGGGACAGTCGTCCAGTGCCCTTTTCATCCATTTGTCAGAGTTATCCCACTCTTCTGATTGGAATAATGCTTCAATTTTGTTTCACTCAAGCAACATTGTTAATAGAAATATTCTTGAGTCTGCCATTATTCAACTTACAAATAATTTTAACATTAGCCAGGGCCTTTTTTCGCTTGATCCTATTGTTTTGAATTCGTTCAGAACGGATTTAGACAAGAGGGGCAAAGTGCTAAAACTCTGGTAGTTTTTCCTTATAAATTTGTATGCTCCTCCTACAGTTTTTATTTTTCTAATTTTTTGTGACCTATATATAGTCTCGAACTTGTTATTTATTTCAGTGTTCCTGAGGATGTCATTAGACGAAAGCGCTTGAGCACCATTCTGTGTTTCGTTTTTCCTTCGTGGTTATTTTCATCATAATGTTATTCACGTGTTACTTTCGTGAAATAATTTTCATATATATATATATATATATATATATATATAATATATATACACGTTTTTCTGTCCAGTGTGACGGTTACACGTATTTCGTTTGAAGTCCGAATAAAAGTGATATTACAATAAAAATACTGCAGTTAATCCTTTTTAAGTAGTGCCAATTTTTGAGTGAATATTCAGTGTACACAGTTGTATGTCTCTTTAAATGGTGAAATAGCGGCGTATGTTGAAATAAAGCAAATAAAATCAAAGCAACTAAATCTATACAGCGTTTATTTCCGAGTGTTTTCTCTCCGAGGAAATCTAACTGACCATCGAAAGGCAATACCCCTCAGTTATCCCCGCGATACACTCCCGGGCATCAATCAGTGAAAATCTACAGTGTGCCACATCACCCATCCCCCACCCCTCCGGAATAACGGGAAAATTTTCCCTCCCTCATTTCTAAAGTCAAATCAAGTACCACACTTAATTAATTACCCTTTTGAGTTAATATTTCGAGCACAATCATTTACATACCATTAGAAACATGGCAATGGCAAATAAATTCATACAACCCTGTGAATACTGTAAAAAAGAAAGGGATGAATCAAAGACAATCCGCTGCGACGTTTGCCAGTCCTTAGTCGAATTTCAATGCCTGAGATGGAGCGACGAAGAAATCTCTCTTATAACAGCCGCTAAATGGTTGAACGGAATCAAGTTCTTCTGCAAAAGCTGCATAATCGAAATAAACTTGTTTACGTTCTTTAAAGCAGAACGAGACTATGAGGAAAAGGCAAAAGAGGAAGTTATGAATAGCGAACAGAGAAAAAAATAGAAGAAACGAAGATAGCGCAAGAGAAAACTGTGAAAAATGAACAGGAAAAAAATAGAAAAAAAGAGTAAACGGGAAGCAGAAATAAAAGAAGCACGAACGGAGGAAACAGAGGACAAAACCAAATTCAAACATTTCAAACAAAGAACATTAGCAGCAATAGGAAAAAACAAATAGCCAATAAAGAAATCAAATTGAAACCACCAAAAACAAAGGCCCCAAGTAAAAATGGGGAAGAAATTATATGTAAATACTATGTGAAAGGAATTTGCAGATATAAGGGAGGAGAATGTATTTACGAACACCCTCCCTTGTGCAATTACTTCTACAATAATGGTCACTGCAAATTCGGTGGAAACTGCAAATTCTACCATCTGGACATTTCCAAGACCTACGTGACATATAGAACCTGCCCGGACAGGAGAAAAAGCTACTACCATCACCTCCCGACAAATTCAAAGGACAAAAGACAAGTTTCAAATGACAACAGGAGGAATGTGAGAAAAAAAATATGTACACAAATAGCAAACAAAAATTTTCAACATTTCGGATACAATACGGCTGCTAAATCTTATACAGCACATGCAGCTGACACAGCTGGGAACCGTCGAGCCGGACCGCTTCGTGGCAAGAAGCTACCGGAACAGGTAGGAGGGAATGGATTCATCTCGGAGGGCCACAAGGCCACAAAACACGCGATACCAAAGGACATCGAACTTAAAATGCACAAGGGGTAATGCAAAACAAAGAACATAAACATTGTCCTGGCAAATATTCAAGGAATAAAACCGAACAACTCACTGAACAAAGTTTCGTACCTGAAAGGTGTTATGGACGAAACAAGAGCGGACATCGCATGCCTCACAGAAACACATATTAAAGATTGCCAAGGAAACTGCGATAACTGCGAACACTGTATCAATAAGAAAGAATTGCATATCGATAGATTCAACTTACTAAGAGTGGATAGAACAGCGAGACGTAAAGGTGGTTGTGCTATTTATAAACATGAGAGGCATATGACAGAGACGGTAATAAGTAAATCCAACAGCTTCGTGGGAACCTTGCAGTGAAAATAGAGAAACTAACCGTGGTACTGATGCTCATCTATAGACCTCCAAACTCTCCAACTGAAAAATTTTCAATTGACATCGATGATATCAGAACCCTAATGAATTCCTTAAACTCTCTTTCTCCTAATATAATAAATTTTCTGTGGCGATTTTAATTTCCCATTTATAAAATACAAAAAGGTGGGTAGGAATATATTTATACAGTAAGATAAGGGGGGGGCAAAAAAGAGGACCAGGAGCAAGCAAAAATGCTGATGGCTCTCACAATCGAGTTTATGCTGACACAGGAGATAACAGAAAATACCAGAAAAAATAACTGCCTAGATTTGGTATTCACGAATAACACGAACTTGCTGATATAAAAATAAGCCCAACTATTATCTCAGACCACAACATAATCGAGTTATCAACAAATATGGCGATAACATTAAAAGACAATACACATACGGAAGGAAGAAGCAAATTTAGTGCTTTTAACTTAAACTCCAAGACCATAAATTGGGAAGAAATCAGATCACACATGGCCCAAATAGAGTGGAGAACAGTTTTAGAGAATAAAAAATATATTGAAATGCTAACAACCTTGGAAGAAAAAACGCTGACAATTTTAGAAAAATATGCTCCAAAAGCACAGCCAACAGAAAAGAGGAGCTGGCTACAGAGGCAAAAGAGAAGAATATTCCGCAAAAGAAAGAGAGTAGCGGCGAAATTAGCTAATTACACAGACAACAATGTCAGGAAAGTAATACAAGAAAAATTGGAGACTATTGATAGGGAAATACAAACCCTGAACAAGGACCATACATAGAGGGAAGAGGAAAAGGCGGTAGAAGCAATAAAGGAAAACCCAAAATACTTTGGAAGCTATGCAAAAAGGAAAACAAAAATGCGCGCCATTATCGACCCATTAAGGAAAAGAAATAAACTTATGGGGGATCTAAAATAAATCTAAAAGAAAGATCTGAAACATCGAGAGCCCAGTATGACTCAGTCTTCAGAACCCCAAAATGTGACAAAGCGATACCTGACATATTGTATATGCATTCTTCGAAGAGAAATTGCAAGGAGAATGTATAACAGACTTTGTTTTAACTCCATAAGATGTAGCGAGAGCTAAGGACAAATGAAATCACATTCAGCTGCAGGTCCGGACAAATGGAACGCACTATTGATTAAAAACTGTAAAAATGAAATGGCTACACCTTTATACTGGATATGGAAAAGATCCCTAGACACTGGGGAAATACTGAACATTTTGAAAACAGCAAACATTATCCCTATATATAAAGGGGGAAATACAGGATCGAACTACAGCTACAAAATTTTCAGATATGATTAAAGAGGTCAGGAACCGGATGAAAGTTCTACACTCCCCAACCCCAAATATTATTTCTCTGCGGTAGTTTTAATTTCCCATTTATGAAATCTAAAAGGATAGGAAGAAATATATGTATAAACCAAGACAAAGGAGGCACAGTGGAAGACCGGAAGCAGGCAAAACTGCTCCCAGCTTTCACTGATGAATTTTTGTTAACACCAAAAATAAGGGAAAATACAAGAAAAAACAACTGTGTAGATTTGGCATTAACAAACAACAGCACCCTAATTGATAACATAGAAATATCCCAATTATAATATCAGATCACAACATTATTGAAATAACAACCAATATAAAAGCATGGAAACAATAGACTGGAAAACCATGTTTAAGGATAATACATGTTTAAGGATAAGAAGGGATGCTAATAACCCTAGAAGAGAAGACGCTAGAAAGTGTGGAAAAACATGTAGCCCCCCAAAAAAAAACAAAGAGGAAAGAGAATCAGGTTCGAGACCCAAAAGAGATCAGTGTTCCGCAAGAGAAAAAGAGTGGCTGTAAAATTAAGAAACTGCAAAGACAACATCAGAAGAATATTAAATGGTAAACTGGAGAACATAGATTGCATCATACAAGGTCGAATTGGGAACCATACAGAGAAAAAAAAAGATGATGCTATAGAAGCGATAAAGGTTAACTCAAAATACTGCTATAAATCTAAAAAAAAAAAAAAAATCACGCGACTGTCGGACTCCTGAGAAATTTAAACAATGTATTAACCGATGATCTAAAAGAAGTACCTGAAATATTAAGAGCTCAGTATAAATCATCCTTCAGTATCCCCAAAACTGATAAACTAATATGCGATAGAAACGCGTTATTAGAACTATAAGAAGAATTATAAGGAGAAAGTATAACGGACTTTGACTTCACAACAGATGATATCACACAAGCTATAAGGAAACTAAAAACACACTTGGCAGCAGGATCAGACAAATGGAATGCCACACTGATCAAAAACTGCAAGAATGAAATCGTTAAACCCAGTATTGGATAATGGATATGGAGACGATCACAAGACACGAGAGAAATACTGAGCATCCTGAAGAGAGCGAAAATAATTCCAATATATCATATAAAGGAGAAGATCGATCCAACTAAAAACTATAGGCCAGTATCGCTTACAGCTCATCTCACCAAAATATCTGAGAGAATAGTTCATGAAAAAATCTGACGTTTTGGAAACTCAGAAAAAATTAAATGCAAACCAATATGGATTCCGGTCGGGAAGATTATGCCTATTACAACTAATGGAACACTATAACAACGTTATTGATGCACTTGAAAACAATGAAAACTATGATGTGATATACACAGACTTTCACAAGGCGTTCGACAAGTGTGATCATGAAATCATAGCACATAAACTGAAATATATGGGAACAACAGGAAAAGTAGAAAAATGGTAATATAATTTCCTTAGTGAGCGGTACCAAGTCGTTATAGTTCAAGGAATATCTTCATCAGAGTCAGAGGTCCTTAACTCAGTACCACACGGAACAGTATTAGCGTCATTACTTTTTATAATCATGCTTACTGATATAGATGAGGAAGTTACCAGTGACAACATAGTAACATCCTTTGCTGATGACACAAAAATTAATAGACTAATAAGAAAACCAGAGGATTTAGCGTCTCTACAAACAGACATGAACAGAATTTACAATTGGTCTGAAGGCAATAATATGAAATTTAACACTGAGAAATTTCAACTATTCAGGTACAGAAGTAGGAAAGACCTAAAATCCATAGAATACTATACCCCAAATGGACAGGGAATTTATTTTGACTGATGACGCGAAATTTGAAATACAAAATAAGATAGTAGTAAACAAAGCAAAAGGAATAACTGGACAGATAGTGAGAACCTTTAAACGAAGGGATAGGAATATAATAAGTCCTCTATTAGAAACACTGATCATACCCAAGTTGGAATACTGCTTGGTCTTAACATCCTCTAGTCAACTAGAAGGGATTCAGAAAAGCTTCACAGCGAAAGTTAATGGATGCAAAGAACCACATTACTGGGAAATATTACGTACATTAAATTTATATTCGTTGGAAAGAAGAGAGGTACACAATTGTTTACATTGGAAAATAATGGACGAACTAGTTCCTAATCTTACTTTGAACCTTAAAAGCACTGAAACAACAGTGGAAAGTAGGAAGAATGTGTCGTGTTTCCAAATTAAAGGCTAGACAGGGAACATCCTCAACCCTGAAGGGAAACGGTTTTATTGTGAGAGGTCCAAGACTGTTCAACCAGCTGACGAAAGAACTAAGGAACATGAGTGATGTAGCGGTGGATATCTTTAAAACTAGACGCCTGGCTCAGAACAATTCCAGATGAGCCGGGAGTACCTGGCTGTGAGGTGGAGAGCGCAAGAAACCAAATGTTTATTTTACCAGGCCAACTCAAGAGGAGGGGCAACAAACCTAAACTCAGTGAAATGAGGAATGATCACACGGAACATCTGAAAGGTTGAAAGGTTTGTACAGTATATTCTATATATATATATATATATATATATATATATATATATATATATATAGTATGACCGCAAAATGGTAGAGTGCAAATGAATTGCAACGTTGATCAAATGTTGAAAAAAGGGGAAGGAGGTTAGCACCCATAGGGGAGGGGGTTGGCACCAATGGGGGGGAGGGGGTATGCAAGCAAGGGGAGGTTGTTTAGCCCCAAGCTGCATGAAGGGGGGAGAGTGGGTTGGTCCGGGAGAATGACCTCCCTCCAAAAAGGGGTCCCTAACTTAGGAAGGTAGAAAGAGAGAGGAGAGAGGAGAGGAGGAGAGATGTTTTCGCAGGCATATCTCATCGCATACTGGACCTCTCGGCCTCAGCAGCTGACTTAGAAGTCTTAATCAGCCAGTTGGCTTAATCTCGCTTAGAAGGCGTAAATGGCTTGTTTAGAAACAAGTGCGTATATATATTAATGGAGAGAGAGAGAGAGAGAGAGAGAGAGAGAGAGAGAGAGAGAGAGAGAGAGAGAGAGAATAGATGATCATGCTGGCCTCACACAAAAAAGAAAAAAAAAGGAGCAAGTTTTCCTCCTTGGGCTCCTGGCTTTATGGTCTTTCATGAGATGAATAGGAAAATATACACACATTTCCTTAGAATAACTACCACACAACCCCGAAATTACATCCTTAGACAACCTCGCAATCCAGCACAGCACTACTTCGCAATGCAGCGCAGTACCACCACCAGCAATAGGCCGACAAGGTCTCTAAAAACGACCCAATTAATAGACAAGCGCTCCGCAAAAAGAAAAAAATTATTGAATTAAAAGCACACTGCTGCACGCACACACACACACACACACACACACCTCATTTTTAAATGCTGATACAATATATATATATATATATACATATACACACACACACATACACAGTGTGTATATATATATATATATATATATATATATATATATATATATATATATATATTATATTTTGAATAATAAGCACAACTACATAATTCTGTTTATTTAGTCGAGTTATTTAACAAGGATTCATTTATTTACCATGCGCTTATTCGAAATATGTAGGAGATAAATATACAATCAAAATAATAATATTAGAAGTCTATACACACCCACACACTGAGTGTATATATATATATATGTATATAACAACTTACCTGTATATAACTACCTAAAACTAAACCCAATTACCATTCAAACAACACTGGAAGATAGGAAAGGCAGAATGTGTATTGTGTAGTGTTCCCAAATAAATGGTCCGACAAGGAACCGCCTCACCACTGAAGGAAAATAGCTTGGTTGTCTCCAGAAGATGTAGCGAGAGGTATAGAACGAATGAAACCACATTCAGCTGCAGGTCTGGACAAATGGAATGCATTATTCATTAAAAACTGTAAAAATGAAATAGCTACACCTTTATACTGGATATGGAGAAGATCCCTAGACACTGGGGAAATACCGAGCATCTTGAAAAGAGCAAACATTGTCCCTATGTATAAAGGAAGGGACAAATCTCAAGCAAAGAACTATAGACCAGTGTCATTGACGTCTCACCTCACCAAAGTATTTGAAAGAATAGTCAGAGAGAAAATTTATGATTTCTTGGAGACACTAGAAAGATTCAACGAAAATCAGCACGGATTCCGATCAGGTAGATAATGCCTATCACAACTAATAGAGCACTATAACAATATTCTAGATGCACTGGAAGGCAATGACAATTACGATGTCATATAAACGGATTTTGCTAAAGCTTTCGACAAATGTGATCACGGTATAATAGCACATAAAATGAAATATATGGGAATATCAAGCAAAGTGGGAAGATGGATCTACAACTTCGCCAGAGAACTTCTACAGGTCGTCAAAATTCAAGGTATATCATCATCAGAATCGGAAGTACGCAGCTCAGTATTACAAGGGACAGCACTGGTCCCACTCCTGTTCATTATCATGCTATCAGACAGAGACAGCGGAGTAAAGAGCAACATTATAGTAACATCCTTTACAGACGATACAAAGATCAGCAGAAAAGTCAGCGATGTAAATGAAGTGGAGGCCTTGCAGAGGGACAGGAACAAAATACACAAATGGTCAGAAGAAAACAACATGACATTTAACACCTAGAAATTTCAGTTCTTGAGATATGGTAGAAAAGAGGAACTTCAACAGACTGCATATTATGCTCCAGATACACAGGAAATTCAGAGAAGCACGAAAGCGATCGATCTGGGGGTAATAATGACCGATGATGCGAAATTTGAAACACAAAATCAGATAGCGATAAACAAAGCAAAAAGAGTCGCGGGACAGGTACTAAGAACGTTCAAAAGAAGGGACAGGATAGTAATAATTCCCCTGCTAAAAACACTGATTATACCAAAACTTGAATACTGACGTCCCCATATAAAAAGGAAGAAACTAATAAACTAGAAGAAGCGCAGAGACATTTCACAGCCAAGATTGATTGGTGCAAAGAACTCAACTACTGGGAAAGACTACGTAAACTAAATCTGTACTCCCTGGAAAGAAGAAGAGGTACACCATAATCAACATATGGAAAATGATCGAAAAAGTGCTACCAAACCTAAAATTAACCATATATATATATATATATATATATATATATATATAGTTTTTCCATTTAATACCATATAAATTCAAATATTCAGTTAGTGACCCTTTGAACGATTTCCTTTTTGACAGAGTAGCACAAATCAGGGCGACTTACTGACGGGGAAAATTTGTCTAGGCTTTGCATATGAAAGATAAGTAACCTTTATTCCTAATATTATCTGAGCGGTGCATCTTTTCCACAAATTTTTTTCTGATGATTTGTGACACCTGTTGGGCTCAGTACGCACATTTGACCACGAAATTTACATGCTTAAGCTCTCTCTCTCTCTCTCTCTCTCTCCCTCCCGCAGGGGGTATAAAGGTTATGCACATTTCTTCTGGATGTAGTAAACTTTATACTTGGGGTGTGACAGCCCTCCGGTCCCGAGTCGTGGGATTCTAGAGGAACTGGCTGCCAGCTCCTTTAGGTTCTCTCTCTCTTTCGGGAGGGCGGGTAAAGTATTTTGCACAATCCCGTCCCGTGGGTTACTAGGACCCCATCCCATCCCTACTCTGTCCTTTTAGATTACGTTAAGGTTGTTCTCCTCTCACTGCAAAAAAAAAAAAAAAAAAAAAAAAACTTTTCTTTTAGTATTAAGTCTTTTTCTCTTCTTTTACTATTAGGACCCTACTGCTACCTCATGCGTGGGAAGAGAGGCTTTGGAACCTCTATAAATAACACCATTTAACGCTCGTAGGTTGTGAGAGACTGGGATGGAGGGGTCCCAGGCGTAGGGGCGCGATGAATGGAGTGTGGCTAGTGCCCCGTTAAGCCCATTCCTAACGCGTAATGGCTTGACCAGCCCCCTGCGACCGTTCTTTGGTGACCAATTGATGGTGCTTGGCTGTACTGCTCTGAGGTGAGAGGGCTTTACTGCCCAGCTGGCTGCCAGGCCAGCGTAAAGTCTCGGGCGTAGCCTCTGGGTCTGGTGGGATATCCCTTGAACACTGGATTCTAAGAGTCTGGCCGCTTGTGAGTGACTAGTAAGACTTAGTAAGGGGCTGCATCTCGCTGTCGCTCCTGGCGGAAAATCCGTGACGCTTGCGTCGCGAGTGTTTGTCAGTTGGTAGCTGCGACACGTTTGGGACGGTCCGGCCCTGGGGAGACCTTTGGTCGGTGCGGCAGCAGGAGAGGTGTAGTCTTCTGGAAGGAATGAACGTCACTTGCAAAAAGGCGGATGCGTCTACGCGCGGGATGAATTCACCCCCCCCCCCTTTTTTATATACTGGTCATAACGTTTTTGGATAGTTTTCATTGCTAGAACGCTTTATCTTATTCAGAGTATTCAGAAAAAACAAAAAAAAGAGAAAATATGGCAGGGCCAGCTAAATTGAAAGCAGAATGCTTTAAATGTAAAGTTAATCATTGGTGCGTAGACTTCCCAGAGGGTAGTATCAGCGATATCACATCCCTTAGTGTATGTTTGTTTTGTAAACTTAGAGACAACCACGAAAAGGAAGTTAAAGAGCTAAAGGAATTAGTAAAAAAGCTTGAAGCTAGGGTCGTAGCACTGGAAATCCAACCCAGTGGACAAGATCAAATTAAAAACACACCAGCAGATTCAAACTGTAAGATTAAGTATCTAGAACAAAGGGAGGGCTCAAAGAAGGGGCTGATAGAGAAGGGTGGGAAGGGATCGATAGAGAAGGGTGGGCAGGGGCCAATGAAGAAAAAGGGTGGGAAGGGGCCTGCTGATGGCCCAAAGAAACCGAAGGATGTAGCTACCTGTCGGGGTGGGTCGGGTGGTGTAACTGCGTGTATGGGTGGCGACGGGTTTCGAAAGGTCTCGGGCAAGAAGGCTGCGAAGCCGAAGCCTGAGACCCCAGTTGCCCCTGTCAAGACCTCTAACCGCTTTAGTCTCCTGTGCTCGAAGGAGGAAGACACCGTTTTGATTGGGGACTCGCAGATCAGGGGCCAGGAGAAGTACTTTGCTTCAGCAAACCGGGATGGGAGGAAGGTAAGGTGCTTACCTGGGCGGGGAACGGCGCACTTAAGGAAGGAGGTAGAGAAGGTGCGCGTGGCTAGTCGGAGGACTGCGATCGTTGTCCACGCTGGTGGCAATGACCTGTTCCTCAAAGGCGGTGGGGTAGGTCTTACAGAAGGGATCATCACCGAGATCATGTCTCTTGCGGATGATCTAAAACTGAAGACAGACAGGGGAATGTTAATGGGTATTTTACCGCGAATGAATGTCAGTGACCACGCGCTCAGTAAGGTCATTGGCATCAACGAGAGGGTACAAGACTTGTGCGTTCCGCTGGGCGTGAAGTTTATTGACCCCTTCGATGCATTTTCGGGTAGGTGGGACCTTTACCAGAGGGATGGTGTCCACCTCAATAACAAGGGTAAAGGTGTGCTAGGCGCGCTGCTCGACCGGCACCTATACAGAATGGTGAGGTCGAGTCCGGGAGAGATGATGGGCCCCCACCGGGGAGAGATGAGGATGAGCCGGTGGCGGACGTACCTTCGACTGAAGGGTGCGTCGAAGTACAGGTGGGTGACCCTCCTCCTACGTTGGAGGGGGCTCAGTCTCCTGCGGAAGTTGCCCCCTCGTTAGTGAGGGGCTCTTCAACTCCCGACAGCCCTGGCTGTTCGGGAAACGGGTCGTGCTAGGGGGCGGTCAGAATAGGGAAGGCTCCCTCCGTGCAATGCTTTTTAATGCTAGGTCAATTAGGAACAAGTTTTGCGAGCTACGGGCGCTCTTAGCATCAGAATACCAGGATATCGTTGCTATCACCGAGTCCTGGATTCATACTGATCGTAGGGACTACGTTGGGGAGTTCGAAATTCCCGGGTATAGAATGTTTCGCAAAGACCGCACCCGTGGGGAGGGGGGTGGGGTACTAATATACGTCAGAGACACGTTGAGTCCGGTTGACTGCCAGTTCCGGTCGGAACGGGAGCTGCTTGGCGTCGATCTGAACGTGGGAGGGACGAACTATAGGTTAATCTTGGTGTACAGACCTCCGCATCTCCTCCTCGAGGAGATACAGCCCTGTACACCGAACTCAGTAGCCTGCTAGGGGATAGGGTGTGTGTAGTTTTAGGAGACTTCAACTGTCGCGGCATAAAGTGGGAAAACAGGACTGCCGATGCTGAAGGGAGGAGGCTAGTTGACTTTGCTGATGAGAACTTCCTCACTCAGTGGGTCAACGAGCCTACACGAGGCGAAAGCGTTCTAGACTTAGTATTCACGACCGAAGACAACCTCGTCACTGGCCTCACCGTTGACGAATCGTTGGGCGGGAGTGATCACGGTCTTATTAGGTTCCGTGTGTGCGTCCCTCGGGTGAAGCGTAGTAACTCGAGAGGCAGTAAGCTCGATCTCCGGCGGGCGAACTTTGTTAGCCTCAGGGATAGCGCAGAGATGGGGTTAGAGGTTGGCGGCGATGTTGAGGGAGTGTGGAGTGCATTCCGGGATGAGTTTATGGTGCTGCAGTCTGCTGCCATACCCTCAAAACCGGTCACCCCTGCTTCAACGCAGCCTAAGTGGTTCAATCGTGGCATCGCTTCGGCTATCCGAAATAGGAAAGTAGCGTATAGGAGGGCGAAGGCCAATCGTTCCCACGAGAACACTGAAGCGTATGTCCGCCTGTGTAGGGAAGTGAAGGCGAAGGTTAGGCTAGCGAAACGTAACGAAGAACTACGGGTGGCAAGCCTCTGCAAGGGGAACCCTAAGGAGTTCTTCAGTTATGTTAATAGTAGAAAGCCCATTAGAAGCATGATAGGTCCTTTAAAGGACGGAAGCGGCGTTCTGCGGACCTCCGACGCGGACATCGCTAATGTGCTTAATGAGTACTTTGCGGGAGTGTTCACCAGGGAGGATACCCGCGTCATCCCCGAGCCAGCTGTGAGGCACGAAGGTGCTGGCCTGGATAGTGTTAGATGTACCGCGACAGTCGTTGCTCATAGAATAGACAAACTGAGCGCGTTTAAGGCTCCTGGGCCAGACCAGTTTCTCCCCAGTGTTTTGCGAGAAGTGCGCGACCAGGTGGCTCCCCACCTGGCTACAGTCTTCAACAAATCGTTGGTGATGGGCCAGGTGCCTGGTGACTGGAGGGAGGCCAACGTGACCCCTATCTTTAAGAAAGGGGATCACGAAAGTCCAGGGAACTATCGTCCTATTAGTCTCACTTCAGTTGTAGGTAAATTATTAGAAAGGATAATAGCTGATAGAATCGTTGACCATTTGGATTCCTACAAGCTGCTTGGGGACTCCCAACATGGGTTTAGACGGCATAGGTCGTGTCTCACCAACTTGCTCGAGTTTTTCCACGTCATGTTGAGTGAGTACGATAAGAGTAGGGCGATTGATATACTTTATCTCGACTTTCAGAAAGCCTTTGATAAGGTACCTCACCGCCGGCTAATGGCGAAAGTGCGCGCGCTGGGTATCGGTGGGGAAATAGGTAGGTGGATTGAAAACTGGCTGAGGAATAGGCGGCAGAGGGTGGTAATTAAAGGGGCTAGTTCGGGTTGGGCCTCGGTCACTAGTGGGGTTCCTCAGGGTTCCGTTTTGGGGCCACTGTTGTTTACCATTTACATAAATGATATCGACGGTGGCATCGTCAGTCGGATCGCCAAATTCGCTGATGACACCAAGCTTGGGGCCAATGTTGGGACGCCCGAAGCGATCGAGGAACTGCGTGCGGACCTAGGTAGGATAGGAGAGTGGTCCGAAAAATGGCAAATGCCGTTTAACTTGGGTAAATGCAAAGTGATGCACATTGGCTACGCCAATCCCAAGTCGGACTACTCGATGTTGGGCAGTAATATCGAGGTGACTGATTTAGAAAAGGACTTGGGTGTGCTAATTAGCAGCGACCTTAAGTTTACGAAACAGTGTGTAGAGGTGGAAAAGAAAGCCCAGAAACTATTGGGTTATATCAGGAGGCAATTTCAGTTTCGGAACAAGGAGATTGTGCTCTCACTGTACAATTCCCTTGTTCGGCCGTACCTGGAGTATGCTGTGCAGTTCTGGTCGCCCACCCTCAGGAAAGATATTGAGAGGCTGGAGCGAGTGCAGGCGAGGGCCACAAAGTTAATCCCTTCCGTTAGGCATATGGGCTACAATCGACGGTTACGCGCCCTGAACTTGTTTTCGCTTGAAACTCGGAGGCTGCGCGGTCAACTGATCGAGGTTTTCAAGCTCTTACGAGGGTTCAACGATGTCGATTTTAGAAGTATGTTTAGTTTAAATGATAACCCAACTCGCAACAATGGTTGGAAGTTGGATTTGAAACGGTTTAGGACTAGTGTGTGTGGGAATTACTTTACGTATAAGATCTGTGACACATGGAACAGGTTACCTTCGGAAGTTGTGAACAGTTCCTCTGTGGATCAGTTCAAGAAAAGGTTAGACGAAATCTTGCACACTATTTGAGTGTGTAAAGACATTTAGGACCTCAGTCTGCGGAAATTTCTTTTCCTATAAAATAGTTAATATCTGGAACCAACTTCCCTCAGAGGTTGTTTCCAGTCAAAGTGTAAATCTGTTTAAAAATAGGCTAGACAAAGTACTGAACACACTCATAGTTTAAGATTAAAACCTCAGAAAACTCTGCAGGAGTTCGCTTGCTCGGTGTCTCTGTGAGCAAGCTAAATATAGAGCTATTTATATATTCTCCACTTTCCTGTAAAATTTCCTTGGCTGCTTTTCCAGGGTCAAGGTATTTTCTTCAACCTTTTTCCGTACCTGCCTCTGGCAGGGAGGGAGCGGAGGGTGGGGAGAGAGCCTTCTACTTTACTATCCAGTTTTCTACTACTGCTAGGATAGTTGAAAGAAAAATAAACTTTTACAAATTTTCCCTGGCTCCCGTTGCCATTGGTACCTCCTCGGTATGGGCCGCAAGGCCTTTTGAGGTACTTCTTTTCCTTGTAACTCCTTGTAACTCTCTCTCTCTCTCTCTCTCTATATATATATATATATATATACAGTATATATATATATATTATATATATATATTAAAAAAATAGATCGAAAGCAATGCATCTACAAAATATGATTTGAGTTAGCTTTTCTTTTTCTTAAATTAAATGTTACTTTTTGCAGCTGAACCCCTGGATTCAAGAACTGATGTGAAGAGAGATCTCGTACTACTGACAATTGGGAGGGTTTATGGTCGACCTTACTGCGCCTTTCACAAATCAATAAACGGAATTAATATGATTTACTCTAAATAATTTCTCTTCAACAGTACTGCACTATTTTTAGTGTAATTTTAAATCAGCTTTTGGCTCATAATAAAACTTGGTGCTACTGTAGTATGCGGTCTACCTACGATTGGTTAGGTTTAATCATGATATTTTCGTTAAAACTAACGAAAATATCATGATTAAACCTAACCAATCGTCAAGGGCGATTGACAATGGGATGTAAACAAACAATTAGTAAACAAGATAAGAAGCTATAATTAAAAGGTAGACCGCCGAATCGTAGGTAGACCGCATACTACAGTAGCACCTAAAACTTACTATTCGCGATTTAAATTAAAGTTTTTTCAGTGTATTTCTGTATTAGGAGTTTATTCCTAATACAGTGTATTGTCACAAACACATTTAAAACTGTATAGTGAATATCAATTTACAATTATTGCTTTCTTTATATTGCCGCGTGATAGAAAACTCTATATATATATGGCCAAACAGACTGATAGGAAGAGTATACTGTATTTAAGTTATAGCACAATTATACAGCTACTAAACACTTACGTTAATAACTTTGAAGTGTATATATATATATATATATATATATATATATATAATGTATTACATTTGACAAATAAAAGTATAAACTTGGAAAAATTTGTTGAGGTAATTCACCGCTTTTATAACAATCGATTTAATTTACTCGTGGGACATGGGATACCCTATTTTATTTCACTTTTAAGTGTAGATCTTCATCTTTTTAAAAGTTGCGTACGAGATATTTGGATTACCCACACAATATTTCGACTACCCACATGAATGCGGCCCATTGCACTAACTCCTAGAAAATTATTTACCAGAATCAGCGGGAGTCGAACCCCCGACCACAAAGTCTTCATAGGAAAACAGTGTTACCCAGTGAGCTACGAATGCTGGCTTTGAGTATGTATATTGGGCTATTGGGCTTTCCTTTTCCTATGATAATCCCGATACCTAACCTTATTCTCAAATTTAGTTTCTAAGTAGCATTCTCTGCCGATAATAATAATAATAAACCAAATTTAAATTAGTCATGCTGGAGAAATTAATATTTTTATAATATAATTTAATTGTTAATCCTTACTTTCGCTAATATTTGACATATGGTGTATGGGTCCCCAATTAGTCGTTTTCATTTTCATATAAAACTGATACTTGCGTATATATATATATTTCGTCGCAGGATGTAGTGAACATTTGTGAAGCTGGACAGATTCATACATAGGACAGCAACACGTACAAAATGTAAGTAGATCTGTATTCATATGTTCTCTTTTTAATAGAAATTAAACTGCGGCATTTAGTAAATATTTTTCAATTTCTATTTGTTTACCCGAGCTTATCACGATTTAACCTTCCATCGCGTCAAACGCGTACAGTTGAACTAACCGGACAATCAATTAACCTAATCAATATTTGATCGGGTACCCTGGCTGTTTAACCGTCTCTCTCGCGTATTATGATATTATATTTGCGTCAAATTCACCTAAAATATGTATATTGTCAGTAAACCTAAGCATCTGTTATTAATTTTTATAAATTATATTGCTAGATGTGGTTATCGAGCAAAGCGTTTTGGACAAACTCACATAACTTATTCGCGTACGGGTGAACAATACGAAGTGTTTTATTTTTTATTATCTTCATATATAATTATATATTATTTTAGTTATTAATTATAAAACTCGTGAGCTATAAAGTGCTTATTGCAGTTGCCTGCAAAAATTTTATAACCAAATTGTAATTGAATGATAAGTTGACGAAATTTTTATAATTATTTTAAAGAAGGGATACAGCGATCATTTTTATTTTTCTTATATATATATATATATATATATATATATATATATATATATATATATATATATATATATATATATATATATATATATATATATATATATATATATATATATATATATATATATATATATTATATTTATTATATCCCCACAGCTGCTCATTAAATACTAGCTCAAGCTTATAACAATTGGGCACAGAAAAATTTCGAACAAATTCAGGATCTTTTCCGTTTGACTGCCGCCATTGAAACATAATTAAACTTTTTGTATTTTTTGCAGGATTCACTCAAAATGGCTGTAGAATTTAATTTGAAACAATTAATTAACATTTAACATGCTAAAAATATTTGTAATTACGTAAAATTAATATTTAGTACTTGTAGGTTATCTTCCCCCCTACCAATTTTGACAGAATATCACGACTTAACCTAACCAATTATCAAGGGCGTACAGTTGATCTATTAGTAAATAGTAAATACTATTCCAGAAACAAACAATGTTATAATTAATAATAGATCAACTGTACGCCCTTGATAATTGGTTAGGTTAAGTCGTGATATTTTCGTTAGTTTTAACGAAAATATTCTGTCAAAATTGGTGGGGGGGGAGATAACCTACAAGTACTAAATATTAATTTTACGTAATTACAAATATTTTTAGCATGTTAAATGTTAATTAATTGTTTCAAATTAAATTCTACAGCCATTTTGAGTGAATCCTGCAAAAAATACAAAATGTTTAATTATGTTTCAATGGCGGCAATCAAACGGAAAAGATTCCAAATTCAATTACCAAAATCTACTGAATTCTGCTGGTTACGTATTGTGTAAGTTATACAAGTATTGTAGATTATAGATAGATGGTTAATGTCGTTTAAAATAATAAAGGCGTTGTTGACAACGATTCCATCGGGCAGGGGTCGAGGCCCGGTGACGGCTGGCGGCGCGTAGTAAACCCATCTGAACATCCTTCAGCACAATAAAGAAAGTGGTTAGCAGATAAATCGGTACCTTGTGTATAAATATGATAAGATTGAACATTGATTATATCTGAAACAGAAAATAAATACTGTATTCATAATTCATACCCCAGAAAACTTTCTTCAGAAAAATAATTAAAGGGCGGGGTCGGAGCTGGAACGTGTTATAGAATCTTTTCGTAATAGCTTTGAAGAAAATCAAATAGCCGACGATGATTTGAGCATGGGGGTTGAAGTTTTACTGGACACTCGATCCAACGAATGCCAGGTCGTCGGAGAAGTAATGTCAGTTTTTCTTTTTCTTGTGTGTTTCGGGATAAGAATAATAATTCTTGTATTTTCAACAGTTTATTAAATGATAAAGCTATGAGAAATGGTTTATAAATTAATACATAATAGCGTTTACTGTATACATCACATTTTCAATGTTTCTCATACATATAGAAGTGACATTGGTATCAATTTTATATAATATATATATATATATATTATATATATATATATATTATATATATATATATATATATATATACATATATCCAACTTAATTTATTTACAGAATTAGCATCCATTACATTTTATATAAATTACAGAGCATAAGCCTCGTCCTTAAACGCTACACATACTAATATTATTGGGCACATTTTATAATTTTACACAATATTGTTACAATTGATGAAGCCACAATTATATATATATATATATATATATATATATATATATATATATTTATGCGTAAAACTTCACACAATACACCGAGTGCGTACAAACGGGAACCGGTTTTTTATGTGGTTGCATACCATTTTATCATTCCGTTCGGTGTCGCACAAATCAAATTATATTAAAAAATTTGTAAATTGCAAGAGAAATGAAAGGCAGTACATGCCACAAGTAAGGATTCCAGACAATTTGGGGAATGTACAATTGCTCGAGAAATTTTACAATAATAGCGTCATTCCAAGGATGGATCCCCAGTGAATTAAAATAGTACATTCGCTCCCTATTTTTAAAATAAACGGCTAGCCAATGAATCCCTTCGCCTCCAGTAACATCCATATTTAGAATAAGTGTGTCGCAGTGTCTCGTAGCTGAAAGCTTCAGCGTTTCATTCTTCACAAACACACCGATAAATTTGGAGCGTGTGATTCGGTCACTATTCATTACTCTCTGGAGTGTATTCGGATCCATTTTAAAAGTCTGTGACTACGCCTCTAAACCTATCAATCTCTATTAGGGCTTATGATTCGAGGTATAATAGTACACTAATAGTGGCGTCTAGCGACTTGGCGAATTTCAATCTGACTGAGATGTTTCCACTCTGCTGTGGACTTACTGTATGTGCATGTTTATACTAGCAGATATGGCAGGCGTGATGTCAAACGGGTAAAAGTTAACCTGTTCGGCGAATTCCTTCTGTGTTACGCCGATTCCGAATTCGTTGCAAGTGCCGGCAATTTGCGCTAGGTTATTATAAGCTCTCGAGCAAAGTGGGAACACAGCTTCTGTTGAATGATCCGTTTTTAATTAGCCCCTAAGGCGACTTCTTTGGCGTACAGGGTTATAGTTTTTAGGCCGAAATTTTCGAAATTAAAGGCGTTCTTTTTATATTTACCATTGACAGAAACGTGTTCCTGCATTCCAGTTAATAACCTTTTAGTTAGAGATCCAAGGGCGACTTTTTCTATCTGCTTCGATGTTAGCCCAGAAGTCACCGTATACAGTTTGATCTGTACTCTGTTAATTGAGTATTTTACTGTGGCGTGTAGGAATTTTTTTTCAATTTCTATTTGTTTAGCCGAGCTTAATTTTACTCGGCGCACGCGGAGATATGTCTCCATAACATGAATCACCACAGGCTTTGAGCTCTCTTCTGAGTCAGACCCCAGATTTAAACAAATCTCAGGATTCGTACGAGTGAGCTTTATTTTCATATCGACCCCATTCACAATAGGGTAGGTTGATTTTGGAACTGTGATCTTGGACTAGTCTAGATAGAAAGGTATTAATGTATAAAAAACGTTGCACCAACTTATATTTGTGAAAATGATTGTATTTTTTGAGGATTGTTAATTATTTTTAAGTTGTAAAATTGCCGAATTTTACGCGTAAAATCGCGCGCGCGGCATTCGCGCAATGTAAACAAACAAAATATCGGACCTTATTTCATCAAAATAATCAATTAAAATTCGGCTTTTTTAACAAAACGATGCTTGAAACTTATTGTAAATGCATTATAGATGTTTATTAGTGTATTATTTTGTATTTTTTAATGATATTTACCTATAAAATGTGTATTAAATTAAGTTATTTTATGATGCGTTCATTTAATTGCGTTCATTTTCAGATATTTCATAAAAATGGGTAAAAAACGGAAGTCTGCAGTGTTAACTCGAAGTGATAGTGCCAAAAAATTCAGTGGCCAGCCTTCCCCTTTGGATAAAACAGAGCCTCCTACCCTCCGCCAAGTTATTCAGTACAGTTATTTCCTCCAAAACAGCCACCCGGACTTGAAAGACTATGATATTGCTAAAATGATAGCAAAGGATGTGATTGAGATCTGGCAGGCAGTGAACCCGCGGCTGCCCCTGTATGAGGAATATTATGTAGTGAAATTGGTGGATAAAGTGTGCTTCAAGAAAGCAAACGAGATAAACAGGAAATCTCTTTCTACAGTCCAGGAGCAGAATCTGGAGGAAAAGATGGATAAACTTTTTGACATTTCTGCTTACACCTGTAAGCTACCTGTTCGTCCCTGTGATGACAATGCTGTGAAGTGCAAGAAAGAAAATTGTCAAACACAGCACATAATCTGCACTTGTCAATTAGATTGATGTGTATGTGGACCAGAGGTGCTTACCCTCCAGAACTACAGGATAAGCTTTACCAGGCCATCAAGTTCGTTGTGGAAGTGTATGCAGTCAGTTGGTTTGAGATCAAAAGGGACAGCAAGTTCCACAATCAGCAGCTGTACATCTTCAACATGATCCAGAGGATCAAGCAGCAGTTTGAAGAAATCCAGGGTGTTGCTTTCAAGAACCTGAAGTACAATGCTTTTGCCTTGCTGCCTGAGAATGTGCTGTACTCCATGATGAAGTCTGATGACTTGGAAGTGAGAGAAGCTGCTCTCAAGAAAATTCTGTCCATCAGGTAAGCATTTATTAATTTAAAAAAGCGAAAAAAAATTTGATTATGGGGATTTATTTAATAAAAAAAAGGCCCGAGTTCTATAAATCCCCATAATCCATAATCGAATTTTTTTTCACATTTTCTTATTCCAATTCCCCCTTCCCCTCTGATAATGGAAATAATCTTACCTTCTTTCTGAAAAAAATTCGATTGTGGGAATTTATAGAACTCGGGTTTTTTTTTTTTTTTTTTAAATTTAAGTTTAATTTAAATCAGCAATTCTGAGACTAATAGGGATTAAATCTTAAACTGGAATAAAAAATAAATTGATTATTATTCTTTCAGAAGTGAGAAGCCAGCCAAGAAGATGCTGAAGAAGATCACAGCCATCAACATTGAAGTTACCCACTGGTCAGAACTAATCAACCTTTCTCAAAGTGGCATCTGTGAACCTGCTCTCACAGAAGACTTTTCTGACCAGGAGCTTCAAGAGGCATTGCTGAATGGCAACAAGCTGGAGCTGTCTGATCTGCCTTCACATTCTCAGAGTGTTGAAAGGGCCGTGAAGCTGACATCTGAAGCTTCCCATACTGTTTATGGACTCGAATCAAGGCACAAACACATTCTGGCCAAAGCCCTAAGCCGCTAGATGAGGCCTTCCTTTGCTTCTAAGGGATCTTACAGTGAAAATTACGATGATCTTGGGATCTAAATGTGTCTCTTTGACTGTGTACATGTTTTTTTTTACTTTTTTTCAATAAAATTGTAACTTTTTTCAGGATTTTTTTATGAAAATAGCATGTTTTTTCCGGCCTAAAATTGCGAAAATGTGGTATTTTTCGGTACGATTTTTTGACGATTTTTGAAACGGTTTCCTCAAAAAACCGTTAAAGCTATGGATCTGAAATTTTTTGTCAGTTATTACCCAGAGTAAAAGTGTACGTAGGACAAATTGTTTGTTTTTTTCCGATAGTTAAATGACCAAGTCCCCTCCATTAAATTTACTTTAGAAGTGGAACAAGACAACTCAATCCCGTTTTTGGATGTGCGTGTTCATAGGGATAGCCCGGGTTTTAAGTTTAGTATCTATCGGAAAAAACAAACAATTTGTCCTACGTACACTTTTACTCTGGACATGACACCCCTATTAAAAAGGCCATATTTTCCTCAATGTTTCTCCGCGCTCTTAGGATTGCCAGTCCGGAATACATCGATGCCGAATTGGAAAATATCAACGGTATTGGAAGTGAGCTGTGTTACCCATCTGCGTTCATGGAATCTTGTCTTAATAAGGCTAAACGAACCTTCGATCGTGTGAATAATAACACTCGCACCTTGTCATAGAATATTTTAGTACTTCCATTTTTCCCGGGCTTCTTAGGCATTGCTAATGTACTTAAACTTTTGGATATCAGTGTAATTTTTTCATATAACAATATTGTGAAAAACATCATAGTAAAAAATAGCCCTACCAATAATTCAGGCATTATCTATAAAATTGGGTGTAAACAATGTGATTCCTTTTACATAGGTCAGACGGGAAAGGATTTGCAAACGCGTGTAAAACAGCATCAATATTCCGTTAGAACGGGACAGTTGTCCAGTGCCCTTTTTGTCCATTTGTCAGAGTTATCCCATTGTATTGATTGGAATAATGCTTCAGTTTTGTTTCACTCTAGCAACATTGTTAATAGAAATATTCTTGAGTCGGCTATAATTCAACTTACAAATAACCTTAACATGAGTAAAGGTCTGTTTCAACTCGATCCCGTTGCTCTGAATTCCTTCAGAATGGATTTAAACAAAAAGGGCAGGTTGCTAAATCTGTGGTAAAAATTTGTTTTTGTCTGTTTCCTTATAAATCTGAATGTTTCTCTTACAATTTTATTTTTCAATTTATTGCTGTATGCGTGTATGTGTATGTATGTATGTATGTATGTGTGTATGTATGTATATATGTATGTATGTATGTGTATGTATGTATATTTGTATATATATATATATATATATATATATGTATATATATATATACAGGGTGGGCCGTAAGTTTCCATACATAGGAAAAATTAAACGTTTGTTTTTATGTTTCAGATACCCTAAGAATATGCGTTTGACGTAAGATCTTGTTTACTGATGAAGCAAATTTTTACGTCAATGGAGAGGTTAATCGGCAAAACATACGTTATTGGAGTAATGCTAACCCTAACTGGCTGAGTCCGACGAAGATCTACAGATCTACAGAAGCTAAGGCTAACAAAGACCCTAAGATCCACTCTAAGGCTAGCCCGAGAGAAAGGAAAGAGTAGGGGGTTAAGAGAAGAGAAGAGAATAAGGGGTTAAGTAAGGAGCAACACCTATCACTCGTGGGTTAACATTCATTCAGAAAAAGAGGAAAAGTGTCTCACCATCATCATCCGCCGGCCACTGCCGACAAGTCAGAAAAATAGTCGGAGAGAATAGGAGAGGGGTGAAAGATGAAAAGAAGTAAAATAAGAACGCTTATAAACCATGCAAACACAGTCTTAACTCACTGTCATACCATGCAAACTACAAACATGCAAGAAAAGAGTTAGAGACATGCAAAGTAAGGAGGATAAGGAAAAAAAAAAAGTAGGTAAAGTTAAACAAAAAGTGGGTTAGTTTACGCTCTGAGCTACATCTACATTCGTGTTAGTCTAATTTTTTTTTTTTTTTTTTTTTTTTTAATAATTTTATTGCTGGCATCACACGCTGGCATGTCACAAGCTGGCATTCATCGTCAACAGACTCATCCCCGAGCACCACCACCAGAGCTTCTGTTACTAACTTTGTTGTTATTTAAATTAAACAACGTTAATACCTTTAAAATGTCTGTCAAGACGGTTCTTAAACATATTAACGCTGGTAGAATGAACGACTGACGCGGGAAGATTATTCCATTTATCAATTACTTTAAACGTAAAGAAGTTTTTAGCGATATTAGTAATGAAACGTCTGCCACGCAACTTGAATCCGTTATTGCGAGTATTACTATTATCGAAAGTGAACAATTTGTCAAAATTCACGTTATCGATGTTATTAACGATTTTAAAAACATCAATAAGCTCCCCCCTTAATCTCCTAGTTTCGAGTGAATACAAGTCTAACACTTTAATCCTATCTTCATAAGGCTTGTTGCGCAATGACGGAATAAGTTTCGTGGCACGACGCTGAACCCTTTCTAACCTATCAATATCCTCACGCAAGTACGGGCACCAAAACTGAACTGCATATTCTAAATGAGGCCTGACTAGGGACTTGTAAAGGGGCAATATGATATCCTTCGATTTAAATTCGAAATTACGCGCTATGAAGCCTAACATCCTATTCGCTTTTGCGCAAGACTCCAGGCACTGGTTCCTAACCTTTAAATCTTTAGTTACGCGTACGCCTAAATCTACTTCCTCGTCAACGCTCGCTAACTCCCTATCATCCATCGTGTACGCGTAATTATTGTTGCGTGAACCTATATGCAAAACTTTACATTTATCTACGTTAAATTGCATCTGCCACTTATCCGTCCACTCCATAATCCTATTTACATCGTCTTGGATCCTATTTCTATCGTCCTCGTTAACAACCTTACCGCCTATTTTAGTATCGTCCGCGAATTTTGAAACGTTACTAGTCAATCCTACATCTATGTCGTTAATGTAAATTACGAATAACAATGGGCCTAACACTGAACCCTGTGGGACACCGCTACCTACATCTAACCACCCCGATTCACTACCATTAACTACGACCCTCTGTCTCCTAGCACGAAGCCATTCCTCTAACCAGTTAGCTACCTGACCGCGTATACCGTGCGCTTTAACCTTCGCAATTAGTCTCCTATGCGGAACTGTATCGAACGCCTTTTTAAAATCTAAATAAATAACGTCAGCTGCCCTATGCCTATCGTATTCGCGCACTACTTCGTTATAAAATTCTAACAAATTAGTTAAACAAGACCTATGGCGTCGAAACCCGTGCTGACTACTATTAATCAAATCTCTACTTTATAAGTGATCGATAATACGATCCCTAACTACGGATTCCAAAAGTTTACCGACAATTGACGTTAAGCTAATGGGCCTATAATTGCTAGCTACCGCGCGGTCGCCTTTTTTAAAAATAGGCGTGACGTTAGCTAATTTAAAGTCTTCAGGAATAATCCCGTTTCGAGTGACTGATTAAAGATCTTCGTTAAGGGGCCTACGATAACTTCTTTCAAATCTTTCAAATGTCTGGGATAAAAAGCGTCAGGGCCTGGAGCCTTGCTAACTTTTAGCCTATCGATATAATGCGCAATCTCAGCCTCGTAAACAGTTATTTCATCTAAAATAGTCTCGCAACTAAATGGAACGATATCATCCACGTCGGGGACATTATTTACGTCTTCTACGGTAAAAACTGTCGCAAAAAAGTTATTGAAAATACCCGCCATCGCCTGAGCGTCAGAAACCAAAGCGCCATTAACATCCACTAGAGGGCCTATGTTATTTTTTACCGGCTTACGATTATTAACGTATTCAAAAAACTTTTTGGATTATGTTTACTATCCGCAGCTATAAGTATCTCTAAATTACGCTTGGCATTCCTAACTGATCTTTTAACCTGACGTCTAAGCTCGATATATCTATTAAAGTTAGCTACCTCTCCATTGCGCTTACTAAGTCTATACGCTCTATTACGCTCGTTTATAAACTCTCCTATTTCCCTACTCCACCACTTCGGCCTACCGCGATTTCTAGCGCGCTTGAGCCTACGAGGAATAAACTCCCTTTCAATATTCTTAAAACTTTCTTTAAACGCCACCCAACGCAGATTTGTGTCATTACCCATAAATAAGTTATCCCAGTCCACTACTCTCATCCTATCCGCGAAACTATCAAAATTAGCCCTACGAAAATCAGGGACTTCTATTACGTTACTATCCTGTGTGTTTTCTATCAATAACTTAAACCTAAGAATTTGATGATCGCTACATCCTAAACTCTCGCCTACTTCTAAACCTTCGACTATATTCTCGCCGTTCGTCATCACCAAATCTAAAATATTGTCACCGCGCGTTGGTTCGGTAACTATCTGTCGTAAAATGTTATCGTCCATAAACTCAACCAATCTCAAACCCTCTTCATTACCCGTAAAATTCTCGTAATTAACATTAGGGCAGTTAAAGTCTCCGACAATTATACTATTCCGATTGTCAATAAAATTACCAAGAAGTGAGTAAAATCTAGTATCTATATCGAGGGTTTGAACGGGAGGTCTATAAACAACGACAAAATTAAAACTAATACTACGCGCCCTAACTTCAACACAGATCGCATTAATTGCTGCCGGAAAATCTAACTTAACCTCGATAGCCCTAAGGGAATTACGAATGTACAGCAAAACGCCGCCTCCAAATCTATGTAACCTATCATTAATAAAGAGTTTAAAACCCGGTATATCAAGTTCCCCCAACAAGTCCCGAGTCACGGTATTTAACCAAGTTTCAGTGATAGCAACTATATCATAGTTGCAGGAATAAATTACCGCCTTAAATTCATTTAATTTATTTCTAATACTACGCGCGTTGCAATAAAAGACGTTTAAGTTATTTTTTACCACGGGCCCGCGTTTTAAACTATTTATCACGTCGGGCCCGCGTTTCCCGGACCCACAACGTTTAAAGAAGGCTTCGACCTATACAGCTTTCGCACGTTTTCGTCTATTAACCTACCTAGCCTAGCATTACCTATTTCATTAAAATGCACCCCATCTTTTATAAAAAGGCTAGGATCATTGAATTTGGACCACAGCTTTACGAAGGGTACACTTTCCTCAGCACAAATCTCTTCTAATTTGTTATTCAAAAATATTGTTTTTGACGTAATTCTAAGACCCAACCCGTGCCTAGGGGTAATACCTAGAACTAAAGATCTATCTGACCTCGCCTTCAGGGACCTAATTAACCCCTATATCTCTCCAAAAGGTCAGGCACTCTCGTATCGGGCCTATACGAGTCGTTGCCTCCTACCATCGTCACCAACATTGAGTGACGGGAAGCAACGTCAACCCTATCCACATCGTCTCTAACTCTGTCAACCCTGGCCCCTGGGAGACAGACCCTCCTCCTCTTGGTTGGATTCCGTTTAACGAACTCTTTGTCCATGTGGCGCACTAAAGAGTCCCCAATTAAAATAGTTTCCCCCTCATTCACGTCCCTTTCCAAATGGGCGAAAGGGTTCGAAACCTCGATAGGGGGGGGATTCCTATCACCTAACGTACGCGGCCTAGCTCCACCCTTAACCTCTCTAAATCCCTCGCTATCTACTACTCTCGGACTAACCTTAACCCCTTCCTCAACTCTATCTAACCTTCCCGACAAGCTACCTAAACTAGAAACTAAGTTACGCACCTCACCCTGCAAATTACTAACGTCTTCAACGTTAGTATTGGTTCGGCCTACGTCAACCGTAGCCCTAACCCTGCCCTCATCAAGCGTTGCAAGTCTATCCGCTACCTCACGTACACTGCGTTTTATACCAACTAATTCCTCCATGAACTCGCAAAAGAAACAAACTGATCTATCGGTAATCGCCACTGGACCGCCGTTATAATCCTTAAATTCCGAATACCACGGTTAACCCTACACCTAACACACGACGCTTTCTGCGACGGCATCGCGGAGTTAAAAATTTAAACCGTCACAGGTATAAGTTAAATTAAGCCGGCACGCTATGAAAACTTCTAAATCGCTAAAAACCACTAATATTCAATTACTTAACTATAACAATGTAAATTTAAACGCAAGTGGGCCGGGTGGGCCGGGATATGGGGTGACAGAATTATTGGACCAATTTTTATCAGTGGAAATCTTAATGCCGAAAGGTATCTTAACATGTTGCAAGAAGAGATTTTCCCATCCCTGCTAAACGAGGAAGGTAACTTCCCAGTTTACTTCCAGCAAGATGGAGCTCCACCTCATTATGGTCTTCACTTGCGTCGGTATTTGGATCAGCAGTTTCCGGATGCTTGGATTGGTCGGCGTGGTCCTGTGGAGTGGCCTCCCAGATCCCCAGATCTCACCCCCCTTGATTTCTATCTTTGGGGGCACTTGAAGGCCATGGTGTATCAGGAAAAGATACGAGACATAAATCATCTAAAGGAACGTATCACCAACGCCATTACAAGCATAACGTCAACTGTGCTAATGCGTGTTCATCAACAGTGGGGAACACGTATTGAAATGTGTTTTCAAAACAATGGCAACCATGTAGAGCATATTATATAAATAAAAATGGTTGTCCATAAAAAAATGTTTATTTTTCCTATGTATGGAAACTTACGGCCCACCCTGTATATATACGTGTATATATATGTATATATGTGTGTATGTATGTATGTATGTATATGTGTATGTATGTATTTATATTTGGTTATGCGGGTATACATGTGTAGTTGTATTATTTGTAATTTTTCCAATTTATATTTAGTTTTATTTCTTTATTCTTTTGTGACCTACCGATTCTTCAGACAATAATTATAAAAACCTTTGGTAATTTTTTTCCCTTATGCATATATATATATATATATATATATATTGCGTTTATATTTCGTATATATACCTTATATATGTTGTATATATTTTTATAGTTCTTTATATATCATCTAGGCATCATTTTGTTTTCCAATTTATATTGACTTGTACTTTTTTATTCGTTTGTGACCACAGTATGCTTCAGACAATAAATAAAAAACCTTTGGTAATTTTTCCCTTATAAATTTGTGTGCCTCTTAAAATTTATTTTTCAATTTATTATTATTATTTATTTATTTTTTTTTTGGTTTATTTCTTTATTTCTTTGTGACATATATATCAATTTTGCATCATCTATTAAATTGATTGTAAACTTTCCTTTTGAGCTTGAATTTGTAGACTCCACTTATAGTTTTTGGTTTTTTATCTGTTGGTTTATTTCTTTATGGTTATTTAGGCTGTGACGTATATATCACTAAGGCATTATTTTATAATTTTTTTTTTTTCCAATTTATATTTATATTTATTTTTATTTCTTTATTCTTTTGTGATCTGTTTCATAAACGAGACATTTGAATTTATGTTGAATTTCGGCCAAAGTGCTAAAAGTGTCATTTTTCCATACCAATGTGTTTGCCCCTCCCACAATTTTTTCTATACTTACTATATATATATATATATATATATATATATATATATATATATATGTTTATTTTTGTAACCTATATATTGCCTTGAACTCTCCTTTCACTCCAGTGTTCCTGAGGAGGTCATTAGACGAAAGCGCTTGAGCACCAGTCTGTGTTTCTTTTCCCTTCGTGGTTTTATTCATCATATATATATATATATATATATATATATGTGTGTATACACATAATAATAAATAAAAAAGTAACGCACACAAAGTTCTTCGACCATAAGAACCTCATCGATATACAATTGAAGTTAGCACCCAGAGGTCCAAAAACGCATCCTAGAGAGGCAGAAGCAATATTTGAACGCTTAAACATAAATTCAAAGAAAGTAAATTGGGAAAACGTAAATAAAGATTTAACGGAGGTAAATTGGGATTTGTTACTTCACGGGAAGACTCCACAAGAAATACTATGTATAATAGAGACTGAAACCAAACCTATAATACTGAAACACATTCCAGAGAGACAGAAAAGAAAACGTAGCAAGCTCGAGAGGAAAATCAGGACACCATTCAGGCAACGAAGACAAACCGTAAAACATCTCCACAGATGCAGACCTGATGCAAAGAGACTCAAACTAGAGAGGAAACTTGCGAAACAGAATTGAACCTAAAGCAAACATTCATACCCAAGACAAACTAGAAGGAAAACAAGGTAGCAGAAAACATGAAAAATAACCCAAAATACTTCTGCACGTTTGCGAAAAGGAAAATGCAGTGTAAGGAGAGTATTGGTCCGTCGATAGACGGGGAGCCCGAATACACAAATGACCCGAAAGAAATAAGCGAACTGCTTAGGGAACAATTTAACTCTGTGTTTAGCACCCCTAAGTCCTAAGTCCGAGATTGAAGTGGAAAACCCACACGAATTTTTCGATATAGATACAAATCAACCAAGAACAAATTCCTGCACAAACCTATTAATGGACTTCGAGTTCACGGAAGGAGATGTAATTACGGCCTTATCACGGATGCGAGACAATTCAGCGCTAGACACATTGAGGGCCACGTTTCTGAAGAAATGCAAACCGCTATACTTACTATGGAGGAAATTACTCGGCACAGGACAAATTCCACTCCCCTTAAAGAAAGCGACCATTGTCCACCCCCCATATTTAAAGGTGGTAACAGCGATGCCCAAGAATTATCGGCCAGTGCCTCTCACCTCACTTTATAAAGTATTTTGAACGTATAATTAGAGGCAAAAACTACCTACTACCAACAAGAAAAAGACTTATACAACCCAAATCAACATGGATTCAGGGCTGGAAGATCATGCCTATCACAGCTACTAGACCACTACGAGAAAATATTGGAAACATTGTGTCGAGGACAAAATATAGATGTAATATATACGGACTTTGCTAAAGCCTTCGATAAATGTGACCATGGAATCATAGTACACAAACTTAAGAATACAGGAATTACCGGAAAGCTAGGAAGGTGGATATTTAATTTCTTGACGAAAAGAACACAAAGAGTGGTGGTAAACGGAGTTAAATCGGAAGTCCCACAGGGGACAGTATTAGCTCCCTTACTGTTCATAATAATGATTGCAGATATTGATGCAGATATTAAGGACAGTATTGTATCATGCTTCGTAAGGAAATATTGAATGAAAGTGACATGAAAATTACAAAATGGTATTGAAACATTATTCCAGTGGGCAAAAGACAACAATATGAAGTTCAACGAAGAAAAATTCCAACTTCTAAGATATGGTAATAACAAGGAGCTATAGAAAAAAGGGTACAAAACTATGCAAGCCAAACAGATAACACCAAATAATAATGTCGTCGGATACAGAATTCAGAGAGTACTATAACATCAAAATTACAATGTCTAGAAAAATAATGGGCATCATCTGGAGGAGCTTCCGCAGCAGAAAAGCAAACATCATGCTCAAATTATGGAAGAGCCTAGTCCTACCAATAATTGAGTATTGCAAAGTACTCACAAGCCCATACAGAAAACGAGACATTGCGAACATTGAAGCTATACAAAGGACTTTTACGTCTAAGATAGAAGAAACGGAAGGTGAAGACTACTGGTATCGACTACAATCACTGAAACTCTACTCTCACGAAAGAAGGCGCGAGCGGAACACAATAATATACATATGGAAAATACTTGAGGGCTCTGTCCCTAACCTTAGAAATGAAATACAAACAAACTGGAATGAGAGAAGAGGCAGATTTTGTACTGTCCCAGCTGCAAGTGGGACAAGGGGCCATGGAAACGATGATGGAAAATACCCTCAGAATACGGGGCCCAAAGCTTTTCAATGTCCTACCAAAAGAAGTGAGGAATCTCCAACACACCGACCTGAATAACTTCAAGAACCAACTGGACAGATTCCTGTGCAGAGTCCCTGACCAGCCATGCGTGGCTGGCTACGAGGGCAGGAGGAGATCAGACAGCAATTCCCTCCTTCAACAAATCCCGCAAATGAGGCGGGATGTTGCAGAGGGTCGACTGCAGGTCGATCCTGAACGAACCGTCGTTCAAACTCACCGATAGTAATCTAAAGTGTGTATATTTTGCTGTATAGAATTCTTCTACTATTATTATTTTTGTTGTTGTATATTTAAATTTTATATATTTCGAATAAATGTGTTAAATTATTTCCATGTTAAGTAATTCGATTAAATTAACAGAATGATATAGTTGTTTTATTATTCAATAAACGATATTAATTGAAACAAGTGCTTTCCTGGGTATATATCTATATGAGGCCTTCCGAAGCAAAAGTAGCCCAAGCGCCATTTTTTTTAATCGTCAGAAAACGCGTTGAAAGTTATGCGACCTTCGGACAGAGATAACGCATTATTTTTCGAGGGACTTTCGACCATACGAACATTATCGTTTCTGCAATTCATCCATTACCATATGATAGTATACGGTCTGAAGAACCTCTCAGTGGGTATAACTCATTTTGCCCCGGATGGCGCTTGTGCTACTTTTGCTTCGGAAGGCCTCATTATACACTCAGGTAGGGTGGAGCGAAAAATACTTTTTTTCTAGTATGAAGTTCTAATAGTGATTAAAAGTTGCATTAGTGGACGATATATACCTGCCAAAATATAAGTTCATTTGTTTAATATTTTCAGCTGCCACCTGCGGGCTAAAGTTAACACAATTTTGGGTAAAAAGAAAAAATGCTTCTATTTTAGGTTTATCAAACTATTATAAATTTTATCTTAGAATTATCTAATAGTTTGATTAAGATTATAAATGATAAGAATTCGTTTTGTAAAAATGCCTTTTTATATGCTTAATATCTTCAGCTGCCACAAGAGGGCTGAAGTTAACTTAAAAATGACAATTGAGTATGATTCTGTATTTACTTGAAAAAGGGAACAGTAATAAATTAGGATGTCTCTCCTCCTTTATACTGGCTTGAGACAGTTAAGAAACGTTATTTCGTGCCTTAGCGGAGTTACCACCCTTTCCCCAACCAACCTCCCTCTAGAAAGGGTTCTTGCTGAAGACTATTTAGTAATTTGCTTTTGTGTCAAATTTTGGCTGTTTTTTCCTTGATTCTAATGTAGCACGAATCCAACCGTCTCTGTTTGTAGGTCCGCAGACTGATCCAGCAGCGTCTGTAACGAGCTTGACGCATCTCTCTACGGCTTGTGTATGACATGGAAACTGAAATAATTATGAATGAAGAGTAGTACCATGTTTGATGCATGATTCAATATCATCAAGAGAAACTCCTTTGGTTATCGGTGGTTCTACTATCTGAAAATCTTGCCACATAATGAGCTCTGTATAGTCTTTGGCATCAAAATTTATTTCTGGCACCTTAAAATACCTGATAACATCTGTTTCTTGAATGCATGCCCTTGCTTTTATGATACGCCTAAATCCCAACTGACGCACATGCTCCCTTTCATCAGCTATCATTGCAATGAGAATGTTTTCTTGATTTGCGTAATATGCATTTCGCTGAATGACTGAGTCATGTACTCTCCTAAGCTCTTCACGGAGATACCGGCTTCTTGCAATCATATGCCACATATGTTTAGCACCATATTGGCATAATGGTTTACGCTTTATCTGAAACCACATCGGTGCGTATACCCTAACAATGAAAGTAGCTAATTCTTGTAAATTGCCTGAAGGATTCTCTGTGCTTGCATATAACCGCAGAGTCCTGTTTGCTGTGGTGAGCCACCTTGAATGTGATATATTGCCTGGACTCTTATGACTAAGAGTCTTTGAGAATGTTACACTTGATATAGCCTTGTGAATTTCAAGAAGGTATTTCTGGTCAGTACTTATGTCATCTACATCAACTTCACACATGTCCTCTTGAATTTCAATGGGTTTGAAGTTAACTATGGGAAGCTTTTCACAGTCTGAAAGTGCTCGGCCAATTTCTCCTGAAAATGCTCTTGGTCCAGTAGTGGTACCATCCAAGTGATGAAACAGATGGCGCAATGGAAGTTCATGAAAGTGTAAAAGGCATATCAGCCACTGCAATGGCTTATTAAAGGCTTCTTCCAGTAATCTTATTGTGCCTCCAATACTACCAGTGTTAACCACTGTCGAATCACAGCCAACTGCAACGATGTTCCCTATATCAACATTCCTTTCTTTCAAGCAATTCACTAGCGCTGTGCAAATGTATTTAGCTTTGCCACTGGAAGGTGTCACATGTGCAAAGTACAGAGAGTGTGGTTCAGATATTATGCTGATATGCTCTTCGCGTTTGGTTATTTGGTGGTTAGAGCCATCACTCTCCTGGACTTGAATCATTGTTTTATCCTTTCTGCCATCAAAGTATAATCCCCGCATGGTTTTTGGCTCTCCTATCTGTTGTAGTTCCTTTCTCTGTTTTTGTCTTTCACGTCTTAGCTTACTTCTGTCTATAATATTCCCTTTGTCTTCGGGAGTAACAATTTTAAGATCTGCCAATACTGCAGAAGCAATAGCAGCCCCAGCTCTGTCCGACATTTTAAATCTATCACAAGTAATTGCTAATGAAGGCAGTGGCTCACGCATCTGTTGTTCTGATATATTACATATTGAGTCGAGGTTGTATCTTCCTCATTATCTTCAGATATCTCTTCTAGTTGTTGAAGTTCACTTGTCTCTGTTTCGATTTGTAAGTTGGACGTATTGGTTATAGCAGCACTAGTTGTTTGTGAGGATTCCAGACGTGCTTTTTCCATTTCCTTTCGATGTTCTCTTGCTTGTAATCGTCTTGTGTGTGTTATGTCAATGCTTCCTATCACCATTATTCTGCGTGTTCGTTGGTCATTTAAAAAATCCTGCTCTTTTGGAGGGACTTTCTTACTCTTTTCACATGAGCATCTCCTAAACTCCTTACATTTGCAGGTGCAGATGTCAAACAAAGTGCATTTTGAAGAGTTTTCAAATTCTTCAAGCTGATTTTTGTACTTAGGCTGATCCTTGCGTGACTTGTATGGCTTTAATAAGGACCTGTATTTATCATGGTACACTCGCATCATCTGTAAAACGCGTGTATGTGAAACTATTGGCAAAGAGGCCTTCTTCCAAATATTTTCTACCTTTTTGGAAACTGCCTCTGCTATTTCAGAAAATGAAGGCTCCTTGTTATTCATCTGCTCCTTCACTAAATGTTTTGTGAACAGGTAATTTTTCATAATGCAGTTATAAGTTGGTAGTTGCATATCACTCATCTCACAAGGTACTTCAAATATGGCACACTTCATATGTTCTCTAGTGAAATGTTTATATTTAGTATTTGATGCCATAATATTTTTAAGAAAAATTCACAATCACAAAATATCCTGTAACATGAAAACATTATATAATTAATATATATAATATATTTTATAAGTATATATAATATATTATAAAATATATAATATATTATATAAATAAACTAAAATTATATAATACATTATAACAAGCATTTTATAATAAAATCAATATTATCTCTATATAAATCACTTTAAAATAAAGTTTTATAATATTCCGATCATATTAAAAATCTCTCCGATCAACTGAGCGACTAGGCCTACTACCTAAGAAGACAAGTGTTAACACACTGTTCTAATGTCTCACAGAAAGAAATTCCTTCACACCAAAACCCTCCCCCACAACCCTCCCCAAACCCTCCCCCACAACATTCAGTGTAGTCTCAACATGACTCAGTTACTCTAAATTGTGTTAACTTCAGCTCTCTTGTGGCAGCTGAAGATATTAAGCATATGAAAAGACATTTTTAAAAAACGAATTCCTATCATTTACGAATCTTAATCAAACTATTAGATAATTCTACGATAAAATTTTATAATAGTTTGACAAACCTAAATTAGAAGCATTTTTTTCCTTTTTACACAAAATTGTGTTAACCTTAGCCCCCTGGTGGCAGCTGAAAATTTTAAACAAATGAACTCATATTTTGGCAGGCATATTTCGTCCACTAAATGCAACTTTTAATCACTATTAGAACTTCATACTAGAAAAAAAGTATTTTTCGCTCCACCCTATATACAGTATATAAATGATATTAAACGATAGAAATAACTGGGATGATGGGAATATGTAAACGATGCATGTGTGCTTCAATAAATATATATATGTATGTATACACTAAGCCAAATGGCAGGTTACGCCTTCTAAGCCAGATTAAGCCTTCTAAACCAATTACACCTTCTAAGCCAGATTAAGCCAACTGGCTGATTAAGACTTCTAAGCCAACTGAGGCTGACGAGAGGTCCAGTATGCGATGAGATATGCCTGCGAAAACATCTCTCCTCTCTCCTCTATCTTAGGTTACCTTCCCAGGTTAGGGAACCCATTTTGGGGGGAGGTCATTCTTCCGGACTAACCACCTCACCCCACTTCATGCAGCTTGGGGCTAAACAACCTCCCCCTTGCTGGCATACCCCCTTCCCCAAGTGTGCCAACCCCCTCTCCCATGGGTACCAACCGCCCTCCCCACCCATGGTGCCAAAACCCAGGTGTCAACCCTCTCCCCCTTTTGCAATATTTGTTCAACATTGCAATTGATTTGCACTCTACCATTTTGCGGTCATACTATATATATATATATATATATATATATATATTGGCGACAGACTCACTCTTGGGGAAACGAAATCTTTTTATTTCATATACAGGGTGTTTCATAACATGTGGGACGCATAGCCATGGATGGATTCAGGACCTGAAAACAATGAAAAAAGTCTATATAAACATATGCCCGAAATCACTTTGTTTCCGAGTTACAGCCCGTTTTGTGTTCCAGCAATTCTTTCCACGAACTGTTAACAAACACTGCTGGCCGACAATGTTTGTGAGTGTGTACGAGACTTATTTCATGTATGTCCTTGCTGATTGTAATGTTCGTACACTCTATGACATGTTTCAGTATCGTTGAGTGTAGAGCCATCAGTTAGTCAGAGGTGCATCGCGGTGTTTCACTGTTCGTATTCGTAACTTCTTACCGTGAATAAGTGCAGTCCAATGAAAAAAAACCCCTTAAAATTGAGAATGGAGGCTAATTCAAACAGAGAAATGGCAGACATGCATCTCATGTATAGACTTACCAAGTGTAATGCGGCCGCAGCAAGACGTTTGTATGCGAAAAGGTTTCCGAATCGCCGTCTGCCAGATAAGAAGACCTTTCAGAGAATAGGTGATAGAGGATCATTCAACAAGCGAGTTTCAGATGGTGGTAGACCAATCAGCGCCAGAACTGTTGAGTTGGAGGAGCGGGTCCTGAATCGCGTGGAGAAATATCCTGGTGTCAGCACCCAAAGGATAGCAGCAGCAGAGGGTGTAAGATACACAAATGTGTGGAGAATTTTACGGGAACAACAGCGTTACCCATATCACATTCAGAGAGTACAAGGCCTTACTGAAGCTGATTTCCCACCACGAGAGGCTTTTTGTACTTGGTTCCTTCAACAGTGTGCTCGCGATCCTCTTTTTCTATCCTCCGTGTTGTTTTCTGATGAGGCTGCCTTCAGAAGAAATGGCGTGATCAATTTTCACAACATTCATCACTGGGCCGAAGAGAATCCGCATGCCATCATCCAGTCAAGGTACCAACAACAATTTAGTATGAATGTATGGGCAGGACTTATTGCCGACAACTTAATCAGCCCTTTTGTTTTGCCTGGAAGATTAACAGGAGAATTCTATTCAAATTTTTTAGGGAATCATTTAGGCGATTTACTAGATGAAGTTCCTCTTGGTGTCCGACGTCGTATGTGGTATATGGATGACGGCTCTCCGCCTCATTTTAGTCGAGTAGCCAGAGACTATTTGGATGACCACTTCCCTGATAAATGGATTGACCGTGGAGGACCTATTGCATGGCCTGCTCGCTCCTCGGACCTAAATCCATTTGATTTTTACCTGTGGGGTCATCTGAAATCCATCGTTTACGTGACACCCATTGACAACGTTGAAATGGTTCGCCAACGTGTAGAACAAGGATGCCAGAAATCCGAGCAATACCTAGAATGTTTGAACGCGTCAGGCAGTCTATGACGAGGCGTGTTCAGGCGTGTATTCAAGCGCAAGGCAATCATTTTGGGCACTTCCTTTAAAAGTAAGGCGGATACTTGCTGGAACACATACGGGCTGTAACTCGGAAACAAAGCGATTTCGGTCATATGTTTATATAAGCTTTTTTCATTGTTTTCAGGTCCTGAATCCATCCTGAAAGTGCGTCCCACATGTTATGAAACACCCTATATATATATATATATAAACACAGTACATGAAAATAATTATATATAATCGCAAATGTAAATTAGCCTCATTACATCTTGTTACACTGAAATAATAAACATCGTTATATATCATTCAAAAGATGATGTAATAATAAAACGCATAAATAACATTCGGTCAAATTGTTGACACGTTCGAGCGTTTTCGTACGAAAAGGATCCTCAGTCATTCTCACTAATTATCTTAGTTCATGACTCACATACCTGTATAAAGTTCTATACGTAGATAATAAATCACAAGTGCGTAGTAAATATGTAAATAATAAGCAACACTTGACGAATTGTTTGGTGTCTCTCAAATAGTCGAAGCAATTTCGTGCATGAAAACATGAAAGAAGGAATTTCAACAGAAGATTCAGTTGTCAGAATATTTACATTTCTAGCATACATTCTGCTTTATTATGTATTCTGTACAATGTACTGTATACAACGTCGTTTTACATTTTCAGGGTCACTCACCTATGGTGTAACACACGTGTTCGCCGTCATTTGGAATATGATAAAGAACTTGCATTTTGTAAAAGATACCATTTATTCTCTGTGTACATAAAATCTGGAGAAATATAATCCCCATTATTACATTTACACGTAATATTTTAGTATGTACACTTCATGAAAAGGTAAACAAAATCATTTCAAAGTCGCACATATATTATAGTGGTAATGCGCACGCGTAGGTTACATTAAAATTTATATGATAATGAAAGTAATAATGGCATTATACAGACATTAAGTTCATGTCTTATTTTTAGTACAACCCTTGGATCACCTAAAGATCAGGACCCCCAGCCTTCTTTAGTTAGCCTTATAAGGCCAACTAACGAAAATAACATGACCTAACCTAACCAATCGTTAGGTCAACTGTACGCCCTTGACGACTGGTTACGTTAGGTCGTGATATTTTCGTTAGTTAGCCTTATAAGGCTGACTAACGAAGGCTGGGGCCCTGATCTTCATGTGATCCCAACCCATAGATAGATAGATAGATAGATAGATAGAATAACCTTTATTAACAATAATAAAATAAATAATTTTTTTCAATTTACAATGACATGAATAATTGTGAAGCTCGACTATTTATTTTATTTAATTTGGCCCTTAAGCTTTAGGCTTTACTGGGCTCTTATTAAAAATAAGCAGCTAGTTGTTATAAATTAATAATAATAAATAAATAAATAAGTAAATAAGTATTATTAATAGTTAAAACATGTATTACAATATTAAACAATATTAATGGACAATATTAAACAATATTAGTGAACATTAATCCTAGATTTTTATTAGTATGCCATTATTAATCGGGATTTCAACTTGGTTTTAAACAAATTTACATTCACAATATTTTTTACATCGGCATGCAAGTCATTCCATAGTTTCAATCCAATGAAAATGGGTAGTTTTTGAGATGAAGACAATCTAAATCAGTGATCCACAAACCCTGGCCCGCGGGCCAAATGTGTCCCCCACGGGTCTTTTCAGTGGCCCCACGGGTCTTTTCAATTCAATGAAAAAGTTAGAATATAAAAGTGACCCAATTTATGACTTAGATGGAAAGTAAGTAGGTTAATACATTTAGTTATTTTCTTCGCTTGGCCCTCACATCAAAAAAGTTTGTGCACCACTGATCTAAATTGAGGTATAACAAGCTTTGATCTATTTCTGGTCTGATCCGAGTGGATTTCTTGATGAGTTACAAAATATCTATTTACCCATTGCAAATTAATGATTTTGTTCTTACACTTGTACATAAATAAAAATAAAATGTGCCAGTTTGATTATATCGTTGAGCTTTAGTAGGTTTAGTTCTTTAAATAATGCACTAGAGTGACTGAGTGATCAAGGAAATCAGCATCAGATAATAACCTTATTGCTCGTTTTTGGATGACAAAGATACCATTTAATGCGTTGTTAGCGGAGTTTCCCCAATCAAGGGTGCAGTATGTTATATAAAGAAGAACAAGAGTATGATAAAGAGTCATTAAAACTTGTTTAGGGACTACATTTCTAAGTTTAAACATTATAGCAACGCTCCTTGAAATCTTTTTCGCGATATAATTTACATGATCACTCCATTGCAAATTCTTATCTAGCATTACACCAAGAAAATTTGTTACACTACACTCCTTTATGGCGATTTCATTAACATTAAGTTCATCAAGATATACATTTCTTTTATTAGTAAAAATCATAAAATTTGTTTTACTGGTATTTAGGAAGATTTTATTGGTGGTCAACCATTTCATTACACTGATGAATTCTGAATGAAATATATTCTTAGCTGTATTAACATCTTTGCAAGAAAAAGAGACAGTTGTATCATCTGCAAACATTATGAAGTTCAGTATATCAGATGAACGTGGAAGGTCATTTATATATAATAAAAATAACAGTGGACCCAGAACTGAGCCCTGTGGCACACCATGTTTGACAAGCGCTTTAGTTGAGCAAACCTTATTTACTGATACATAAATTTCGGGAGGTAAAGATGTAAAGTTCAGTTGATCAGGGGGATATTTTAGGAAAAGATCAAATAGAATTCCTATATCATAATGATGTATGTGAACTGGATCGATCCAGAATTAACTCGAATTCGATATTATTTAAATTAAACGATTCAAGATTGGACTCAATTACGGTTAGTATCAGTCGATTAATCTGGTTCGATTTAATTACGTTCTGTCTATCTCCGCGCCCCTTATATAATATAACCAATAACCCCCACAATAGTTTTGTATGTACGATTTATTTAGTTCTGAAACATCATTTCAAGCTCGGACGCACAAATTTCCACGACTGCTATGACGCAATATACACATGTAACGTCGTCTTTTTCTGACCCATCACAATTGCCTGTGAAGCCTTGAAAGATTTTCTCCTTGGTTCTGGATGGCAACTAATTTTCAGGATGGAAACTAAGTTTCCATGGCAACTGAATTAGATGTTACTCTCTTTATGCTATTCTGTATTTACTTATTTCTGACCCAGACACGATTTTTGTATCAGGGTGTATTTTTTTTGTGCAGGAAAGAGTGGCCAAGGGCGAGCGCCCGCAAAAATGTCCCTCCCACTCTATATAAGAAGGAGAGAACTGAAATCAAAGTCTCCGAGGCTCATGATGCCTTTTTTTTTTTGAAAGGATTGTGTAGTGTGTAAAATGCATGTATGTTTAGTGAAGAATAGGAGGAGGAGTGTGTTTTTGAGAGTATGCTGTACTGCTCATAGGGTAGATGAGACACGGAAAAAGATTAGCTAAGGAAGACACTGACTGGAGAAACAGGAGTTCCAGTATTCCCTGTCTCCTGTCTAACACCCCCCCCCCATGGAGTACTTCCCTGGTCGATTGGTGTCTACAATATCTTCCTCCTCCTCCTCCTCAAGAGGAAAACTGAGGATGTCATTAGACGAAAACGCTTGAATATCATTCTGTGTTTCCTTTTTCCTTAGTGGTTATTTTCATCATATATATATATATATATATATATTATATATATATATATATATGTATAGAAACGACGTAAGAATAGAGGAGCGTTCTGCACACGAGGAAGAGAAATAACGAACAAATGAAAAAATGAGGTCCCCGCCGGGAATCGAACCCAGGATCTTCCGATTGGTTTTCTGCCCTATGTAGGAGAATTACGACTTCTGACTATGTGCCCTGTGGTGTAGTGGTTAGCATATCTGACCGGCAATCGGAAGATCCTGGGTTCGATTCCCGGGCGGGGACCTCATTTTTCATTTGTTCGTTATTTTTCTTCCTCGTGTGCAGAACGCTCCTCTATTCTTACGTCGTTTCTATACATTAATATACTGCGTGGTCATTGCAGTTAAATGTACACACACACAAACACACACACACACACACACACACACACACACATATATATATATATATATATATATATATATATATATATATATATGATACACACAGACCGTGCATGGAACAAGGAACTCTTCTAGGAAAATTAAATCCACTATAGTCCGAATAAGTAATAGTAAATGACAAATACTATAGTTTTTTCTTTTTCATGATGCTCGCCCGACGTGGGCTGGATCCTATCTGCTTTGCAGATAGCTGGTGAGGGAAGCTATATTTTTGGGACCTCTTTGCGAGTGACCAGTTGCCCACGTCGGGCTAACATCATGAAAAAGAAAAAACTATAATATTTGTCATTTACTATACTTCTTCGGACTATAGTGGATTTAATTTTTCCTAGAAGAGTTCCTTGTCCATGCACGGTCTGTGTGTATCATAAAAAATCTCAGGGAACCATTCTGAGTTCATTCCCATATATATATATATATATATATATATATATATATATATATATATATATATATATATATATATATATACTGTATATATCGGGTGGCCACAAAAAAAACTTTACTTAATTCAAAGTTTAATAACTGCAACAATTCAAAACTTATGCGATTGAGCTTTGGCACACATTAACAGATGGTTATAATCTATAATTGCTGGAATTTTCAAATATGTAGGTTCTATAGTTTTGTTACAGTGAACAATTTAAAAGCATATGTCTAAAAATAGCATGCCGAAGAAAATGAATTTGAACTTAACAAAATTTACTTAAACAAATGGTCAATGTGACCACCTCCCTGTTGGTAAAACTGCCCTCAATCGCTTCTTCCACGAGGAGATGCACTTTCGAACCTCATCTAAAGTGATATCCTCCCATGCTCTACTGATTTTCTCCTTAAGTTCATCTTCGGTGAATTTGTCTTTCTGGCTGCCGTAAACCTTCACCATGAGGGAATCCCATACTGAATAGTCCATCGGATTACAGTGGAGACTGAGGCGGCCATTCATCCTTTTTGATGAAATTAGGGGTCTCTTGCTCTAGATGATTTTGGGTCGCTCGGCTTGTATGGGCGGGGCCCCATCTTGCTGGAAATGTAGGCCTCATGAGGATACAGCTGACGACAATCAGGAAGTAACCCATTATCTAACAGGTTGATGTAGCGCTCAGAGTTAACTTAGTTTCGTTTGTGGCAATAAAATGAATTCGTGTTTTCCCCTTCCATGAAATTCCCGCCGGATACCATTACTTTTCTGCTGAATCGTGAGGTTTCATGATAAAGCCTGGAGGGAGGAATGTCCTTTTTCCTTGAACCATAAACCCTGTCATTTTGCCTGTTTTTGGCCACCTCCAACGTGAAATCCTTTTCGTCTGTAAACACAACTTTTTGCACGTCTTCAGCTGGAGCAGCGTTCATATAGGGATTTACAGCGGGTCTTTCTACGCTGTCTTACATTCTGATCACGCCGAGAAACTAATTCTCTTGTAGGCCTTCAATTTCAAAACGTTTTACAATCCCTTGTACAGAGGAGCGAGAAATCCCAAGGTCGTACGCAATCTGTCTCTAGGAGCGATGAGTTCCTGGTGTATTCTTCTGGGATTGAATCAGTTCCTCCACGGCAGCCTTATTTTCTTCTGTTGAAACACTTTTGGGCCTGCCGCTGCCGGGTTTTCTAGCTGTTGACAGTATCCTTTATCTTTCTTATTAAGTTATAAACACTTTGACGAGTCCAGTTCTTTGCGGGGAATTCTCGGACAATCCTATTTCCATTCCAACCTTTTTCTTTGACACATGCTTCTATGATGGCTTTATCACTTTTACTTAACGTCATGCTGGCGGGGTTTTAGCGGAAAAATAAAATAAAGCAAATTCACATTAGGTTAGCCTACGCCAGCGCGCGTGTCATACTACGCTACATTAGGTTTAGCCTACGCTAGCGCACGTACGTGTCAGATGCACACCAGGCATGCTATTTTAGACATATGCTTTAAATTGTTCACTGTAACAAAACTATAGAACATACATATTTGAAAATTCCAGCAATTATAGATTATATGCATCTGTTAATGTGTGAAAATCCAATCGCATAAGTTTTGAATTGTTGCAGTTATTAAACTTTCAATTAAGTAAAGTTTTTTTTGTGGCCACCCGATATATATATATATATATATATATATATATATATATATATATATATATTATATTATATGTGTGTGTTTGTGTGTGTGTGTCTGTGTGTGTGTTACAGGGAATTTATTTACAAAATTTTATTTACCTTCAGTCACATATTCAGATGCTATATACAGGGTGGGCGGAAAGTAGCTCCCTATTTTGGATTGGTAAAAAAATACGTATATTATCCATTTATTTCAGAAGAAATAATATGAAAAGGTAGGCATACATGGTAGGTTTTCTATAAAATTCAATGTGGGCTCCAACTCTTTCCACCAGCTTCTGGAGCCGCCCAGGAATGGCGTCCACTGACTTTAGCAGGAACTCCGGCGGGATGGAGGACATGACTTCCCGAATTCGGTCCTCCAGTTCTTCCAATGTCCTCGGTTTGGTGCGGTAGACTTCTTCCTTTACCCACCCCCAAAGAAAGAAGTCGCACGGTGTCAAGTCGGGGCTCCTGGCTGGCCATTGATGTGGACCACGACGACCCATCCAACGCCCAGGGAAGGGACATCCAGCCACTCACGGACAACAAAGCGAAGTGTCAACCGCCACAATTGCCACTACTGGCAGGAGAAGATCCCATGGTTACCGCTGAAAAACGGCAGAATCGGTTAAGTGTAACGGTGTGGTGGGTATGACCTCAGATCAGGTTGTGGGCCCGTTCCTTCTGCGCAACACCATGAATGCTGAGCGGTACCTTGCTATGTTGCGAAACGAGGTCTGGCCGGTTGTCAGCACATGGGAGAACATCGACGATCTGATATTTATGCAAGATGGCGCCCCTCCGCACTTCGCTCTTGTTGTCCGTGAGTGGCTGGATGCCACTTCCCTGGGCGTTGGATGGGTCGTCGTGGTCCACATCAATGGCCAGCCAGGAGCCCCGACTTGACACCGTGCGACTTCTTCTTTGGGGGTGGGTAAAGGAAGAAGTCTACCGCACCAAACCGAGGACATTGGAAGAACTGGAGGACCGAATTCGGGAAGTCATGTCCTCCATCCCGCCGGAGTTCCTGCTAAAGTCAGTGGACGCCATTCCTGGGCGGCTCCAGAAGCTGGTGGAAAGAGTTGGAGCCCACATTGAATTTTATAGAAAACCTACCATGTATGCCTACCTTTTCATATTATTTCTTCTGAAATAAATGGATAATATACGTATTTTTTTACCAATCCAAAATAGGGAGCTACTTTCCGCCCACCCTGTATATCAAGGAATAGTAGAGAACTCGACCTGAATATATATATATATATATATCGGCTATTGATTGATGGCGTGGAAAACGCAGTTTAATAATAAACAGGAACATCAGAGAAAAAATAAACATCCTTCAAGGTTTAATAGTACCAATGTTTCGGAATGCACTAATTCCATCTTCAGGGCTAAAACAATAAAATGCCATATCACATACATTTGGCATTTTATTGTTTTAGCCCTGAAGATGGAATTAGTGCATTACGAAACGTTGTTACTATTAAACCTTGAAGGATGTTTATTTTTTCTCTGGTGTTCCTGTTTATTATATATATATATTATATATATATATATATATATATATAATATATATATATATATATATATATATATATATATAGACAGCTCCATGTTAGTATAATTTTAATTTTAACGCATTTTAATTAAAACTTGGTAGGGTACATGACAAGTTTTTTGTAAAATTATTTTTAAACGAACGGATGGGTAGTTATTATTATTATTTTAATTTTATTTTAAATACCGTTGCTGTGCTCATTCAGAATTAAACTGTAGGTCCAAGTTGGTGTGACAATCCGTTTCATAGTTTATTTTTTCTGCGAATGAGATTTATTTGCAAGTTAGGGTACATGACAAAATTTATACAATTATTTTTAAGCGAACAGATGGGGAGCTATTATTATTTTTCTTTTTCTTTTAAACACCGTTGCCGTGCTGATTCAGAATTATCCTGTAGGTCTATGGTGGTGTGGCAATACGTTCCGTAGTTTCTTTCTGAGAATGAGATTTATTTGCAAAATCTGATTTTATCTGATTCGCATATTCAAATGCGCTATATACGAGTATACTGTACATTTATTAGGGAATGGTAGAAAATCCGAAATATATATATATATATATATATATATTATATATATATATGAATAGAAATGACATAAGTATTAAGGAACGTTTCTGCACACGAGGAGGAGAGATAACGAATAAATGAAAAATGAGGCGAACCGCCCGGGAATCGAACCCAGGGCCTTCCAATTGCCGGTTGGACGCGCTACCATGCGCATATATTATAGATATATATATATATATATATATATGCGCATATATATATATATATATATATATATATATATATACCTTACAACTTTACAAAGGTTCCGCGCGACGACTTCTCATCTCGCGAAGGTCAAGCCTGTCGCCCCTCCTCTCGAGTTGGCCTGGTGAAGTAGTGAGTAGGATTCTTGCGCTCTCCACCTCACATAGCCAGGTACGCCCGGCTCATCGGGGATTGTTCTGAGCCAGGCGTCTAGTCTTCTTTTGAAGATTTCCACTGCAACTCCCTTCGTGTTTCTTAGGTCTTTGGGCAACTGATTAAACAGTTTTGGTCCTCTCATTACAAAACTATTTTCTTTCAGGGTTAAGGATGTTCCCTGTCTCGCCTTCAATTTGGGAATACGACACAGTCTACCGCTTCTACTTTCCATCGTTGTTTGGGTAGTTATGGGATTCAGAGTAAGATTAGGGACTAGTTTCTCCATTATTTTCCAAGTGTAAATAATGGTGTATCTCTCTTTTCTCCTTTCCAGTGAATATAGGTCTAGTTCTCGTAACCTTTCCCAGTAATTTAGTTCTTTGCACCCATTGATCTTGGCTGTGAAGCTTCTTTGGATCCCCTCCAGCTGTCTAATGTCTTCTTTTTTATATGGGGATGTTAGGACCGAGCAGTATTCCAATTTGGGTATTATCAGTGTTTTCAGTAGAGGAATCATTACATTCTTATCCCTTCGTTTAAAGGTTCTCAATATCTGACCCGTTATTCTCTTTGCTCTGTTTACTGCTATCTTATTTTGTGTTTCAAATTTCGCATCATCTGTCATTACAACCCCTAAATCTTTTGCTCTGGAATTTCTCTGAATTTCCTGTCCATTTGGGGTATAACATTCCTTGGACTTTAGGTCTTCTCTTTTTCCGTACCGTAATAGCTGAAATTTCTCGGTGTTAAATTTCATATTGTTGTCTTCCGTCCACTTGTAGATTTTGTTTATATATATATATATATATATATATATATATATATATATTATATATATATATATATACATATATATACACACACACACGAGGGTAATTCAATAAGTATCCGCACTTTTTATTTTCACAATTTTATTTTCACATCTGATAGATTATAAACACCACTTCTCAACATAGTCTCCCTGTTTCTCAATACACTTAGTCCAGCGATCTACAAGCTTCCTAATGCCATCACAAAAGAATGTTTTTGGCTGTGTACGTAGCCAGTCATGCACCGCCTCCTTCAGGTCATCATCGCCTTGGAATCGCTGACCTCTCAAAGCGTCTTTTAGTGGTCCAAACAGGTAAAAATCCGAAGGTGCCAGGTCTGGCCTGTAGGCTGGATGGTCGAGAACTTCAAATTTAAGTTCTTGAAGGCATTTTCTAGTCTGTGCAGCGGTATGAGGGCGCGCATTGTCGTGTAACAGAATAACACCTTCCGACAATCTCCCTGTCCGTTTTGTGCGAATTGCTTGCTTCAACTCATTCCGAAGCATGTCAGAATACGATGCGCTTGTTACTGTAGTTCCACGCTCTAGATAATGTTCAAGGATAGGGCCTCGTGTATCCCAAAACAGTGTTAGCATAACTTTACCTGCTGACGGCTGCGCTTTGAACTTCCTTGCAACGGGAGATGTTGGATGCTTCCATTGCATGCTCTGTCGTTTGCTTTCTGGTTCATAGTGATGGATCCAGGTTTCAGCTCCAGTGATAATGCGCTCCAAAGAGTTTTCACCTTCATTATGATACCAAGCCAAAAGACGAGAGCAGACGTCCAAACGATTACGCTTGTGCTCTTCTGTCAACTGGCGATGATGAAGGAGGCGGTGCATGACTGGCTACGCACACAACCAAAAACATTCTTTTGTGATGGCATTAGAAAGCTTGTAGATCGCTGGACTAAGTGTATTGAGAAACAGGGAGACTATGTTGAGAAGTGATGTGTTTATAATCTATCAGATGTGAAAATTTGTGAAAATAAAAGGTGCGGATACTTATTGAATTACCCTCGTGTGGTATATATATATATATATATGATACACACAGACCGTGCATGGGACAAGGAACTCTTCTAAGAAAATTAAATCCACTATAGTCCGAATAAGTAATGGTAAATGACAAATACTATACCTCTATACCATTCTGAGTTCATTCCCATCATGAAACGGATATGTTATGTGCCTTGAAAAGTGGACGCTCAATTCTGCCAGTTGAGGTTTAAGTTTTGGTTTTTGGCTAAAAATATAATAGTTACCCCTTTTTCTTTGATGTATTCAATCTGACGCGAAGGCAGCGAGTCTTTTGCTTATATTGAGGTTCTAAATGTAGCTGGGCTAGGCTGCTTTAAACCCTAGATCCTGTCTCAAAGCTGGATCCTATCTGCTTTGCATGTAGTTGGTGAGGGAAGCTATATTTTTGGGACCTCTTTGTGAGTGACCCGTTGCCCACGTCGGGCTAGCATCATGAAAAAGGAAAACTATAGTATTTGTCATTTACCATTACTTACTCGGACTATAGTGGATTTAATTTTCCTAGAAGAGTTCCTTGTTCCATGCATGGTCTGAGTATCATAAATAACCTCAGGGAACCATTCTGAGTTCATCCCATATATATATATATATATATATATATATATATATATATATATATATATATTATATATATTAAGGTGGCTGTATTAACATAATCTTCAAAAAGTTAGTTCGGAACCCATAATATTGTTCTTATTCCCTAAAAAACTCAGAATACCAATTTGTATACAAATTGGAAATGTTTTACAGGTGCCGCAAGAGTCCAGAAGATTTTAGCTTACAGTCTTTTTTGAGTTCATCTCCAGGTCCCCCTCACCCATAAGGGTGAGTATTATCCTCTCAATGGAGGGGGTTTCGTTGATGTTAACAACTCATTGTCGCCTGGTTGAACTTTGGAGACTTTCAACTAATGTTTTCTTTCTTGCATCTGGAAGTGTTTTGCGATGTTCCTCAACGACCTCAAGCAAACACTGCGTCTGTTCCTCATTTCTTGTTACAGAGGCGTTAAAGTCCTTTATCAATGCTACTCCCCTTTCTGCTATATCATTGACAACCTTTTGTGCTTTTAAGAATCTTGGAAGCGTTTTGATAATCTGGAATCTGTTCCCATTGAGCTGGATCTACAGAAGTTAGAAAGTCATCTTCCAACCCTAAAATTGAGAACAGTTGTCGAGAGTTTGCTGTGACAAATGATGACAGATCTTTTCCTTCAGCAATCGCTGAACAAATTTTACTTGGAGGGTATTTATCCGCCTTCATTTTTTAGAGCTGCGACCATCAATCTCCTCATTTCTAAAGGTACACGATCATCAAAGAGAGATCAATCAGGCATTCACTTAAATACCACAAATTATTACCGAATGCCTTGCCTGCAGATTTGGAGACGACAGTGTCTGGAAAAGTTTTTAATTGCTGAAGGAGCTCAAGGTCATTTGCAGGAGCTAAAGTTGCTTGGGGGCATTGGATTTATTTACAGAGCTGGGCACTTGCGTTTTTTTTTGCGTTTTTTTGCGGTACTGCGGTACTGCGGTACTACTACCGCACTACCAAACCGGTACCGCATAACGCAGTACCGCAAAGGATAGCTGAAAGTACAGCAGTACCGCTACCGCATTCAAATTTCCCGCGGTACTTTCCGCGGTACCGACCAACACGGTAGTACCGCAGTACCGCAGTACCGCAAAAAAAAAACGCAAGTGCCCAGCTCTGCCTGAGTATGATTGGAACTATGCTTTTACATAAATCTTTGTAGTGAATAAATTGAATCTTCTTAAAAATGATATTTCTCTTGATGTTAGACGAACCTGTGAACGGAGGAGATAAATCTTTATACAGTGCGTTCGAAAAGTCTCTCCGCAGTCAACGTGCTTGTTGTCAAAAGTGTTTGAGTCAGTTTGACAACAAGTGTAGACGAGTTGCTCTATGCCTGCAAAATGGTGGAAAACACTTTCAACACATGCTGTAAAATCAAAAGGTTGTGTAATAAAATCACTAAATCATGGTTGAATGGAAACATTGTAGTTTTTCAATTTCCTATGCGTTTAACATAGCACTGCGGAGAGACTTTTCGAACGCACTGTAGAATAAATTACGTTTGCTAGCCAACGTGCATGATGTAGAGCATCTGGTTGCATCAGTCTTCTTCCTCGTAGGGGTACTTCTCCCAAAGACAACAATGCTAATTCTAAGGTTTCTCGGTAATCATCTCTTGGTTGACGTTCTTCTAGGTTAGTTTTACAGACTTCAATCATTTCCTTCCATTCAGATATGTCTAAGGTCACTTCTTTATCACCAATCACTGGTTCAACCTTACTCTTATTAATGTTACTCCATTCTAGCTGTAATCGCTTAAATAAAGCAATATCGGTCCTGATGAGGGACCAAAAAGGACGCCAAATACATTTCCAACTATAATCTCATGGATATGATGACGACAGGCTAGGTGCAGAAGATTTTTGTCCAACATTTGTTCAATCAGGATGCAAGCACCTCCTCTCTTTCCTGTATTACTTGCCGTGGTATATCAAACGATATAGCTTTGATCTGGTTGGTAAAATTCCATTCTTTTACCGTTTCAACAACAGCCTTTGCAATTGCTTTTGCACTTTCGGAGGTAAGTTTAGGATCTGCAAGAGGCTTGCCGATATCTTTACCAGTCACTACCACAGGCAAACGACCGACAGACTTTTTTCCTGTGATATCAGGTAGCATTTTACCATCCCAGTAAATTACTAGGGGTGTTTCTGGAGCAAAGTGTTCAATGATATTAGCTGAAGTTTCTTTTCTAATTTTCATCCTTTTAGTGCGAATAGAATCTTTGTTGATCGATAGTGACTCTACATCATATCTAAACATTTTGCCGTAGCAGCAACGATATGAGCTGCTGCTCGGTTGCTGGTCTTTGTACGGTCTAGAGCTTGCGCTAATTCAGGAGTCTTTATGTTTTGAGGACTTGTTTTCTTCAATTGTAGAGTGTGTTTCATTGGAAATTTGCTTTTGAGATCGACAGGACTTACTTTTTTGTAATGCTTTCTATTCAGAATGAAGTTGAGCAACCGCTTAATAAGATCATCTTCATGCGCAGTTGGAATACTGGCTTTCTTCCAGAAACCCATAACACTGATCAAAGTGTTCTTAGCACTATCTTTCAAAGGGAGCTTCATCTCTGAATGATGGTAAAAAAGATGTGCCAAAATATTTTTGGTAAAGTTGGACCAACAAGCCATATATATGTTTTAGAACGAGTACTATAACTACTACTAGCCATGATTGCAAAACAACTTAAAATTTTAGGGCGTGAAACTCCTAACCGTGAAATAAATGGAGCACGAATTACTACCACATACGCACTTGCTCAGCATATAGTTAACTGAGGATTTGAGTTGCAGCTTGCTCCTGCCAGTTTTTCAGATGCCAAGTGTCACAAGTAGTTACATATATTGATATTATATCATAAATACAACTATATATCTGAAAACATATGAATATTTCATATAGACATTTCAATAATAATTTCTGCAAATTTTGCAAATAAATAAATGGGGTATTTTACTATTGATTAAAAGTACATTACTCTACATTTTTATACTGCCATGCCCCACCCCTAAATATGATTTGATTGCTCTAAAAAATGGCATGCTAAGTTTTCTCATGATAAAGAAAATCCGACCTTCCGAAATCTAAAGTTAAAGAAAATAATTTTTGTCCCTATATGCTGATAGCCACCCTTTGGTTAGCTTCCGCCCGAATTGTTCATTCTGACGAAGGTCAAGCTTTTCACTCCACTTTAGACCTACAGTTTAACGTGGAATCCGAACTACGCCCCACCAGCAGCCCAGCGTCTTAACCACTAGACCACCGAGGGTACCCATTTATCTACCAACCATTCTTCATAGTGTGGAAGGATGAACAGCTGGGTTTTGCTGCGCGCCGGCTGCCGTCATCGGGTCTCGATCCCGGGGCCGATGGATTCATAGACAGTGTAGTAATGCCTAATTAAGAATATTAATAATGATATTTCTTAAAGATTATAATGTTTTTTAATAAATGTTCAAATTACGATAAATTATTGTTTGTTTGGATTGAAATCGTATTTAATGAGAATGTTTTGGGTTGTTTATTGAAATTATAATGATTTGTAATAAATTTAATAAAGGGCACCGAGAGAAATGGCTGAGTATTTCGAATTAAACTTTTAATATAGTTTTTTATATAGTCGTTTTGGAAAGATAAATTTAAGATGTCTGTTGTAACTTCTCAGAGATTGTAACGGTTTTTATATGTTTTTGTGGGTGTTTCGGTTGGGAATGGGGGAATTGGGGGAAGAAGTGGGGGAAAACCCTCTAAAAGGGTGCCATAAGATCCTACATACGGGGAGTTGAATTCTAAAGGTTGTTCAGACAGGATCACAAGTTTTTGGGGCTCTCAAAATTTTGTAAGTATAGCTTGTCAGTTTAATGTAAATCGAAAATTACCAAATTCTCTCTCTCTCGGTGCTGTTTTATGTATTAACTTTCGACCTCGCCCTAAAAGCTTGAAAATTTAAATTAATTTAGTCATTTTAATAAAAAATAAAATAAGCCTACCGGTGCGTTCTTTCGTAAATCCTAAAGGTTGTGTCGGTGGAAAAGTCGACTGTTATAGCTGGACAGATACTTAATTACCTGTTGCATTCTTAATATATCAGCTGAGTAGGCTCTTTAATAAACAAATCACTACATCAGCGACGCTAACCACTACACCACCGAGGCGCACGACCTATATATACATACACACACAGTATATATATATATATATATATATATATATATATGAGGGTAATTCAATAAGTATCCGTATGTTTTATTTTCACAATTTTATTTTCACATCTGATAGATTATAAACACATCACTTCTCAACATAGTCTCCCTGTTTCTCAATACATTTAGTCCAGCGATCTATAAGCTTCCTAATGCCATCACAAAAGAGTGTTTCTGGCTGTGTGCGTAGCCATTCATCCACCGCCTTCTTCAGGTTATCATCGCCTTGGAATCGCTGACCTCTCAAAACGTCTTTTAGTGGTCCAAACAGGTAAAAATCCGAAGGCGCCAGGTCTGGACTGTAGGCTGGATGGTCGAGAACTTCAAATTTAAGTTCTTGAAGGAACCAACATCGACCTGGAAACGACCACTATATAGGAAAATTGAACACGGAAATTAGAAACCCGATAAATGTTTTATACACAAATATTCAAGACCTCTACACGGACCATGCAGGTTTCAAATTACAATACTTACAGAATTTAGCTACCGAAGCCAGCATAGATATCATATGCCTAATGGAAACACACTTACATAAATGCGAAAAAGGCTGTTAAAATTGCATCGAAGATACTGAATTAGCATTGCTGGACTACAACATACACAGAGCAGATAGAGTGGCTAGACGAGGGGGAGGGTGTTGCATCTACGTGAAAAACACATACACATGTGAAGTGAAGTAAAACAAATCAATAGCACAGTCGAAGTTATTATATTAGAAGTAAAAGAACTGAACCTAACCATTATGAACAGCTACAGACCACCAAACACCACAAAAAGTTAATTCCAATTTGCTACAAATGAAATAGAAAACATTAAAATTACTTGAAACTCCAGCAACAAATATTCTAATTTTCGGAGATTTTAATTTCCCATTCATAACATGGAAGAAAAATGACGAATTCATATATGTCGAGAAGTTTCCATGGCAACATTACAAAAGATGATAAAACCCAAGCAACAATACTATTAGATATTATGGAACATTACGCCTTCACTCAGGAAATCTGTGAAGCCATGAGAAAAGAGAACGTTTTGGATTTAAACTTGACAAATAAGGAGATAATAAAAATAAAAAAGGAAAGCACACAAAGTTCTCCGACCATAGCCTCATCGATATACAGTTGAGGTTAGTACCAAGAGGTCCGAAAACGCATCCCAGACAGTCAGAAGGAGTATTTGAGGGCTTAAACATAAATTCAAAGAAAGTAAATTGAGAAAACGTAAATAAAGATTGAATTAAAGGAAGTAAATTGGGAATTGCTACTTCACGAGAAGACTCCACAAGAAATACTCTGTATAATAGAGACTGAAACCAAACCTATAATACTGAAGAAATATTCCAGAGAGACAGGAAAGAAAACGTAGCAAGCTCGAGAGGAAAATCAGGACACTATTGAGGCAACGAAGAGAAACCGTAAAACATCTCCACAGATGCAGAACTGATGCAAAGAGACTCAAACTAGAGAGGAAACTTGGCGAAATAGGAATGGACCTAAAGCAAACATTCATACATAAAACAAACGAGGAGGAAAACAAGGTAGCAGAAAACAAAAAATAATCCAAAATACTTCTACACGTTTGCGAAAAAGAAAATGCAGTGTAAGGAGGGTATTGGTCCGTTGATAGACAGGGAGCCCGAATACACAAATAACCCGATAGAAATAAGCGAACTGTTTAGGGAACAATTTAACTCTGTGCTTAGCACCCCTAAGTCCGAGATGGAAGTGGAAAACCACACGAATTTTTCGATATAGATACAAATCAACCAAGAACAAATTCTGGCACAAACCTATTAATGGACTTCGAGTTCACGGAAGATGTAGTTACGGCCTTATCACAGATGCGAGACAATTCAGCGCCAGGGCCAGACACATGGAGTGCCACGTTTCTGAAGAAATGTAAAGAGAGTATTGCCATACCGCTATACTTACTATGGAGGAAATCACTCGACACAGGACAAATTCCACTCCCCTTAAAGAACGCGAACATTGCCCCCGTATTTAAAGGTGGTAACAGAGCAATGCCCAAGAATTATCAGCCAGTGGCTCTCACCTCACACTTTATAAAGTGTTTTGAACGTATAATTAGAGGCAAAACTATCTAGTTTTTTAGTGAATAATAAAAATGCGCAGTAGTTATTTAATTTTAAAGAGGCAAGATAATTTACACATAATATATATATATATATATATATATATATATATATATATATATATATATATACTTAAACGCCACAGAGAGTGGATGTGGTGTGTATATATATATATATATATATATAGATAGATATGTATATGTGTATACTTAAACGCCACAGAGAGTGGATGTAAGTTTTCCTTCCTACCTATTTAATATTAAATAGCAACGGCGCATTTTTTTATTCACTATACAATTTCATTACAGTTTTAATTGTCAATGAAATTTTTAATTTAATTACAAACCAGTTTCAGTTTCGGGAAAGTACATGTTATACAGGGTGTACATAAAGTCAGGATCTATTTTTGTGAAGCACTTGGAAATTATATGGAATTCAATCATAAAATGATAAAGTGGTAACATTTATTAAATAATTAAGAGTAGGATTCGACGTGACGCCCATCAGTATCCCTGCACAGCTCAAATCGTTCCGCAGCATTTCTAAACACATTCTGGAGCATTTGTGGGGTTATGTTATCTGCAGCAGTTCGTATACGTGTACGTAAGTTTTCAAGACTCGTAATCTTCGTCTGATAGACGTGCGATTTGATAAAGCCCCATGCAAAGAAATCTAAAGGGGTTAAATCTGGTGATCTCGCTGGCCAAGGTCTGTTGCTTCCGCGTCTGATCCAGCGATTTGGAAAACGTCCATTTAGATAATCCTGAACAATTTTGGCATAGTGACAAGGAGCACCATCATGTTGATAGACGACGGTACTAACAATCCTATCCCCAATCAGCTGAGGTCCAAGGAATTGCTGCAACATGTCCAGATAAATAAGCCCCGTAACTGTAGCTTCAGCAAAGAAAAAAGGACCATAAACCTTAGATTTTGTTAAACCCATCCCGACATTAACTTTAGGTGAATCTCTTTCCCAATTTTGGACGAAATCATTCGGTCTTTCATCTGGCCAAATTCGACAGTTATGGCGATTTACCTTTCCACACGTATGGAAAGTGGCTTCATCACTAAAGAGAATGTTGTCCATTAAATTATCACTCCAGATTTGTTCTACGAGATCAGCACACACAGCACTTCGTCGAGGGAAATCTTCCTCATGTAAATCATGTAAAACCTGCAAATGATAGCTTTTCTTCTTCAAATTAACTTTCAGAATTTTGTGCACAGATGACGTCGGGAGGCCGAGTCTGTGTGATGCAGCACGAACGGACGTACGTGGCTCCTCAGTGATAATTCCGCGTACTGCATTCTCGGTAAGATCTGACATACACGGTCGTCCTGATCTTGCTTCATCATTTACAGATCCCGTTCGTTTAAATTTGTTCACCAATTTTCGTATTGTCTTGTCTATTGGCCCCGGCTTATGAAATCTCCTTCTAAACTTCTCTCTGATGTCACTGTATTTCTTTCCCTCGATTCGCCAAATTACTATTGCCACACGCTCTTCTGTATTCATTCTAAGGGCTTCTGAAAAGAAAAATAGAAAAAAATAATTATTTCACAAAAATAGATCCTGACTTTATGTACACCCTGTATATAAAATCACATTGTTTGGAAACAAAATCTTCATTGGATTCTGAGTTACACAAATCTAATAATTTTAGGAAATCGGGCAATTCGTTCCCTTTTGCCATATGTAAGAGAAAGCACATGCAATATTGACCGCATACATTTGAATATAAACCTTGGAAATGATAGAGGTTCCATACAATTTACAAGATATGTAGCTGTTTTAGGAACCTCACAATAACAGTCATTCCATACCGGTTTTTCCAACAAGTCAAAGTAGTACATACGCGCTTTATTTTTAAAATAAAGGGCAATCCAGTGAATACCACCTCCGCTCGACAAATCTGTATTTATTATTAGTCCACCCCGGTTTTTCGTAATCGGGAGTTTTACCACCTCATCCAACGCGAATGTTCCGATAAACGTGGCTTGTGTAAAGCAATCCTTTTTCATTACAGCTTGAATTGTGAATCCATCCATTTTTAAAAGTTCGTTATAACGGATCGGATCAATCCCAGAATAGGCACCTGAAATCATTTTTAGGTGCTTAATCTGGGATTGAGGCAAAACACAGGTGCTTAATCTGGGATTGAGGAGAAAAAAATATAAACAGTTTTTAGAGATATAATTTCATTGTTTTTATCAATATTTGAAAAAATCAACTCTAACCTAACCTAACCTAACCTAACCTAATCTTTTGCTATATCTTCTGCTTTTTTGGTTAGTTTTGCTATTCTTACCAGCTTCAGATGGATTCAGAAACATTCGGGCTCATATTGCAGGAATTTATAATATCTAAAATTTTTCTTTATTCATTAAACCACTTTAAACCTTTTATAACTTTGCCTTTATTACATTTGTAATAAACTTTGTATAAACAATAAATTTTGTAATCATCAGGGTTTTTTTATTTAATTCCTTGCAAGGTGCCTATTCTGGGATTGAGGTTGAACGCAGGTGCTTCATCTGGGATTGAGGTACATCAGGTGCCTATTCTGGGATTGACACAACGGATCTAAAGCGGTCATTAATTAGAATTTGAGATTCCAGATAAAATAGAACGCTAATACGATTGACTAGCACAGTACCAAACTCGAGCCTTTATGCGACATTTCCATTTTGTTGTGGATTTAACTTAAGGGTGTTCACACTTGCACAATAGTTGGGGAATAGATAAAAAAACATATATTTACTCGGTCTATAAACTCGTTTAGCGTTACACCTGTACCAAACCCATCACAGCCGTTGACTCTCTGAATCAGATCGTGATATGCCCTCGTACAAAGAGAAAACTCAGCATCTGTAGAATACCTCATTTCTAGCGATCCCCCTACAGTCTGAGCCGTTGACAAGCAGTGTAATATTTTTGAAGTAAAATTTTTTTAATTTGGATGCCGATTTTTTATATTTTCCGTTCACCGCATCATGCTCTAGCATTGCAACGATTATTCTTTTTGGTAGAATTCCGAGAGTCACATTCTCTATCTGCTTGAAAGTTAAGCCTGAAGAGACTGTAAATAGTTTCATTTGAACTTGGTTTATAAGATATTTGGCTATGGCTCTCAATAAATTTTTCTCAATTTCTATCTGCTTAACAGAGCTTAACTTCATCCGTTGTACGCAAAGATACAGTATGATTCCATGACATATATTACTACGGGTTTCGCAGCCTCTTCATTGGCATCATCCAGGTTCAGGCATATCTCAGGGGGCGTGCAGGTAATTTTAATCTTCATATCAACACCATTCACAAGTGGTTTCTCCTGGAACGACAAATCAATGTGCAGGCGCCCATAACAGTTATATATCTTTATAGATTGATTAACATTATTTTTTATGACACTTTCCGCTTTAGAACATAACCCTCAACCTTCAAATAGGTTTCTTTCACGCTTTTTGAAAAGTTGAGTATATTTTCCAAGTAGGCTCTCTAATGATAATAGCTGGCTCCCGACGAAATATATGTCTGGTTTAAATACACATTGCATTGGTCGATAATCGAATGTAAAAAGTTCGCTTTCCGGTATATAGCATAATCGTTTTCGCAACCTTTTCCTTCTGAATGTGCTATTCTCAGTTTGGCATACATAAAAATATTGCTTGATCGTAAAATTATGGTCGAGCACTCAGTATAACGAATTCTATAGGAGCGCTCGATGAACCAACCGTGTTCAGGGAGTTAACTGTGATAAAGTCAGATTCAGCAACACTTGTCTGTGTAGGTGGGAGATCAAAGAGAGCGAGCTCTGATTTGCAGCATTCTGAGCTGTACGGGTTAATGATACGTGCTATGACGACCGGAATATTAAAGTTACCTCTCACGTCAAATGCTCAATCGCCTGTGAGAGGAAATTGTAGCAGGTTTAGTTTATATTAGTTAAAAAAGTAGTCTACCGCTGGTTCACGCGCTTAGAACATCTCTTTTTGATTGCATTTTACGTTTAACACCTCGAGTTGGTCCCTTCTATTTTCATTTTTCCGTACAACGTGCTTTTTCTCTTGCATTTTCTTTTTATTTCCTCTACCACGCATTTTTTCTCTTAGCGTCTTTGACAATTACATCCCGTGTACGCCGTAAATGTTTTTAGAAAGCTTCTTTAGGTTTAGCGCCTGCCATTATATCAGGTTGAGGGAAAAATATTGTCGTTTTTTGGAACAGTGAAATTAAAAGGTGCACACGTTTTTTTTGTTGTATCTCTATACATTAAACTAAGATAGGTTATAATTACTTTAATTTGTTATATTATAAATATATATATTTTGTTCCTTTTTCATATTTTTTTTAGCATTCAGAAGAATAATGATATCGGAGCAAATTCGAGTGTGGCTCTTGTACGAGTTCAAACTTGGGAGTAGTGCGGCTCTGACTTCGCGCAAGATTTGTCAAGCATGGGGAGAGGACTCCGTCAGCGAACGTGATGCTCAACATGGTTTAAAAAATTTCGTTTCAGTGACACGAGCCTTCAAGATAAACCTTGCTCCGGCCTTCCGGTGGCTATTGACAATAACATTCTGAGATCGCTTGTCGAGTCAAACCCATGTCACACCACACGAGAACTCGACAGATATTCCAAGTGGATAAAACACAACTGTTTGCGATCATCTGCGGCAAATTGGAAAGGTGAGAAAGCTGGATAAATGGGTCCCTCATGAACTTAGCGAAAAGAACAAGACTCAGCGCCTGTCCATCTGCTCATCATTGCTGCTAAGAAACAACAATGAGCAATTACTTGAAAAAAATTGTAACGTGTGATGAAAAATGGATCTTGTGCGATGTGAAACGCTCGGATCAATGGTTGGATAAGGATGCCCATCCTGCAAAGATGCCTAAGCGCGAACTCCATCTAAAGAATTCTGGATTGAGAAGTAGTCGGTGGAGAACTATAAAATACCTGTAGGGATAAGCACAAGAAGAGAACAAATTTACGACACCCCTTCATACTCAATGATTTGCACGCTGCATGTGAATCGCGATACTAGCAACCCTGTGTCGATATACGACTGATGTGGAGAAAAAGTGTTAACAATACTATTATACCTACAGGAAATCGCTTCATTCTCGATAGATAATTTGAAGTTGGCGCTTTCCGTAAACGAAAGCCATTCTTAGATTGACGTATCGCCGATATGCGTTATTTCGACACTGTTCTCGAGCACGTATACACTGAGCTGCTCGGCGATTTCACCGAGTGCCGAGACGAACAAGGTGAGAATGGTCTGGAGCTGAAAACATATTTAGAAGCTACAGACCCTGAGAAATATCATAAGCTCTGGAACAAAGGTATAGAACGCTATAAACCTAAGCTTACCTTCACCTTCCACCGAGAAGAACTATTTCCATATATAAGATATAGCTGCCGTGGCGATTTAGAAGACTTCCTCAATCATCGGTATAAGTTGTGAAGAGTTTGCAGTTGAAAAGGTCAGCGAGGAAAGATTGAGCGCTCGCTTGGAAAGGGCTCTTTATAAACTTGAATATAATGATAATGCAGTAAACGATGCCATATTCATAAGCGCCTTTGACTGTATTCTAGCAAGGGTTAAAGAACGAGAGAGTTTTACTCCTAATTGCAAAGTGGGCAAAAATAGTCTTAAATGCTCTAAAAGGTCTTTATATTGAATACAGGCCCCCCCGCATACTTTAATGGTGAAACATTGTTAAATCGCATGCATTCTGTTGTACAAAGTAATGAAGATGTAATTGTAGATGTAATTATATGCGAATTCACTACCCTATTTAAGAATGATAGAAACTGAGCTTAAAGTTTGTATTATTATTATTATTTCCATTTTTATGCCTGATGCATATAAATTAAATAAGCCGAGTATGTATTATTCTTGTTTTTACATCTCTTGTATATACATATATTGACCCGTCTTTGGCGAATGTATTATTATTACTCCTATTTTATGCCTGATATATATATATATATATATAATATATATATATATATATATATATGATACACACACAGACAGTGCATGGAACAAGGAACTCTTCTGGGATAATTAAATCCACTATAGTCCGAATAAGTAATGGTAAATGACAAATACCAACGTGGGCTAGCATCATGAAAAAGAAAAACTATGGTATTTGTCATTTACCATTACTTATTCGGACTATAGTGGATTTAATTATCCCAGAAGAGTTCCTTGTTCCATGCACTGTCTGTGTGTATCATAAAAAACTCAGGGGACCATTCTGAGTTCATTCTCATATATACAGGGTCTGTCAAAAAAAACTAAGCCAAATTCAAACCTTTATTAGAACAAAACCATTTATCTAATTAAGTTGAATTTTTTACACAATAAAGAATCGGTAATCACCTATTATCCTTTAAATTTTTATGACGATATCTTCAGAATTATTAATTTTATTAATAATTAACTAAAAAGTGAGATTCTCCTACTTAACATGAAAATTTTTTTTTTACGATATACTGTAGATAATTTTTAGTTTAATAAAATTAAAAGAACTGTTCAGTATGATTCCCTTGCATTTCTATCACTTTTTTTAATCTTGGTCTGAATTCGTCTATTGCTCGATTTATTTGCTTTTGGGGGAGCTCTGCCCATTTTGCGATAATCAACTCACGCAAATGATTGACATCCCTTATTCTGTTCCTATACACTCTCTCTGCCAAGTTTTCCCATATTCCGTAGTCTACAGGGTTTAGGTCAGGGCTGTTAGGTGGCCAATTATTCGGTTCCAGAAATTCAGGCACATTCTTTTTCAAGTATTCGATGGTTGTTTTGGCAGTATGTGATGTTGCACCATCTTGTTGAAAAATAAAGTAACCTTGACTAGCCAAGTTTCTCATTTCTGGAAGCATTTTCTCAAGCAGGGTATTTGAATAATATTGAGCATTAATTTTCACTCCTGGCTCAATAAAAAATATTGAAGTTTTTCCCAACTTGGACACTCCAACAGAAACCATGACGCTAGAAGAAAAGTGACTCCTTGTTGCGTACAGTCTTTCATCTTGGATTTCATTTTTCTTCGCAACATCAGAATAAACCCGGTCATTCTGCGAGTTTCTTGGTGGCTCTACCGTAAAACGTTTTTCATCCGTAAAAAATGTCTTGGAAAGTTTATCTTCAGTTATTATACGTAAAATACGTTTGGATTTCTCAACTCTTTTCTGACAGTTTACTTCTGACAATCTTTGTCCATGCACTCTGTTAAATGGTTTAAATTGCAGATCAGATTTAATAATCCTTCTTACGCTTGATTCTGATATTTGTAGTTCTTTTGATATTTGAGCAGGTGTCATGTGGCTACCAGGTCGATCCTCTTGACTAAGGATACGTTCCTCCACTTTCTGAATATTTTCATCTACTCTAACTGATTTTGGTCGCCCACTACCAACCTTCCTTTCAATGCTTCCTGTTTCATCGATAGTTCTCAATAAGTAATCTAAACCTGATCTAGTCCATCCTTTATAATCGAATTCAGAAAGTAATTTCCTTGCACTATAACCTTTTTCAACTCTATAATGCTTTATAATTATTTTATCTTCATGTGAGAATGGCATATTTAGAGGTATTCACGAAAATTTTTAAATCTAAACAAATTCTGAAAAAGAGAAAAAAAGAAGATATTACATAATGAGAAAAACTGAAATTTTCGCAATCTGTAGAAATAACCGCATAACTCCTAAACTATTTAAAATAAAGTTATAAAATTATCAAAGATTATTTATGAGCCTTTTATTTATTTAGTGTAAAAAAATATTTGAAATCTCTATCAAATTGTGCATTTTATAGAGATTTCAAATTGGCTTAGTTTTTTTGGACAGACCCTGTATATATAACCTTTGTGTGTGTGTGTGTGTGTGTGTGTGTATGAGTGTCCATGCAGGCCGTTCAAGCCAAAATAAATAATCATATTCAATCATATGCCGGCCTGTTTGCAAAGTGGCCTGACATTTAATGCCATTATGCAAAAGGGCCGGCTTTTTGGCCCTTTTGTAAAATGGCCGTAACACACACACACACACACACACACACACACACACACACACACATATATATATATATATATATATATATATATATATATTTCGCAGTGTGTATTTTGTCAAGTAGATTCTTTTCCATGCATTCAAGTGAAGCCCACACCAGGTGAAAGGAATTAATCAAGTTTCAACTGTGAGGATGGTTCGGTATCTTCAAAATTTACATTAAAAGAAGTTTGAAATAATTTTATTTCTTCCGATATGTTTTAATATCTGAAAACTGTTGAGGAAAAGTTTTTGAAAGTAGTCAATCATATTGAAGCAAATATTAAATGAAAAAATTGATTCATACAGCAAGTATTATTGATTTTATTGTTGTATTCACAGTGAACGAATTTCTTTCCTCACTTTATTGCATAACGCTTAGAGAATAAAGTAAGGAAATTACTAGTGGTGTACCAATTAATCGGCATCGGCATCGGGCAAAATTAGCCGACTCTCTAACTGATTTTTTGAAATTTATAAATTTTCATTACAAAACAAAATATATATTTATGGAAAACTGAACAGACAAAAAAGAGCACCATTTATGATAATTTATACTCATTTCAATGTGTAATTATATAAAAATGTTTTATATTTATGAAAAAGGAAAAGCTTAATAAGTTAAGTTGCCAATAAATTTACATTTTCTTTAACTATCTAATCTCTAAATACTGTATTATAAACTATTGTAATCCCCTACTCTACATTAATAATAATTCTATATTAAGTTGTACTTTATAACTTATATATTAAACCACTTTATTATGTTAACTTTATTTTAGGTATTTTGGATCTTTTCGGTTTGACGGCCTGTAATATTTTTTAACATTACTTGTTTTTTATTGTCCAGTTTTAATCGAGGATTTCAAAAATAACATTCATGTTTTAGAGAAACAAATAGTGAGGCAGTTATATGCAATTTAACAAATTTAAAATATATATTTTTAAACTGAATTGGAATCTTTTTGGTTTGACGGCCGGCGGAAAAAAACGAGTCATGGCTACGGGACCGTCAAATTCTAGACTCTAATAACTGGTTAGGTTAACTGAATGCCAAGTTAGGTTAACAGAATGCCCGGTTAGGTCAACTGTACGCCCTTGACGATTGGTTAGGTTAACAGAATGCCCGGTTAGGTCAACTGTACGCCCTTGACGATTGGTTAGGTTAACAGAATGCCCGGTTAGGTCAACTGTACGCCCTTACGATTGGTTAGGTTAAGTCATGATATTTTTGTTAGTTTACTGTCAAAACAAACGAAAATATCATGACTTAACCGAACCAATCGTCATGAGCGTACAGTTGACCTAAAACTTTCAGGGATTTTGGAATCTTAAAGCGTATATGATATTCTCTAAACTAAAAAGTATAACTGCCTCACTATTTGTTTCTCTAAAACATGAATGTTATTTTTGAAATCCTCGATTAAAACTGGAGGGTCTTTTCGGTTTTAGGTCCGGTATTGGATTTTTTCCATGTTTTTGGTATAGACGTAGATTTTTACGCTGATTCCATTTCTGCAATCCGTTTCTTGGAGAAATAAACACGAAAAACCTTATGGCCCAAAACTTGTATTCAAATATCCACCTATACTTAACCTAACCTAACCTACCCTAACCTAACCTAATCTAACCTAACCTACCCTGCGTATGAACGCATCGAACAGCTCGAAGGGTACAGCTTCAGTCACAAAACAGTGAACCACAGCGAAAACTTCGTGGACCATTCAACTGGAGCACACACGTAACGGATAGAGTCGACGTGGAACCAACTCAAACGCGGTAACAAGCGCCGGTGTGGTACGCACCGTTCCATGATCGACTCGTATCTCTGCGAGTTTCTCTGGCGTCGCCGACACGCAGGCAAAGATCTAGTGCGCCAAATGCTGAACGATATTGCGCAGTTTGGCAAGTAGCAAACTTTGGTTTGTGTTCCGTTGTGTTCTGGAAACCTGTAAACGTAGTAAACTTGCACATAAATTTTTTCGTGTTTATTTTTCCAAGAAACGGATTCGGAAATGGAATCAGCGTAAAAATCTACGTCTATATCAAAAATATGAAAAAAATCCAATGCCGGACCTAAAACCGAAAAGATCCAAACTGGACAATAAAAAACAAGTAATGTTAAAAAATATTACAGGCCGTCAAACCGAAAAGATCCGGCATTTTAATAATTTTATAAACCCAAATTGTATATTAACTTTTTTGTTAAAATGAGCCACAGGGACTTGAAATTTTAATGAAAAATTTGCTCTTGTTTACATTGTTGACGAAAGAAAATACCTTCAACATAAGAAAAAACGGTACTTTCCTGTTATCCCGGACCCCAGACTTTTTGCCAGTTGCCACTTCAATTTTGACACAGAATATTTTCTTTAAAACTAACGAAAATATCACGACTTAACCTAACCAATTATCAAGGGCGTAGTTTACCTAACCGGGCATTCAATTAACCTAATTAGGTGGTAAGGTTAGGTTAAGTCTTGATATTTTCGTTAGTTTTAACGAAAATATCCTGTCAAAACTGAAGTCTGGCAACTGGCAAAAAGTCTGGGGTCCTGGATAACAAGAAAGTACCGAAAAAACACTTACTTTAAATATTGGTATTCAATTTATGATACTAAAATAAAATTCTTTTATTATTTGACTGAGTAATAAAACTATTTACCATCACTTTAGTTACAGTATATGAGTAACAAATTCTGGTACTATATATTGTGGAGTGAGTCAAGGAAAAGCATTTAAACAAATTTGAAATGTAAAAATATGAAACTTGAAAGTTTCCACATTAGATTAGTAAAATTTATGAAGAGAATTGATTTTTAAAATATAAAAAATCGGCATCAGCATCGGCTAAATTTTGGAATGATACATTACTAGAAATTACCTATATTTGTGATTATAACAACAACAGCATTCGAGTGCGAATCATTTATTTTATCGAATAAAACTTGGATAACAGCGCTTGAAAAATATAGGTATAATTTTTTATTTTTGTTTGATTCATGGAGGGCCGGGTAGAAACTACTGGCGGGCCGGTGGTTGGTCATCGCTGGTTTAGGACATTGTCGGAAACTGTTCCGACAGCCACAGCCTCGAAATTGCTAAAATGTACATTTTTAATATTACAAAAAACGTATATAAACGAAAAATTAAATCATAACATATATAAGGATATCTGGCTCCGTATTATCGCCAGCCGTAAGTTTTATTTTCTGTTCATATGGAATACCATTAGACCTTCATGGAGTCAACATTGCTTTCATTGTTTGACCTTCGTGAAATCAACATTGCTTTCATTATTAGACCTTCGTGGCGTCAACATTGTTAAATTCCGTTATACATACCTTCGTGGTTAGAACTTCGTAGCGATAACATTGTTTATTCTTTATATCGTTTACATTGTTTTTCTTCTTAAAGAACAATTATTCCCTTATTATTTTTGTGGCCAACCTTTGTGTTATAAACATTCGTAATTTCCCTTTAAAACGTTCGTGATAAAATTAATACAATTTGTCAAGTACGGTTTATACATATTGATTTTAAGTGTTTAAGTTCGTGTATACGTCTAATTGTATTAAATGAATGTATGTAGAGCTTTGAACTCGGAATTGGTTTTCACCTTCAATTAAATACTGTATATGGTGGCTGGCGTTTCTTTATCGCCGGTTAACGGATAATTAAGATGGTACCTATTTAAAACTTTTTAAGGGGTTCCAAAAAACCTTAGCCCCCCCCCCCCCATTTGCAGCTTATATGTTTACTTATATCGAAATAGTTTTTAGTGATTATAAAAATATATAAAATTCTTTATTTATTGCAGGTATTAAAATTACTCTAGCTGATAAAGTGATAATATAATGGCTTCTCAATTAATTGGTGATTCGGAGAGGCAACGTGTGATAGATCGCATACAAGCAATAACATTTCGGGAAGCTCGTGATGCTGGAGCCACCTTTATTAGGGTGTGACCGTTGCCCTCCAAAAATCAAAAAATGGTCCTACAATGCTGTTCAAAGTTTTAGTGTTGTGTATTTATCTAGGAAACACCCCTGTAAATTTTCTTGGAGATCGGTGCATGTTTGAGCTAGCACCGTCATACCAGCAAGTATTGCTATTTCAGCTTATGAACTTCATAAATAAGTGTGAAAATAGCACATTTTATCAGATTTTCATTTCCGGGTCTGGAACGCTGACCCACAAATTTTCCAAGTATTATTTTATGGCATTTAATTTTAATGATGCTCTTTTCTTTTCCCTTGACAGTGATTTGATGTTGTGAATAGAGAATTTAATCATGGATACACGGCAAGATGATGAGTATATCAGAATGTTATTGGGCACCGTACCCCGAGAAGAAGAAAAGGAAATAAAGGGCTGCAAACTGTCAACTAATAGGCAGGTCTTACTATGTCTGTTAGCAAACCTTCGGGATATGCATTGGGACCAGGCTTTATCTGCCACCATTGAAAATGTGCTTTTGCATTACCAGAAGGCGAATGTCCCGACCATTACAGGCAGGAACAATATTGGCCGAGTGATTAAAACTTACTATGACAAAGACTACATGATGCTTATGAAAAAGAATGAGGATAGAAGACGGGCTGATGATCCTGGAATTATGAAGTTTAAATCAGAATTGAGCCTGACGATGAAATTTTATAAGAACACAGTGTTGAAAGACATGGCGGCTGCGAAAAAGGGGAAAACTCAGGCCGAACAAGATGCCATCGATACTGACATACTCTTTATGAAAAGCATGCTAAGTGACAGAGTAGCTACCTACTCTGGGGTAAACAAAGTACTCACAGAAAAGGTTCAGAAGCGACAGAAAAGGCAGATGCGAGAAGAGAAGCGACAAGAGAGAGAGCAGTGTGATCATGCTGAGAATGTACAGGCTGATATTGATTCACCTATTAGCTCTGATGAGGACGATGACATTGATGAGGCCAGCACTGCTGAACCAAAGAGAAAACATCGGAGAACAGTGAAAGAGGGAGTTTCAATTTTTGTGCCCCATGATATTCTGAAGTCGGCAGAACTTGTTTCATGCAGTGTTCGAAACAACATCTCGCCGACCCAGCTGAGTGCAATTGTGTACTCCCTTGTATCTGCATGTGGTGGAGATACATCAAAGCTGAGTCTAAATGCAAGGACGGCCCACCGATACCGAGCTTCCATCGTGTCAGAAATAAGTTTAAAAATCATGGATGAATGGCAACCATCAGACAAAGTACTGGTGCACTGGGATGGTAAACTTATGGACACGCTGGATTCCAAAGGCACTGATGACCGCCTGCCCATTCTTGTGTCTGGTGTCAATGGCACAAAGCTTCTTGGAGTCCCACCTCTTCCGCATTTGACTCAAAAAGCTGGCCTGGTTCAAGGAGACTTGATATCAACAGCAACCAAACAACTTCTGGTCGATTGGGAGACATATAGGCGCGTATGCTGTATAAGCAAAATCGCTATTTTTCAAATTGCTGGTGCTCACTCGAATATGCATGAATCTTCAAAAAATTGCACGTGGGTATTTTTTATGTCAATATGCAACACCAAAATTTTGAACAGCATTGTAGGACAAAGTTGGGGCAACTGTCACACCCTAAGTCCTTTATAACACGTTCATGGGTTGCCAAAAAGTTGCGAAGAAGTGAGGACTTCGTCAAAAGAAATTGGAATAAAACTTTGGATGAATGTGAAATGGATACAACCAAATCTGGGCGCCCAAATTTGCCACTCTCAGGAAACAAAGGATATCATTGAAATCGGTACGCGTAAGCGGAAAAACAGCTGTGCTAAACTTTCTAGAGAGATCGAAGTGTTAAGAGGAAAGATCGTTAGTGGTGAGATCATTCGACTGTACCGTCATAGGCAAGGTTTAAAGCCTTGGCATGAACTTCCAAAGCCAAGAAAAACTCAACTTAACATCGATGACAGAATGTGGTTTTCCCATTATCTTGAAGATTGGGATGCTGATGATTTCATGCATTTAGCTGTCTCCGATGAATTTTTTGTTTACGTAACACGTCGGCCTAACTACCAAAATGATCGAGTGTGGGCCACAACACCAGATGAAATCGATGACAATGAACATTATCGCGAATTATTAAAAAGTCCAGACTGTGTTGGTGTGTTTGTTTTGTTCACTGCAAAGAAGCTCATGTGGGTGCTGAAGCCAAATGGTCAGAGTTGGGATGGACAGTATTTTCGTGATATTATTCTATCCCAGCATGTCATTCCTTTTCTAAGAAACCCAAACAATGTTATGGATGTCGATCAGGTCACACTTCTGCACGATAAGGCCCCTGCTTTAAGGCATTAGCCACTCAACAATTGTTGCGGAACCATGAGATCGATTTCTTTGGAAATGAAGAATGGCCAGGAAATTCTCCTGACCTGAACGTCTGTGAACACATTGGATCAGTTATAAAGGACAAGGTTGAATGTCTCTTGTTTCAAGAACCTGCAGCAAATCGATTTTCGAAGGATACAATGACGCAACACATTGAAACTGTTTTAGCAAATTTGCGTAACGATGAAGATCTATTCACGTCACTTTTGGCAAGCTACCCAAAGCGAATTCAGGCTGTCTTGGAAGCCAATGGCGGAAACACCAAGTTTTAATTGTTTCTCATTAAATGCAGAATTAAATTCTCTTTTGTAAGGTATTTTTAGTTTTACTGTACCTCTAATGGTTTAGGCCATGGGTGGGGGGGCTAAGGTTTATTGGAGCCCTGTATTCTTTATTTATTTTCGGGTCATATTTAATCTTAAGTTATAACTTATACGACGGGATAAATTAACTTCGCCACAGTACGCAATTAAACGTACATACTTCAACATTGATATCTCCTTCAACGTACATACTTCAACATACATACTTCAACGTACATACTTCAATATTATCTCCTTAAAGGAGAAGGCATGGAGTTAGAAAGTTCAGAAGAGCAATGTCTATTATAACAGCGATAGTAAAGAGAATAAGGTAACATTGCGGCACTAAAGACATTCAAGACAGACGAGATTGAAGACAGTCAAGACTGACGAGATTGAAGACAGTCAAGACTGACGAGATTGAAGACAGTCAAGACTGACGAGATTGAAGACAGTCAAGACTGACGAGATTGAAGACCGTCAGTAAGAGGCGGGGAATTAATGGGACAGCCCTATCTTTCGCTCTATCTAACTGATATTCGACGAATTAATGGTGAAAGATATACTTTCCAACAAGATGGAGCCCCTGCTCACAGAGCACGCCAATCTGTCACATTCCTTGAGAACGAAACACCAGGTTTTATCGAACCCAATATGTGGTCGGCTAGTAGTCCCGATCTTTCACCACTAGATTGTGGTGTTTGGGAAGCCCTAAAGTCCAAAGTTTACATACCTGGTACCAATATAAGAGACCTGAATGAATTACGCGAAAGAATTCTGCTCGGCTGGGAGAAGGTGTCTCAATGATATGTAAACAGGTGTATTGATCAGTGGCGTCCACGTTTGGAGGCCTGCGTTGAGCAGGAATGGGACACATCGAGCAACTTCTCAATTAAGACGAACAACATACTAAGGTAAGCATCTATAAAGTTTGGGAGCTCTAGTCCCCTTACTTTTTTTAATATGACAGTTTACCTCTAACGGGGTCACTTTTTTCAACCCCCCCTGTATATTACAGGGAATCTGTGTAACTAGGGATTTAATGAAATCCTTAAAATGTTCAGGGATTTCATGTAAGGTTAAGTCGTGATATCTTCATTAAAACTAACGAAAATATCACGACTTAACCTCACATGAAACCCTTGAACATGTTAGAGATTTCATGAAATTCCCAGTTACACAAATTCCCTGCAACATATATAGTGCTGTGCAAAAGTCTTAGATATAATGCATTTTCCCACTCTGATGCATATAAATTAATAACGAGTGTGTCTACCCTTTCCCTTTAAAACCGCTGAAATTCTTCTAGGGACACTTTCAAATAATTTTGTTATAAAGTCTTGTGGTATGGCGTTCCACAGTTCTTCCAAGATATTCCACAGATCATCTAAGTTGCTGGGATTCTTTTTTACTTTTTCTTTATCCAAATAATCCCATACAACTTCATTGATATTGAGATCTGAGCTTTGAGAGGGCCATACCATTCGTTGAAGGAATCCAAGTTCCTCTTTCGTTTGCAAATAGGTTTTAATTATTTATTCCAGCTGTGTGCTTTGGATCATTATCTTGCTATAAGATAAAGTTTGGACCAATAAGCCTTACAACTATTCAATATACCATAAATTTTCAGCAATTTTCCAACACTACTTGAGGAGATGCACGCCCTACACTTGACTTGAACCTCCTCTATGCTTAACTGTTGGGTTCAAGAAGGCTCTGTATAGGTTTCAGTTGTTCGTCGTCTCACATAATATTTTCGATTATATCCAAATAAATGAAATTTTTATTCGTCCCTCCAAAGTACCTTTTGACCATTGTTCCAAAGTTCAATTTCTGTGTTGTTATGCATGCCGATATAAAAAATATTGTGAATGTAAATTTGTTTAAAACAAAGTTGAAATCCCGATTAATAATGGCATACTAACAAAAATCTAGGATTAATGTCCACTAATATTGTTTAATATTGTCCATTAATATTGTTTAATATTGTAATACATGTTTTAACTATTAATAATACTTATTTACTTATTTATTATTATTAATTTATAACAACTAGCTGCTTATTTTTAATAAGAGCCCAGTAAAGCCTAAAGCTTGGGGCCAAATAAAATAAAATAAATAGTCGAGCTCCACAATTATTCACGTCAGTGTAAATTGAAAAAAAATTATTTATTTTATTATTATTAATAAAGGTTATTCTATCTATCTTGCATAATGTTGTAAGAGTGCCACCTCCAACCCCCCTTGGTGGCACCCACACCCCCTTTGTTGCAAGGCATCCCCAACCCCCCTTGTTGCAAGGCACCCCAAAAGAGGCAGAGAGAGAGAGAGAGGAAGAGGAGAGGGCCCCAGAGGAGGGGGTTCTTCGTCTGACAGCTGTCAGACGCATATGAGGTCTTCAGCCACCCCGCCGCTCTCTTATAGGCCCCTAATCAGCCAGTTGGCTGAGTTGCCAGATAGCATTAAATATTTAATTATTCCATATATTAATCAGTCTAGAAAGCTGAGTTGCCAGATAGTAGCATTATTTATTTAATTATTCCTTATATTATTCAGCCATTTGGCTTAGAAGGTTGAGTTGCCAAATAGCATTTTTTATTTTAATTGTTCAAGTATTCCTTATAAGGGAGAGTTGCTAAATACCACCATTTATTTAAATTTTTATTTATATTATGGAGAGTTGCTAAATACCACCATTTATTTAAATTTTTATTTATATGAGGATAGTTGTCAGGTACCACCATTTATTTTAATTCACACGATTTACCAAAGCAGCTGAATTTTCTCCTTAAAGTTATTGAGGACTAATTATTTTAACATTAAAAGAAATACATTTAGTCTGAATTAAATAAAATACCGTTACTTCATTTTGTTTAGTAAATAAATAAATAGAATTTAAATACACAATCCTATACATACGACGGAATGATTAAATTATCCATATATTCCAGTTGGTTTAGAAGACCGATTTGAAAAATAGTAATTAATTAATTATTTTGAAATCCGCTTTAGAAACCAAACAAATGATATAATCGTGTTCAAGGAATAAATAAAACACCAATACACCATTCTGTTTATTTACATGAATTAATGGATATACAATGGGGCATATATATATGATGAAATAATAGAGCGGAAAATATATAATCATACAAAACATAGTATTAACAAAATATTAGTACAGGAAAATATATTTCACAATTCGTGCAGAAATAAAGGAAAAAATATATATATAATAAATAAATGAACAATTCGTACACACACACACACACACACACACAAACACACAAAAGAATAACCAACAATCGTCATACTAGCACAACCACCACAAAAAAGCATCACATCACAAACAATCGTCATACCAGCACAACCATCACCACACAATTTAATGCATACAAAGAAAGCCTCAATAGGAAAATATATACGAGCACAACCACCACACAAAAAGCATCATCAACAATCGTATAGACTTTTAGGAGCTCCAACAATACATGACGAAATGAGGGCTACGACTTTTAAAAGGGGCTCACCCAATCAACAGGAGATGAGGGCTACGACTTTTAAGGAGCTTACCCCATTAACACCATGTGTCTGATATGGGAGCTACAACCAAGCGTCCAAACGAATGATGGTGAAACCAACAACCCACCTCCACCACCGCATTACTCACCAACAACAATCCACAAATACACTAATAGGCGCGTCTATAGGTTTCAAAATATTAGTACAGGAAAAATACATAGTTATATTAAGTTGCAATATTGCATTGCAACATCGTGCAACATTTGCTGGGAGCCCTAGGTATCAGTCCGTCCGGTTGCTTCCAAATCGTACGGGAAAAAAGAACAACACCATAGCCAGAAAAAATGGTAACCATGGTGATAGCCATGACCTAATGATCAATTGGGGTTCGAGACCTGTTGGTAACGATAGCCACGGCCTAATGATAAAAAAAAATTGGTTTCCATACCCGGAGCAGGTGGTAACCATGGTGATAGCCATGGGTTGGTAACGATAGCCACGGCCTAATGATCAGAAAAAAGATTATACATATATATATATATATATATATATATATATATATATATATATGCTTTAAAAGAGAACACATTACATAAATTTTATATTTTAGAAGTACAAATATCAAATTTTATTTTCTATCTACGTCCATTGTCTGCACAGGTGCGAACTGAAATGCCCCGGGGTAAAAAAAAAAAAAAAAAATACATATATATATATATATATATATATACATACAATATATATATATATATATATATAAGCAAAAATCAAGTTTGAAGAGGAATTACTTCCTAACTTCGATCAAAACTTTTTATACTTCATAAACTAATGCCTTAAAAACTTTAATTACTGAAAAAAAAGCACCAAAACAAGACGCTAATTTGAATATTTGTTTGTTTTAATGTGTTACTTTTGTAAATTTAAATTAAAATATTTTTCCTATAAGACAGGACTTATGGGGCAACATATATATATATATATATATATATATCAGACTAGTCAAACCTATAAGGGTGAATTTTCAAAGTTATTATTTTTGATATGGGACCACTGGTTTAATGGAAAATGGTGCAAGAATTATAAATGCCAATTTTTATGCAAATCGAATAATATTTAGAGGTGCCGCACGGAGGTCAAACATTTAATTTTATTCTCCAATCGGATTATTTTTATTAATATTTTTTATATTAATTATATCATTCATTTCAGCGTTTCCACACCACCCCTGAGGAAGCTGTTATCGGTGCGTTTTTTTTAATGTGGTATCCTCTATAGGCCTAATCTACAGTCCTCTAATTTTGTTTATATTCTATTTATTTCCTTTATTTTTATTATTGCATAATGTTGCATAATGTTTTTTTTTCCTTTTTAGTGACAAGTAGTTTAATTACAGTATTTTTATTTGAATTTGCCGTTGGGAAGCGTGACAGCTTTACAGGGAAAAATCTTTGAGATTCATTTCAACTTTTACGAAAGAAAATAAGAAATATAAACCGAATTAGTAAAAAATAAAATAAAGATGCATTTAGTTAACTCTGTCATTAGAAGCGGTGAGTTAGTGAGGTAATGGGGTAGAGAGTAGTGATGTAGTGAGTAGAGAGGTATTGATTTAAATGGGTTGTGCGGTAGTGGGTAGTGAGGTAGTGTGATAGTGAGATCTGTCAATGGTTAGGTTAGGTTACTGTTAGATAGCTATGGCTGGTGATAAAAATTAATTTAGGTCAGGTTAGGTTACTCTCGGTTAGATATAAGTAGTGTGGGAGTGATGTAGTTAGTAGAGAGGTAGAGAGGTAGTGGGTCGGTGAGGGATTGGGTGAAGTTAGGTGAGGGAGGGTTATTAGGTTAGGTTTATTAAATTACGTCAGGTTAGGTCAGGTTAGATTAGTTGAGTCTGTTACACCCTTCAAATTATGCTAGGTTAAGTCGCTCTTGAATCGGCTATGGGTGCATAAAAATGAGGCTAGGCTAGGCTAGGCTAGATTGCCCTCGGTCAGCTATGGGCTGTGAGACAGTGATGTAGTGGGTAGAGAAGTATTGATTTAGAGGGATTGTGAGGTAGTAGGTAGTGAGGTAGTGTGGTTGTGAGACCATGCAATGGTAAGGATAAGTTAGGTTAGATTAGATTATTAGTTGGACTGCGTTGAAATGAGGTTATGTTACACTACATTAGGTTAGGCTATTTTGGGTTAGGTTACGCTACGTTAGGTTAGGGTGGTTTAGTTTAGATTAGCTATGGGTAGCGTTAAAATGGGATTAGTTTAGTTTAAATTAGGTTACTCTCGGTCAGTTATGGGTTGTAGGTTATTGGGGTGAGGAGGTAGTGATGTAGAAAGGCTGTGAGGTAGTGGGTAGATGGGTAGTGAATTAGAGAGGCATTGAGGTAGTGAGAGTGAGACCTGGCAATGGTTAGGACAGGTTAGGTTACTCTCAGACAGTTATGGGTGGTGAGTTAGTGAGGTAATGGGTAGAGGGTAGTGATCTAGTGGGTTGAGAGGTATTGATTTAGAGGGGTTGTGAGGTAGTGTGGTAGTGAGACCCTGCAATGGAAAGGATAGGATAGTGTCAACGAAAATGAAGTTAACTGAAATAATTGTGTGGTACTGATAAAATAGTTCACATAATTTGCTGGAATAAGAACTCAGTAAAGAGTATTTAGAATTTGATAAACCGTGATAGTTTGCTCACACTGTGTCTCCTCTCTTTTCCCACTCATAGGTGAAGCCTATTCATTTAAAGGACACGAGCTTAAGTCGTCTTTGGAGTGAATTTCATAAGGCGTAATCCACTTTTCATTCAAGGCAATTCTTCAAAATTATTTAAATTTATATTTTAGTATATCTCTATAAATTCGTTTTCTTTCGTTGTTTATTAATCTTATTAATTTTGCTTCGCCATTGATGTTGTTAAAGGATGTGTTTATGGTGCAATGAAGTTGAACAAAGGTTGTGTTTTTGATGCAATGAAGGTGAGCAATTCTTGTATTTATCCTTGGCGATTTGGACAAGTTTAACAGAATAAAGACATTCACTTACTAAATCTGATAAATCTAAGCTAATTATGTCCATAATAAATCTAATCTAATCTAATTATGTCCATAATAAATCTAATCTAATCTAATTATGTCCATAATAAATCTAATCTAATCTAATTATGTCCATAATAAATCTAATCTAATCTAATTATGTCCATAATAATTTGTTATTATGAACATCTAATATATTAACATATCTCTGAAAAACATCTCCCATTAATCACCCCTTTATATATATATATATATATATATATATATATATATATAATATATATATATATTACTGATTTTCACTTGATAAAAGAAGCGTTATAAGATTGTCCCCCTTAATTAAATACATAAAAAGATAAGTCACTGAGCATACATGAGCTGCTACCGCCCGAATTATTCATTCTGACGAAGGTCAATTTTTTCGCTCCACCTTATACGTGTAATCCGAACCACGACCCGCCAAGGAAGACCTGAAATTACGAAATTCTCTCCCGCACTCGATATCAGGACCTCCCAATCAGCACCCCAGCCTCTTAACCACTATGCTATCCTTATTTTAATTAAAGTATACTAGTTTTAGAAACCTCCAGGCGAGTAAATAAAGAAAAGGCGTTACTGTTTAAATGAGCTACGTCGTGCTATGTCGTCACGCCGCTTTCCGTAAAGTTAGAGAAGTCAAGTGACATTGGGTCTGGGTAGTAGTTGGATGGCTGACCGTCCAGATGATGTACCGACCCACGGTCCCGTGGTTCAGATTTCACACAAAGCTGAGATCTTATCTATCATATGACCCTTATCGCTGTTAGTACGAAGGCCCATAAATCGTAATTAACGAAATAGATAGTATGTATACTTTACTGTACCATTATTTCACAATGTATAACTAATTCAGGAGCATCCTGTACTAGAAGTTAATAAAGTTAAAGGAGTAAAAGCCTTTAATATGAACCTATACAGAAATCTAATTACATTTATACTAAAATTTAAAATAAAACATGCTCGAAATATATAATACAAATAAAAATAGCCTTCGGAGGACATTCATACACGCCTTTTACCTAAATTATTTTACACTCTTACGAGAGAGAGAGAGAGAGAGAGAGAGAGAGAGAGGGAGTTACAGGTTATGAATAGAAAAATAAAAGCCATAAGTGAACAAAAAGCAAAGATCAAATACAACCAACGAAAATAACAACTGGAAATTTTATTTAAATATCCATTAAAGACGGATATTTAAATAAATTAAACTTTCGTGGATTTAAATTTAATTATTAAAATATAAATTACTTTTTCTTTTAAAATGGACGTAAGAACAGTTATGTCATGGTATGAAAACCAATTCGCAATAGATTTCAAGAGAGAGAAAAACAGTAGTCTGGAAATTTTGTATTTATATATATATATATATATATATATATATATATATATATATATATATGTATTGTTCGAGAGAGAGAGAGAGAGAGAGAGAAAGAGAGAGAGAGAGAAATAGATAGATAGACATGCGTATCTTGACACTCAGCAAGAAACAGGAATCGTGATGAGGTTTGTACGAGCTTATCAGTTTTTAGAGAAGTGTATTGTGTGCTAAACAATCAGAAGTGTCAGAAATATAATATTGTATCAGGGTTTGAAAAAAACATCTGTTCTAAATTTGTCTTCAGGTGCATGATGTACCGTGTATGTACATTTTTCTCCCCGTCCGATTTGTTCAAAGATATTAATTTATTTTTCTATTTTTCTTTTACCGTGCGATTTGCTCGGTGAATTATTTAATTCTGACAATTTAGTCTGTATATACATTTATATGAAATATATATTTGATAGTGGATAGAGGGGTAGTGAGTTAGAGAGGCAATGAGTTAGTGTGATAGTGAGACCTGTCAATGGTTACTCTTGGATAGCTATGGCTGGTGATAAAATTTAAATTAGGTTAGGTTAGGTTACTCTCGGTTAGCTATAAGTAGTGTGGTAGTGATGTAGTTAGTAAAGAGGTAGAGAGGTAGTGGTGTGGTGAGGTACTGGGTGAAGCTAGGTGAGGGAAGGTTATTAGGATTTTGTGTAAAATTCTGAGTATTTAAGATTTTGTAGAAGCTTATCTTTTAAGAGCTCAACCTTTCAGCGTAAAACTAACTTCGAGATAATCGTGTATTGTTTGGGTGCGATAACGTTGCGTGTTTCATTAGGCATTCCCGATCTTTCTGTGAGAAAATAATCTAAAACGCAAACAAAGGATGAAATTTGACCAGAAAGAGTGTACAGCGGTCAACTGATATACCCATGGGGATGCCGCCCCACCTTCTCCCCCAAGAGAGAGAGAGAGAGAAGGAGAGAGAGAGAGAGAGAGAGATGATCGCGTTTTAATTTAATTATTTTTCGTTTTCCCACGAAATGTTTGTGATTTAATATATATATATATATATATATATATATATATATATATATATATATATGACAGAAACACGTAAATTAGAAAGAATTTTCATGCAGGATAATCATATTATAAAGGACATAGGATGAAAGTTCTAACATAAAGATTCCTTGCATTCCATTTATCCGGTCCTGCCGCTGAGTGTGTTTTAGTTTTCCTACGGCTTGTGTAATATCTTCCGTCGTAAAGGTGAAATCCGTTATACTGTCTCCTTGTGGTTCTTCTTCAAAGAACGCGTTTTATCGCACATCAATTTGTCAGTTTTTGGGATACTGAAAGATGATTCGTGCTGAGCTATTAATATTTCAGGTACTTCTGTTAGATCATCAGATAACGCAGTTCTCATTTTTAAAGGTCCGATAGTCGCATGGTTTTTCGACTTTCTTTTTGCGAAATTATAGAAGTACTTTGAGTTAGCCTTTATCGCTTCTATAGCGATATCTTGGATAGCAATCATGTTTTTTAGATTAACTTTTTTCTTCTTTTTCTGATCATTAGGCCGTGGCTATCGTTACCAACAGGTCTCGAACCCCAACTGATCATTAGGTCATGTATATCACCATGGTTACCATTTTTCTGACTATGGTGTTCTTTTTCCCCGTAAGATTTGGCAGCAACCGGAAGAGGTGATGCCTAGGGTTCCCTTTTTGAGATAGCTAAGGGGATGTTAGTTTAATTAAATACGTGATTGTCATTATTTTGTGTAAAATTATGAGTATTTAAGATTTTGTAATTTTTTTTTCGCAAAAATTTCCCGAGAATTTTCGGATGAAAATTTAACGGCGCTGATCTTCGTTTGACCTTTATGGTCGGGTGGGTACCAATGGGTTCTCTGAAAGGGAGGAATGAAACGAGAATAAGGGGGTGAGTGAGACAGAGTGGGTGGCGGAGAAAGAGAAGAGAGTAAGAGAGAGAGAGGAAAAAATGTCTGTTTTTTGTTATTAAAAATCCGGTCAAATTATTTACATTATTTCGCATACTTTTACTGAATCATTTCTCTACATTTTCTTACGCAATGAAGCAACCATTGAAGGTACCGTAGTTCGCATATATATATATATATATAATATATATATATATATATATATATATATGTTGCCCCATAAGTCTTGTCTGATAGGAAAAATATTTTAATTTAAATTTACAAAAGTAACATTAAAACAAACAAATATTCAAATTGGCGTCTTGTTTTGGGGCTTTTTTTCAGTAATTAAAGTTTTTAAGGCATTAGTTTATGAAGTATAAAAAGTTTTGAAAGTTTTGATCAAAGTTAGGAAGTAATTCCTCTTCAAATTTGAATTTTGCTTTTATATATATATATTATATATTTTTTTTTTTTCCCCCAGGGCATTTCAGTTCGCACCTGTGCAAACAATGGACGTAGATAAAAAATAAAATTTGATATTTGTACTTCTAAAATATAAAATTTATGTAATGTGTTCTCTCTTAAAGCATATATATATATATATATATATATATATATATATATATATATATATATAATCTTTTTTCTGATCATTAGGCCGTGGCTATCGTTACCAACAGGTCTCGAACCCCAATTGATCATTAGGTCATGGCTATCACCACGGTTACCATTTTTTCTGGCTATGGTGTTCATTTTTCCCGTACGATTTGGAAGCAACCGGACGGACTAATACCTAGGGCTCCCAGCAAATGTTGCACGATGTTGCAATGCAATATTGCAACTTAATATAACTATGTATTTTTTTCCTGTACTAATATTTTGAAACCTATAGACGCGCCTATTAATGTATTTGTGGATTGTTTTTGGTGAGTAAGGTGGTGGTGGAGGTGGGTTGTTGGTTTCACCATCATTCCTTTGGACGCTTGGTTGTAGCTTTCATATCGGACACATGGTGTTAATGGGGTGAGCTCCTAAAAAGTCGTAGCCCTCATCTCCTGTTGATGGGGTGAGCTCCTTTTAAAAGTCGTAGCCCTCATTTCTTCATGTGTTGTTGGAGCTCCTAAAAGTCTATACGATTGTTGATGATGCTTTTTGTGTGGTGGTTGTGCTCGTATATTTTTTGCTATTGAGGCTTCCTTTGCATGCATCAGATTGTGTGGTGGTGGTTGTGCTCGTATGACGATTGTTTGTGATGTGATGCTTTTTTGTGTGGTGGTTGTGCTGGTATGACGATTGTTGGTTAAGCTTTTGTGTGTGTGTGTGTGTGTGTGTTTGTACGAATTGTTAATTTATTTATTATATATATATTTTTTTTCTTTATTTCTGCACGAATTGTGAAATATATTTTCCTCTACTAATATTTTGTTAATACTATGCTTTGTATGATTATATATTTTCCGCTCTATTATTTCATTATATATATATGCCCCATTGTATATCCATTAATTCATGTAAATAAACAGAATGATGTATTGGTGTTTTATTTATTTCTTGAACACGATTATATCATTTGTTTGGTTTCTAAAGCGGATTTCAGAATAATTAATTAATTGCTATTTCTCAAATCGGTCTTCTAAACCAACTGGAATATATGGAATAATTTAATCATTCCGTCGTATGTATAGGATTGTGTATTTAAATTATATTTATTTATTTACTAAACAAAATGAAGTAACGGTATTTTATTTAATTCAGATTAAATGTATTTCTTTTAATGTTAAAATAATTAGTCTTCAATAACTTTAAGGAGAAAATTCAGCTGCTTTGGTAAATCGTGTGAATTAAAATAAATGGTGGTACCTGACAACTATCCTCATATAAATAAAAATTAAAATAAATGGTGGTATTTAGCAACTCTCCATAATATAAGTAAAAATTAAAATAAATGGTGGTATTTAGCAACTCTCCATAATAAGGAATACCTGGACAATTAAAATAAAAAATGCTATCTGGCAACTTAACATTTTAAGCCAAATGGCTGAATAATATAAGGAATAATTAAATAAATATTGCTATCAGGCAACTCAGCCTTCTAGGCTGATTAATATATGGAATAATTAAATATTTAATGCTATTTGGCAACTCAGCCAACTGGCTTATTAGGGGCCTATAAGAGAGCGGCGGGGTGGCTGAAGGCCTCATATGCGTCTGAAAGTTGTCAGGCGAAGAACCCCCTCCTCTGGGGCCCTCTCGTCTTCCTTTCTCTCTCTCTCTGACCCTTTGGGGGTGCCTTGCAACAATGGGGGTGGGGGTGTTTTGCAACAAGGGGTGGGTTTGGCAGCAAGGGGATGGGGTGGCACTCTTGCAACATTATGCAATTGCTCTGCACTCTGACATTTTGCGCCCATACTACTTTCCCCTTTCTTAATGGAGGTTTCCCTACTGCGATACATCCTTTCAGGCCTGATTTCAAAGGTGACCTTCGTACTGTTGACCAATGGACACGACAATGAATTGGAAAAACTCCAACAATTATTTGTAAAGTGCAAAAGTAAATATTGACTGGGAATATATAATTATGCTATAATTATGCCATAATTATTGCATCACTCTCATTTTAGATATTGATTTTACAAATCGGTAACAAAGTTAATGAAATTGTCACCCTATATATATATATATATATATATATATATATATATATATATATATATATATATATATATATATTTATTTATTAGGCCTTGAAAATGGGTAGAGTTGCCCGAAACGTCGGCTGCAGCCAAATATAATGACTTTTTTGCTCTACGTCTTCGTTTTTATCCTAAATGTAAAACTACGTCTCCTTAGGATGGATCCTATTTCATATGTATCTACGCGTTATGGACTAGAGGGTTTGAGACTCCACCGTAAACTTGAAAAGTCTGTCAGAAAATTCAAGAAGATTGAATTGGACCTTGAATTTTTGGAAATCTGCCGGAATAGTGGCGTCTTTCCTAATTTTATTTATTACAAACTGTATCGTAATTCACTCTATTCTTCAGAGTTTTATAGGTCATCTTTGGTATATTATCTTAACAATGAAATTAATTACAAATTTAAGCTTAAGCATGATATTTCGAACAAGATTTGTGCTCTTAAAAGCCAGTTGAAGGCCTTGGTCTCTTTTTGTGATTATGCGTGCATAGTGTCTAATATTCATGTTTCCTCCCTTTCATATGTACGTTCTATTTCCCGGATTCATGACCGCAAGCTTTTTAAGTTAAACCTATCTCGCCCTTATTTTCTGGATCCTGGTCAGGTCATTAGGAATTTATCTGACTATACCCTGTCAAAGCGTGAAAGTTTTCTCTTGTCTCTTGGCCTTAAGTTCAAGTTTCCCAACTTGCGTTTTAAACGCGCTGACTTTTATTTTTATTTTGAAAGGATAGCCCATGATCTGAAAGTTCTTCCAACCGTTGATGCTAATGATTTTGGTAAGGTTAGACAACATATTTCCCAATTGTCCCATGAATTGTTTACTAAAATTAAAGCTTTTAAGTTTTCTACAATTTTTTTGCATAGGGAGGACCGTGAAATTTTAAAAAGCTTGGGTGTAAATGAATCTATTGTTATTACTAAACCAGATAAGGGTAGCGGTGTTGTGGTTATGAATAAAACGGATTATATTAAAAAAATGCTTGATATTCTTTCCGATTCATTAAAATTTGTTAAGGTAGATGAACAGGCTTCTAAAATTATTCAGCGATTGGAAGACAAGGTTAACCGGTTTTGCTTAAGCTTAAACATGATTGTGTTATTAACTCCTCCACTTATGATGAATTGTACGTTTCAGGCTCTTATTTGGGCCTTATGTATGGTCTGCCTAAGGTTCATAAAGTCGGTGTTCCATTGCGCCCAATTTTGGCGTCTTATCCTTTGGCTAATTACAAACTTGCCAAATTTCTTGTCCCACTGTTATCATCATTTACTGTGAACTTGTACAGTGTTAAGGATAGTTTTTCTTTGTGTCGGAAATTAAGAAGTTTAATATGAATTCTTTGTTTATGACAAGTTTTGATGTATCTTCCCTCTTTACAAATGTCCCCTTGGATGAGACCATTACAATTATTTTAAATAAAGCTTTTCCACAGCCGGACTCACTTTTTCACGGCTTTGGCAGAGCACAGTTTGAGCAGCTTCTGAATTTGGCAGTCAAGGATAACTTTTTTAGTTTTCAAGGGGTAGTTTACCGTCAGTTGGATGGAGTGGGGATGGGGAGCCCCTTGGGTCCCGTTTTTGCGAATATTTTCATGTCTCATCTTGAGGAAAGGGCCTTCTGTGAGTGACCCCCTCACCTTAAGCCGAAATTGTACAGACGTTATGTTGATGACACGTTTGCTTTATTCCAAACGGATAATCAATCAGTTCAGTTTTTAAATTTTCTGAACACACTGCATAAGAATATTATATTTACGCAGGAAAAGGAAGTTCAAGGTTCTATTCCTTTCCTTGATGTTTTGGTTTCCAAATCAGGCTCGAATGTTTTAACTTCTACATACCGGAAGCCTACTTTTACGGGTTTAGGTTTAATTTTATAGTTTTTAGCGATTTTAATTACAAACTAAGTTCCATTCGCACTTTAGTGCATAGAGCTTATAATATTTGCTCAAACTTTGCTCTGCTTCATAATGAGTTTGAATTCCTTACTGATTTTTTCTTTAAAAATGGTTTTCCACGGGTTCTTGTACAAGGTATTATTGGTAAATTTCTTAATAATGTTTATTCCCCCAACCTTGTCCCAACGTATGATGTGCCTAAGAATTGTAAATATCTTGTTTTACCTGATCTCTACCAATTTAACACTTTTGTGAAAAAGCAATTGTTGAGTGTGGTGAGGAAATTTTATTTTCACACTGATTTTAAGGTTGCTTTTGTAAATAATAATACCCTTGAATGTTTTTTCCGTTGTAAGGACAAAATCCCCCCTGCGATGAACTGTTCTGTCGTTTATTTGTTTACCTGCCCTGGGTGTTCCCAGGGGAACTACGTTGGCAGCACAGTTCGTTCTTTGCAGGCAAGATTTTGCTCCCATATGGGTCTTAGCCATAGGACAGGGAAAGTTTTATCTAAAAAGGAACAGTCTGCCATTAGAAATCATTCTGTTAAGTGTAAAGTTGATATTTCCGTTAATAACTTTAAAATTCTTAAATCATTAAAATGTCCGTCCTCTCTCCGTATTTACGAATCTCTGTGCATTAAATTTCTGAACTCCAGCTTAAATATTGATTCTAGCTGTTACCCCCTTTATATTAATTAGAATGCCTACAAACTAAATTTTTCTGTTTTTTCCCCTTGACCCTGTCTCCTTTTCGCCTCAGTTGTTTGTCGCTGTCAAGTGAGCATGGTATGTTTGGTGCACTTTTACGTTTTTTCATTTAACTTTTTATTAGTAAAGTTTTTAACTAATTTATGTTTGTATATATATATATATATATACACATAATATTAGGATCAGGGTTGTTAAAAACCCAGGGTTTTTTTTAAGTGCCCAGCCCAGCAAGTTTTTATAAAAAACCGGGTGTTTTACAATAAAACACGGGCTTTTTAGATACGAGGTAGGTTTTATTATTTTCATCGAGTGTCAAGTGTAAACACTTAACCAATCCATAGCTATTATTTTATGCATATATCTATAATTACATGTCAATATATGTTTCATTTTTTCCAGATTCAAAATTGTATGGAATTGATTGCAATTAATGTTGTTGCCTCATTTTGAATTGTTCTATTATATCTGTGAAAATGACTGGAAGAGGCCGCTACAAGGCAAAAGATTGGGCTGAATTTGAAGCATGTAAAGATGGAAGTGATAACAAAGAAAAATAAAAATGTAAACATTGTCACTCTAAAGTGAGTGCTAAAATAGAAAGACTGAGAGACTATCTTAAAAAGTGTGAACAATATGCAAAAAGTTTACGTGGTGAAGTTTCATCAGATGAGTATGAGTGTGCAGAGCTTCAATCTATATCAGCAACACAATCCAAGCCATTGGAAGAAGTGCATGAGCATGATGATGATGGGAGTTATGCAATGCCTGCTGCAAACATCTCAAGAGGAAGTACCTTAATGGATTCATTCAAAACATCAACTCCATGCAAAAGAAGTTGTGCATTGTCAAACACCTCTGACAATAGTAATACTGATGCATCAGTATCTAATTCTAGTAAGAAAGCTAAATCAACAATTTTGCCTAGCATTGATATAGTTGTGCACAAGACATCGGAATCAGAAAAACGTCACTAGATTTGCAGTTTGCCAGAATGTTTTATGCTTGCAACATCCCCTTCAATGTAGCTGAGAATGAGCATATGAAAAAGTTAATTTCAATTCTCAGAGGTGGAAGTTACCATAGTCCAACACGGCAGCATTTGAGCACAGATCTTCTATACACTGTCTACCAAGAGTGTCAACAGACATTGGCTACGCAACGTGCTGGACAACCTGTCACGCTGATCCAGGATGGATCGTCAAACATTCATAATCAGCCCATCATTGGATCATGCCTGCATAATGGTAATAAATCCTACTTCATCAGATCATTGGACTGTGGATCTCAGAAGAAGACAGCAGATTATTGTGCTGACATTGCTGAACAAGAAATAAATTTCTGTGAATCAACTTATGGATGTTACGTAAGTAGAGTACTGTAACCAGGGGTTACTTTGACCACTGGGTTATTTGTTTTGTTTGGGAGTTTTGAAAATCTAATGGAAATTTGACTACTAAAGTGGAAAAAAAATTAGACATAAAACATAAATACTTTGACCACTGTTGACTTTTTATCAGTAGTATATTTAAATAAATCTGACTAAAATAAAAATAGCATGCACATTTTATTACTATATGTCTACTGTAGTCACTGAAATTTGCAGGTTGATTACTCTTTTGATTTTTGTAGGAGAGTTTGGAACAGTTTTAACCTTTTAACAAGGACAGTGAAAGTTGCCCCATTTGATCTCAGTCAAAGTTACCCTATTGCATTATCAATAGCCTATAAACTTAAATTATCCATAAATTTCTTTTATTACTCCATGGAACAATGGTCCAAGGTTATAAGATCAATTTGTGAAAATCAGAGTTATTTACCTTTTATACTTTAGAATATGAAGGTATCAGTTTGAATGAACCAAAATCATGCAATTTTTTTTTCTGAGCACAATTATTGTATTATAACTTTTTATTAATTGATAATATAAACAAAAACTCTACATTTTCCTATTGAGTACTTTTTGCACTTTAAATGCTCCTTATATATATTTTTTTATGTTTCATATTTTTAGAGTTACAGCCCAAAATATATAAATATTTAAAAATGGTCAAAGTTGCCCCACTAGTCAAAGTAACCCCTGTTTACCGTAATAGATTATAAATCACTATATATTGTCTTGTTAATCTGAAATATTTGCTTTAGATATGCTTAAAAAATACAGGAAATATCAATATCAATATTTTATTGACTCACTTCAAAGAACTTGGTTCATCCCATGCATTTATTCTATTTTCTTGTTCCCATGCAGGTTGTGGCTCTCTGTTCAGACAGCGAGGCCAAGATGGTGTTGACAAGAAAGAAACTGGAGGATCGTTTTCGAGGAAGAAATGAGGATGGCAACAGTAGACAGCTGCAGCTGTTTGTCTATGGATGCGCTGCCCACTTTTTGAACTTGGTGGAATCTGGTGTCTCCAAGAACAGTTCTGAATAAGGTGGTTGAAGTTCAAAAATATTTCCGAAATCATCACCAACCATCTGGCTGGCCTCAAGAAAAACATGGTGTCAAACCTCAGCTTCCAAACTCAACCAGATGGAACAGTCAAGACGAATGCATTGACACGTTCCTGAAAAACTACCAAATACTTCATGAAATCTGTTTGGAATATGAATGTAATGTTGACAAGAATGTTTTTGCAATCATGAACAATGCTAGCATCCACATCGAAGCTATGCATCTGCAGAAACAACTGCAAATTGTCCCCAGTGCACTGGACACAATGCAAAAAGATTCCTGCACTTTGGGTGATGCTGTGTATGTTTGGTGGAATCTCCTAGGACCTAGAGTCCTAGATGCTCCTGCCCTACAACCTTACAAGCACGAAATCCAGAAAAGATTCAATCAGTGCATAACTTGTCTTCACCTGGTAACATACCAGGCTCACCCAAAACACAATGGCTCAAATCTCACATCAGAACAAGAAGAATCGGCTGTTGAATGGCTTCAAGACATAAATCCAGAATATGTTGCTCCACTGATGGCTCTGTCTATTGAAGACACAGATGTCTATTCCAAATCCATGCTTGAAAAGTGTGTCATTGATTCATTCTCTCCAGCAAAATGGGGGAAAGTGATTGAGAAGAAGAATGCCAAGACTACTAACATTGCTACTCCACAATTTTGTCAATTTATGGCAAAAATTAGTTCGTTGCCAGCAAGTTCAGCGTCAGTAGAGCGTCTTTTCTCAACCTTTGGCCTTGTGCATACTAAGCTGAGAAATCGTTTAGGGAAAGAAACTGCAGAAAAACTCGTGATGTGTCATCGAACCCTCAAAAACCAGAAGGAACAATGCGATGACTGGTAAAGTGTTGTATTTAGGTCTCAACAAAACCTGATCACCATAGTCAGACAAGCTTAAGAGTTGTATGACAAACACTTCTTTTGGCAGCAGAGCAGACGGCATTAATCTTTAGTATAAAAATATAAAAGTATAAATATACTTTTATATTTTTAAAGTTTTAATTTGAAGTATAATTTGTAATTCAGCGCATAATAATTATAATTCAGTGTCGTAATGTTGTAATTCAGTGTTGTAATAATTGTAAAGTTTTAATTTGAAGTATGAAAATATTAGTATTGCCTTTGTTGAATGATTGAATATTACTTTGACCTTCGATAGGATAGCAGTAACATTGTTTTATTTTTGCAACTTTCTTTAATTATTGAAATTAGTTCTTGAGTATCTACATTCTACAAACATTATGTCGTATTTTTTATTTGCTTAGTTACTGGTTTTGTTCCACTTCAACTTCAAATAAAAGAAATAATAAATTTTCAAAAAGCAATTGTAACTCATCCACATTATATTGGTAACTATTGCTTCTTCTTAGGCGAAACTCTGAGATTGATCATTAACTATTTATGTAGAGATTGAATATATGTATGCATTGCATTGCAACATTTATGGCCCCTTGTATAGCAAAAAACAAAACTTGCTAAAACAATATTTGGTGGAGAACAGTAATCACTTACAATGAAATGATGCAAAATATCATATATTATTTAATTAAATGGATTAAATGGAGCAAGTTTACTCAGTTATGATCATTAAAGAAAAAAAACCCATTTGAAGGAAAAACCCAGGTTTTTTAATGTAAAAAACCCAGCCCGGGTGGGTAAGTGGGTAGCTACACGGGTAGATACCAGTAACAACCTTGATTAGGATGGCTAATCGAACTTTTCAAAAATGTTAAAGTGCTCACTCGACGTTAAATTTTATAGAAAGAGAACAGTCCATGCCAAATGTGAGATCAATCCATAAACGTTTAGGGGTTGCTAAATGACCATGAAGTCTCCCTATATGACCCTGACGGCCCGTCAAGCGCTCTGGCTCCCATGTCCCCACCCCTCTAGTTAAAGATAAGTATTATCTCCTTAAAAGGAGGTCTCACTGAAGGAGTTCAGATCCATCCACTTGTCGTCAGAATTCTCTTTCGGGAAGGAGACATCCACCACCAAAGCGGTGAAGATCTTACGTGATCTGAATGTCACGAAGGAATGAAGCTGCAGTTCGGCAGGTTGAACCAGTTTCTCCTCGAAGCTCTTAATGAATGTTCCTTCCACCTTTCTTCAGACATTCGACCATATGGTTCTTGGTATCTAGAGGCACCTCATCAGAGAAGGACAGGCCAACTGCTTGTTCTCCTAAATATCAGAGGTGCATCTTCAGGGCGTTGAAGGCCGTGTCGGTGATCCGTCGGTCCACCCGCGCAAACTTCGACAAGATCTGAAGATCTGTGTACCGGGCCGTCCCGGGTAACCAAGATTGTGAGTTTGTCTACTTTCTCCGTCGTTAACCCAGTAACGGAAGGCAGAAGCTTCTCATCTCAATGGACAAGGAGGTGGGTTTCCGCTTTCATGTTCCTCTTCCTCGATTCATCCCCCTCTCTCGTCTCACTCAGCTAACCAATAAGAATAGCTTTCCGATGTCGTGAGCACAACTTTGTAAGTTTGCGACGATTACGTAGGCTTGTCTGTGGATAACTTTGTTCGGTCCAGGGCTGAGGCCAGATTAGAAAAAATAATCTGCCTCTGCCCCTTCTTGACACTCTTGGAAGGTCTGGCGGTGATGGCCTCCAAGTCATTTTAATCTTCCTGAGAATCATTAGTGGTGGAACTCAATGATGACAGCTTGCCTTTCTGTTCTCTCTTCCTCTTCCCGTTTCCTTCGTCTCATTCACTCTTCCTTCTTGATCAATTCCTTGTCCACATCAACCATGTATTCTTTCCTCTCCCCTTTCTGATCCAGAAAAATGCTCGGTTTTCATCAGTCATGATGAAATTGAGTACATCATGGTGAGCCACGTCGGAAAGTTGATTCAGGCCCTGCTTGAAGCCTTCTTCATTAGCTTTCTACCAAACACCGGGATAGTTCTTCTTCGTCTAAGATTTTCATAGCGCTTGAGCACTCCCTCAAATTTCCTGATAATGTTTCGTTCAGGGATCGTTGTAATTCAAACTTTTTTCCACATCATCAGCGTCTGTCTTGTCGCTTTCCTTGCACTTTCTCGAACGATTTCACTTTGTTGAACATGATTTTAGAAGAATTTAGCAGTCTGTGGTCTTCAGTCGTTGTTGATGTGTGACTTACCAGCCACCTCTGTCGAACGCCTCTTAGTGACGAAGCTTGCAGTTTTACCAGCCATTACTTAGAAACTTTAAATCTGTACTGCCTTCTATAAACTATTGCTTTTAATGAACAGTTCTTAAATAAATATGAATTTGTTATAAAAAACTTAATATCAAAAACTAAAATGTACACAGGAAAAATATAAACTACAACTTCAGACCAAAGTCACATCTACCAACCCTACACAACCGTTTTTCACAAACTGCGCAATTCCATGGTACATGTTCGTCGTAAGCAAGCGTCATACATCTGGTAGTTCACAGGGTATTGAAAACTGTTCACTTTTAGTCTCCATTTACCCTACAACGATAGGGTTTAGGCTGCTTAATGTACAAAATTTGCTTTTATGTTTTTTAACAATTATCGTATCCCTTTACAACATTGATCAGGTCAGGGTACTGGTACGGCCTAAGGTGGAAAACTTCCAAGCCACTAGTGACCTCTAAACCTAAGGGCGAGTAAGCACATAAATTTAAAAAAAAACGTTCTGGAGTCAACCTAAATTATGCATACATTTTGCTTTGCAAAGGAAACTGAGGAATTGCAATTATTACAATTTTTCGGAATGTAGTTGAATATCACTTTCAAGTTAATTGGAATTGAAATTCTAAAGGAAAGCTTTGGTATATGAATTGAATCTGACTTTAATTCGCTGTTCACACTGGGCCATCTTCCAAATGTTATATTTTTTTTGACAATGTGTACGCTTTTCTAACAAACATTCTTGTTTTGGTGTTTTTGTGGAATTTCTCGTTCCATTTTCAAGTGAAGGTACAAATTCTTGTTCTCATTACGCGAAATCATTATGCGTTTCCCCGGCTGTTTAAATGTATGAAAGTTGTGTTAATTTTATTCCATCCTAGTGTAGTGTCTACTGCCCTCACATTCTATTAAATAGGTGGTAGGTTTGAATCCTGGTGGGGCAATTTTTGCGTCATGCAAAATCGTGTACTTATGCAGATTATATATATAAATATATATATATATGAAGTCTACCGCGAAGCTGCCCTTTTTTTCTTAATGTTTAGGGTGTTTCGTTCTCATGGTAAGCCATGTGACATACAGTCTTGCATTTGGGTCAAATGGGAGGAAATGCATTATATTTTAGAGCATGAGGAGATTTATACGAAGAAAACGTCTCTAAACGCTGCAGTAACTACGAGTAATACTAAGAAGAAAGACTGAATTAAAACTTTTATACCGATCAGTCAGTAAACGGAACAAAACATTATATATTACACGTCAATGTTACAACATTTCTTCTATGTGGCAATAACGTTGTGTATTTTAAAATTCATTATATACCATTCCCTTTATTGATAGGTTGTGAAGCAACAGCCAGCTTCAGTACAAAGAAGAAAATTAGGTTCTGCTCATTGAATGAAGGCTGCACTTTTATAATGCAAGGAGCTCTCGATGCGTGATTTACTTGAGTCGTTGCACGTTGCAAAAGCGGTTCAGTGAGAAAATAAAACACTGAACGGTAAATACGAACAAACGCCATTTAATATTATTATTGTTATACCGTTTAATAACATAATTAACGCAAAATAAATGTAAAAACGTTAAAATTTAAATACGCGACTGTACTGTATAAAAATTGAAATATGGCACTACGCGCCTCGTATAGCTTTAATGCTGAAAAACAATTTGTAATTAATAAATGTTCTTTGAAAGCAGTGAAACTGAAAGAAAATGCCGTCACGAAATGTAGTGGTGCAGTTTAATTGATTACGAAACATTTGTGTATTTTTTGAACTGTTCTCGTAAAAGTGATTAGTGTCCAAAGGACGTTATCAACTCTAGTGATAGGCTAACCTCACACTGATTTTAACAAGGAAGAGCTTTCATACATCATACTGAAGAGATGAATGGTGACTGGTGAATGGCGAACTCTGAGGCTAATTTAGTTTTTAATATTGCGGTCACTCATGTAAAATAAATAAATAAATAAATGAATAATAAGATAGAAAAGTAAATAAATAAATAAAAATAATCCTTATGTGAATAGAACATGATTTGAAATAATGAATATTGAAATTTTAGCCATTACCCAAATATATTCCCAGAACCCCTGAAAATCTCTCGTGAAACATCAGGGTTCCGCGGAACACAATTTGAAATTCACTGCGATTAAATCAAAAGGATATTCTATGTATGTGTAGCAGTTTCGTAATGTTTATCAGCAGCTTTTGTCTAGTATATACTGTATATATATATATATATATATATATATATATATATATATATATATATATATTATATATATATATATATATAAAATTTAGGGTGTGCCTAAAATTGCAACTTCAAAATTTTGTAACGACCAGGATGTAATTTTTTTGTATTCAGTGCAAAAACATAATGTACAAAATCTTATCAAAATTGAACAGTATTTAGGACTTGCTCAAAGATGTTGAACTTTAAATATATTTACCTTTAATTAACATAAACATTTACTTCCAATTAACATAAAAATTTACCTTTAATTAACATAAACATTTACTTTCAATTACATAAAAATTTACCTTTAATTTTATTTACCTTTAATTAACATAAACATTTACTTTCAATTAACATAAAAATTTACCTTTAATTAACATAAACATTTACTTTCAATTACATAAAAATTTACCTTTAATTTTATTTACCTTTAATTAACAAACATTTACTTTCAATTAACATAAAAATTTACCTTTAATTTTATTTACCTTTAATTAACAAACATTTACTTTCAATAACATTAACACAGCTTTAATCAACATTTTTGACAGCCTCATCAAACTTCTTTCGATGATACTCAACCACTTGAAGAAGGAACTGTTTCTGTTCCTCGTCACGAGTAAGGCTTTCATTGAAGGATTGCATGAGAGCAACTCCTCGTTCTGCCAAATCATTTGTTACTCTAAGAGATGACACAATTGCTTGAGCTTCATTGTAGGTTGCATCACTGGACCAGTCTGCGGGGTCTTTACCGAGAAAGGTTTCATCAATTCCCAAAATACTAAAGAAGTTTTTAGTTGATTTTGTCACAAAGTCAGCCAATGAACATGAAGAAAATTTTTTATAGGGGGAATCCTCTTTGGAGGCTCTTCGGAACCTTGTTGCACTCTCATGTTATAAATCATGTTTCTCTTCTCTTCATGGGATACTTTATTGTCAAAAAAACTTAGACCTACTGATATCTCAGATAAATACCACAAATGTCGTGAGAATGCAGTCAAAGCAACAGTTGAAACTTCTTTGTCAGCGTAGTCTTCAAGTGTTTTTAGAAGCATGAGATCGTTTCTTGGAGCATCACAAGATGACGTACATGTAAACCAATATTTAATGTACACAGTTGTGACGAACAGTGACACTCGTAACAAGTGATCTGCTAACATTCTGACATAGGAGAGGCGGGATCCCCTAATTGCAGTTTGACGGTGCTAAACAGAATATTGTTCTTGGAAAAGGCACATTTTTATGGCATAAATTGCTCGTGCCATCCATCGAGCTCGGTGTACTGCTCCAGGTTTACGAAAAGTGATGCCTTGGGAGGGAGTACCTCCAAGGAATATAATGGAGAGTTCTAGGAGCTCTTGATAATCTCCCCGAAGCTGTTTTGACTGCAACTGCTGAAAAGCAAATGCAATTAGACCTTTTCTCCTTTCTTCTTCTACCATGTTACCAGTATTTATATTAAGTAGAGTTTTATACTGCGTTTTATCAATATGAGGCCAAGATTCACGGAAATGAGAAAAAACTTCAATATTAGGTGACCTACCAGCATCATGCAGAGAAAATACTTTCTCTAACATAATTTCAAATATGTGATGGCGGCATGTAAGACTCAGCAGATCTTTCTCTAATTCTGTTTCAATTTTAAGGCAAACCCCACCTTTCAATCCAGTATTAGTTGGTGCAGTGTCAAAACACAATGCAACTATTCTATTTTCTAGTCCCCATTTTCTTATTTCTGTCAGACAAGCATCAGCAATACCAGAAGCATTCCCAGTATTGAACTTTGGAACAGCAAGTAATTTTGTAATATCTTTACCAGACACTAAAATTGGTAAACGCTCTATAGTCTTCTGAACAGCTCAGTATAATCATCCATAATTTTTCCATCCCAGTGGAGAGTAAGGGGTACTTTTGGATCAAAAGATGCTCGAATTTCTGCTGCTAGAGATTCACGATGTTTGTTTCTGGCTCGATGAATTGTTCTGTGGCTAATCTGTAACTCACTTCTGGGAGCTCTGAGCAAATTAGATGAAGCCATTGCTGAGAAAACGTGAACAGCATTTCTGCTATTTATTTTTGTTCGATCTAGTGCTGCAGCAACTTCTTGCGTAACAACTTGAACACGACCTCTGTTAGAACACCTAGACAAAACAGCCTTATGAGCAATCTCTTGATCAAAATCAGCATGATCACTTTTATCAGATGATTCTCCTGATGATTCTAATTCTATCGATTCATTAATTGTTGCTGCTGATGATATATATGCTTCCTGCAAATATTTCTGTTTCTCTTTTTGCCTTTCATATGCTAGTGATCGATCAATTCTGCTAGCTTCTTTCTTTGAAAGTTTCATGTCTACTCCTATCATTGATCCACGACGGCCTTTTTCTCTTTGACCTTGTAAGAATAAGCGATCTTCCTCAATCTTAATCAAACTCATGGCATCCTGGTGTGCAATATCAAATAAATCATCCAGTGACTCGCCAAAAATATCACGTTTCTTGCTTTCAGTAGATGTTGATCTATTTATGTTTTTTTTGAGTGACTGCCATTCTTTATGAAGACGTACAACTCTCTCACGCACATGTAATTCAGTTGTTGTAGGTATACGTGCTCTTTCCCAAATCGGCAAAATTAAACGAACAGTTTTCTTAACACTTTCCTTCAGACTCATTTGTTTATCAGTATGAAAATTAAATAACACTTTTAGTACATCACGCCTTGATGGTAACTTTGCAGCACTAAATTTTTCTTCACATTTACCAACTAACCAAATATCACTGTAGCGTCTTGTTTTCATTGCCATTCTTGGTAGACACTAAAATCAAAAAAACTGAACAATTACTGTATGTGGCTGAGCAGAAAAACACAGTTTAACAACCCACCAGCAGTGCTTGAGAACAACGACTGACGTGTCATGTGTGCCAACTGGTGCATAGCTGCTTTCCTTGTTTGTTTACGTTTAAACCTGTACAGACGTGTAGAGAATGTGTGACTAATACTTGTTCAGTAGCTCTATAACTCCACTTATGTGAAATACTTATATAAGAAAGAATGCTTTACCAAGAAACATAATGTGCAGAACTTGACAAATTACTAAAAACATAACTAAATACTGTAACATTAAATGCTGTTGAGCAAGTCCTAAATATTGATGCAGCTCCTTCAATTTTTTTGTGTTGCATTTCTACATTAAATTGAACAATAAGATACCCTGGTCGTTTAAAAAAAAAAAAATTAAAAATTCACTTCTATGTAATTGGCACACCCTAAATTATATATATATATATATATATATATATATATATATATATATATATATATATATATATATATATATATATATATTATAAAAAAATGTATACATGGCCAAAGAATTGAAATACCTCAAAAAAATGTTTATTGTGTGTGTGTTTGTGTGTGTGTGCCTGTGCCTTGATTCACGTCACTATCAGAGAGGTTTGAATTGTATTATTACTAATTAGTTAATTATTAAATTTATATGTATATACAGTAGCTTCTTCTTTTATTTCCCGCCTAAACTTTAAAAGAAAGCACCATCAAAACTAATGCCATATAGTTTCCCAAAAGTTTACATCACCGTAAAACATTTGAAGTTTATTTGATAAAGTCAAATGAAACCCGCATCCTGCTTTTGATTAATAAATTTCTTATCGCTTTGTAGTTTTAAATATTCTTCCCAAGAAACTGTAAAAAATGAAAATGTTTGGCACGTGAAGTCTAATATAACAAATAGTAATTATATTAAATTTTTCTAAGGAGTTCATAAAATTTGACAAGTGTTACTACCGTAATTTCATTATCAGTACAGTACTCAAAATATCGGATGATTTTTTAAAGCACCTGACACTTCAAAAGGTTTGTATTTTTTTATTAACTGAAATTAAAACAAAATTTTTACTGCACATTCTCTACACATGGGGAATTAGTCCCCTAGTGCAAAACAGGCTCTATGTGATGTCCTCTCATCTTACCAACTCTTTGCTCACAAACAACAAAATTTTGCAGTACTCTCGACAGAGTATCTGTTGAAATCTGAGATATTTCTTGTTCAATTGATGCTTTTACTTCTTCTATTGTTTGTGGATTCTGTTTAAACACTCTTACCTTTTAAATAACTCCACAGATAGAAGTCACAGGGTTTAGAGCTGGTGATGTTGGAGGCCATGATATTCTTTTATCATAAACCGCAGTAAATCTGTTAGACTGTACTCTTCCGTCCAAAGTATCGTGTAAGATTTGAAATACCTCATTACTTAGTATGAGGTTTGGCTTAGGCTATGCATCTCCTAATGCAAAACGATTGTTATATCGTAAAAATAAATTTTAAAATGTTTTAGGTTTGATTTCAGTTAACAAAATATAATACAAGCCTTTCAAAGTGTCAGATGTTTAAAAAATCCAAAGTACTGCATAATTTTGTTGTTCGTGTGCAGAGTTTATCAACTGAGAGAAATCACATAGAACATGTTTTGTGTTAGGGGACTAATTCCCCATGAGTAGAGACGATACAGTAAAAATTTCACGCTTTTATTTCAGTTAATAAAAAAAATAGAAACCTTTAAAAATGTCAGATGTTCAAAAAAAATCACACGATACATCAATGATGTTATTGATAATTTCTGTTAATATTTCTCTCATTCCAAAGAAGTTTAAGATGTTTCAACCCTTTTCGTTTTTATATATATATATATATATATATATATATATATATATATATATATATCAGGAATGGGAAACTGATACATTTTTAAGTCCAGTTTTCGATTTCAGTTTAAGTTTGCAAAAATATCGATTTCAGTTTCGATTTCAGTTTTTAATTTTTAATTTTTTTTCGATTTGAGTTTATTTTTCGATTCAAGTTTTATATTTTTCGGTTCGATTCAATTTAAATTTCGATTCCAGTTTTTTTTTTAACTTCTTTAAGAATTTCTTTGTACTAATTACATTATTTTTTTGGGGGTACCCTATTGACAAATTCAGATTTAATTTTATATTTGTATTTGCATTCGATTTCTGTTTTTCAAAGAGAGAATTTGCTTTAGTAACTATCTTTACTTTTGTATGATTAAATATACAAGCATCTATAGCCAACTGATTCAGCACGAAACACTCATCTTTTTTTTTTTACTTATTCGCTTCATTTCTTTCACATAAAGTTTTATATAACAAAAACTTTAAATTCGAAATGTTTTATTAATTCGTACACTTTTTAAATTTTAAAGCGCACGACATGTATAAAATATATAAATAATAGTATTAGAAAGGGGAATAAAACAATTAAATGCACCTCTGTTTATTATATATGATACAAAATACAAATACCTCGTAAACTCACATGTTAAAATTAGAGCGAACAATTAAAATATTGTCAATGTTTTCGGACAACAAATTGTTTCTTTGAGGACTTAAAATCAATCTGAAAAGAGAAAAAAGCCGTTCCACACTAACTTGTGTCATTGGAACAGCATGCACAACTAAAGCAATTTGTACAGCTCCTTATGCTTTATCTTCATTGCGGTCCACCACACAATTAGGCAACTGTCAGCTGAAATTCTTTCAATATCCTTAAAATCTAGAAGAGCCGAAATAATGCTTCTATTCGTAGCACTGGTTGAGTTTTTCTTTATTTTTGCAGCAGTTCTAAGCATGTTTTCCAACTCATACTCTGACAGTGACGTAGCAGGAGTGTGCCAAGGGGAGGCGAACTTGAGCTACGTTCGTCAGGTTCCGTGGTGAATCGGGCGAGCCCATACAGTTAGGGAGTCTGGGGGAGAGCTGGAAGCTCACCCAGTGGGGTCCCGGGCGGAGCCACGTAAGCCAGCGCATTTTAAGCTTATTTTGTGTAAAAACTGTCTGAAAATGTCATACAGCCATCCATATGAAATATGTACCCTTTCCAACAAAAGTTTGGATAGGACAGTCACATTGGTGCAATGTAAGCTATATTATGATGTAATTACTTGTACTTTCTGAAACTTGAAATCAGGTATTGATCCTATAGTTTTCATATTTAACAAAGAAAGTAACTATTTTATTCACACATTTATTGATTTCATGCATACAATTATTTAGTGTATACACGTTTAACAGTATAACATATCTATGAATAACGAAATCATTAGAAGAGATCCAAATGAAACTTTCACGTATAAGGCAAGTCAAACGGATGCAGAAACAGACAGAACAGCTAAAGAAAGAAACGCACATCTGTTTAACATATATAAAATTTTAAACAGGATAATCGCATGGAAAAATAATTTAGGGCTACTTGACAAAAAAATATGTACTTTATCAAATACGCAATTACTTTGCTAAATCAAAATCGAATCCGTTAGTAAATACGAGTAGCATGGGCGAAAAATGGGAGAGTGCAAAGCAATTGCAAATGTCGGTCAATGTTGCAAAGGAAATATTGCATAAGGTTATGCAATAATGGGGAATGTTGCAAGTTGTTGCGAAACAAGGGGAGGGGGGTGTTGCAAGCTGTTATGCAACAATGTGAAGAGGATGTTGCAATGTGTTATGCAACAAAGGGGGAGAGGAATGTTGCAAGAGCAGGGGTTATGCAACTTGGAAGAGGAGTTATCCCCAAGAGAAAGAGAGAGGAGAAGGAGAGAGAGAGGAGGAGAGGTGTTCGCCTGGCAAGAGCCAAGCGCATATTAAGACTTCAGCCGAGCGGCCGTTGTCTTATAGGACCCCTAATCAGCCATCTGGCTTAATAAGCCAGTTGGCTTATCTAGCTGAGTTGCCAGATTGCGCTATTTATTTAATTAAAGCATATATTCTGGCTTAATCCGCCAGTTGGCTTATCTGGCTGAGTTGCCAGTTTGCACTATTTATTTAATTAAAGCACATATTCTGACTTAACCCGCCAGTTGGCGTATCTGGCTGAGTTGCCAGTTTGCGCTATTTATTTAATTAAAGCATATATTCTGAATTAACCCGCCAGTTGGCGTATCTGGTTGAGTTGCCAGATTGCGTTATTTATTTAATTAAAGCATATATTCTGGCTTAATCCCCCAGTTGACTTAGAAGGCGTAAATGGCTTGTTCAGGTGTACAGGTTGAGTTGCCAGAGAGCGCTATTTATTTAATTAATGCATATATTCTGGTTTAGAAATCCGCTTTAGAAGCCAGCCAATTGATATAATTAAATACCGGGTACAGCCAAAAAAATTAAATAAAACACCATTACATCATTCTGTTTATTTAGGCGAATTAATGGAAATATATAAAAAATAAATATACAATGGAATATATATATGATCAGAAATAATAATAGCATACAGACGATGAATATCAAATAAATATACAATGTAATATATATATGATCAAAAAATAATAATAGCATAAGAAACACGATCGGGAAATATATAATAAAAAATATACAAAATGTTGTATTATCAATATATAGTACAGGAAAAAATATATACATATATACACAGTTATATTAAATAATTAAAAATAATAATATACGAAACGTATAATCAAATGCATATTAGTACAGGAAATATACACACACAGTTAAATAAATAAATATGCATCCTTTTTGTTCTTTGGGGTACATTAAATAATTAAAAATAATAATATACGAAACGTATAATCAATTGCATATTAGTACAGGATATATATATATACACACTCAGAATTAAATAATTAAATATACATCCTTTATGTTCCACGGCGCAAAACGCTAAACTCACACGTAATCGAGTTTACATTCACATCGTTATTACTTTGTACTACGCGGTAAAACCGTCCAAACAACACTTCACCGTTTAACTTATACGGATGCCTATTAGGTTGTGTCAATTTTGTCAACTTTTTCCAAATCAATTTTGGTAGTGAAAATATAGTGTCTTTTCATGTCAAAACTTGAAATTGGCCAACCAAAATAAAATAAAACCCTTACCTACATCATTTTTACCTTAAAGTTTCAGAAATTGACTCTTTTACTAAATAATAGGACATAAATTGATTAACTATTCATCTGTCAAAGAATTATCCCACTGATCACATATGGAATGTTTTCAAGGTCATATAGTTGTTGTACAATGTACAAGTCACAACATGAATAGAACTATCCCTCACTCTCAGTCCTCAGTTGCCGCTTAGATGTCATAGACGGTGGTTTGCTGTTATTGCTCTTGTACCTACTTCATAGTTATTCTACTAGACGAATACTACAGTTCAACAGTAAGTATGGATTATTGATTATTACAATTATTTATTATTATCATATTCTTCTGTCTCATTATGTTGTAATCCCATGAAATATTTTTTTATTGAATTTTAGAACATCGAATGACTAAACTTTGAAACATCGTAATTGATATAAAATACTTAAATGTTTTTCTTTCTTTTCAGATATTCCTAAGATGCCAAAATTGAAGACAAGAGGTCAGTTGTCATGCCACTTGAACCTGTTAGTCGGTACAGGCAAGGAGCTTCCCGTATCAGAACTACCAACAGTGCGAGACATGCTGAGACTAGGGTTACTCCTTCGTGAACAAAATACAAAGGATAGAAGGAACTACATAGAGAAAGAGCTCATAAGGGACATGATTCCCCCTCTTCTGCATCAGTGTAAAAAAGCTAATGTGTTATTCAAACCACCTGTACTCAATCAGTATAGAACTATTGAGCTAAAATTAACAAAGCTGTGGCACAAAGCAGTTGAGACATCACTTGGTAAAGGAAAACTAGCAAAGAAAAATACATTTCTGCACACACTTGATACTCTTCTTGACATCTGCAAGTGTCCCATAGAGTTGTGTTCTGAAGCCAAATGTTCTCCCTCATGGAGAAGAGAACCTCACCCTCACATTGATTGTCGCTGTCCTCGTGAGAAGAAGATCCCTGTTTTGGAGCTGGCTTTCATAAAGGCGCAGAGAACAAAGGCAGGAGGCCAAGGAAGTATGCAGATTGGTTCGGCAGATGAGTGAAGAATGGTCAATTGGTCGATTGTCGTGTGGCCTCGCTGGAGGTAGAGATCTTTTCTCTTCCATCCTCCGAGAAGGTGTCGGTGGTTCTGCTATGGGCATCTGTTGTCACTTTTTTAGGGGGCCTGCTTCCTCCCTGTGAGGTTAGTAGGCCTCGGGGTTCGGATCCCCAAATCTACAAAAGAGCCTGCTCTTAACGCCTGCGCGTGCCTGGTTGAGCCCTGGCGCCTGTCTTCTTCTACTCACGCTCTCGTTTCTGTTCCACTCTTTCTCTATTTCTTTCCCATTTCTTCGTCTGTTCCAGTTTCTCTTCTTCACTATCTTCTTTCTTGGTCACATCGACCATCGGTTCGGCAGATTATTCAGAAAACAAAAAACAGATTGTTATTGCTAAGAAAAAAAGAGAAAATCCGAGAGAGGGAAGAAAGGAAGAAAAAGAAGAGTGAAGAAGCCACCCAAAGAGATGAAGAGCTCAATCAAGAGGTTTCTCACTTCTTTGAAAGCTCTTCAGATGAACAGAAAGAAGCAACATCAGATGATAGCTCCAAAATGCCATCTGAACCTTCGCCGAAGAGAATGAAATACAACACTAAAGACATCTCAAACATTGCCCTTGCTAGTATTCGCCACCATACGGGGCTACGAGAGACTGCAGAGATTGCCACTGCCGCTTGGATAGATGCAGGCCTCATCAGCCGAGAGGATACATCCTTAGTGATAGATCATAATAAGATAAGCAGAGCACAAGAAAAAATAATGAAGGGAATATCTGATCAGCATTGAAAAAGATTTGAAGGAGGAAGGTCTCTCTTGCCTTTTGTTTGATGGAAGAAGAGATGACACAAAAGTTCTCCTAGAGGTAGAGGGAATGGACAGAAAGTTTCCCGGTCTCATCAAAGAAGAACACTACTCTGTGTGTTCCGAACCTGGTGGCCGCTATTTGTTTCACTTTGTTCCTGAAGCAGAAGTAGAAGGCAAGAAACATGCAGAGGCAATTGCTGATCAAATAATATGTTGGCTTCAAGAAAGAAGACTTGACAGTTCACTGCAGGCCGTTGGTGTAGACTGAACTGCGGTGAACACTGGATGGCAGGGCGGTGTTATGACGCATTTAGAGAAAAAACTTGGAAGAAGGCTTGTTTGGATTGTATGTGATTTGCACACAGGGGAACTACCTCTTCGTCGTCTCATCCATGAACTTGATGGTCCTACAAAGAGCAACAACAAGTGGTCAGGCCCGCTTGGCAACATGCTAGATGAAGCAACGGAATTAGAAATAAATACAAAATTTCCAAAGGTCGAAGTAGGCCCTCCCTTTCCAGTGTTGTCTGAAGAAGTTATCAAAGACCTCAGCACGGATCAATCTTACGCTTATCGTATTGTTCAAGCAATCAGATCAGGAGAGTTGTCTCAAAATCTGGCTCTCTTAGAGATTGGACCCGTAAGTCACAGTCGTTGGTTAACTACAGCGATTCGTTTCTGCAGGATTTGGGTTTCCAAACATGCACTGAAGGGCAAAATGCTACAGAATTTGATGTTGATTGTTGAATTTCTTATTGGGTTTTATCTTCCTCACTGGTTCAATGTAAAACTTAATCCAATGTGGATGGAGGGGCCCAACCACATCTTGTTTCAATTACAGCTACTGAGAACCCAAAGGAAAGTAGTGGTGGACATCGTGTTACCTGTGGTGAGAAGGTCCGCTTGGTATGCTAGGCCAGAGGCAGTTTTGCAAGCAATACTCTGCAGCCAATGTACCAAAGAGCGAACTGAGGCTGTGGAAATCATTCTAAAGCTTAGAGGAACATCACTAGATGATGACCAGCTGGGAGACTGCTCTGTTCAGACAAGGAAGGTACCTCCGATAAACGTCAATGCCACGAAATTGTCAGAATTAGTTAACTTGAGTTCGGAAGTTTTGGAGCCACCACTGACAACATGCATAACAAACAAAGATTTAACACAACTTAAAGAGGCCCCAATGCAAATGCCAAAGTGACCTTCTCACACTCAGAGTGTGGAGAGATGTGTGAAAATGGTCACAGAAGCAGCTAGTCAAGTTTACAATCACGAGAGACGAGAAGGCTACATCAAAGCGCAAGTAGCAAGCCGAATGCTGATGTCAAGGAACCGCAGCAAAAAGGACATGACTGCATTGGTTACTTTCAAATAAAGACTCTGAATGATATCTTATTGCCACTTTAAATATTGATAGGATGTTTGCACACATTTGTTATTTTGTTGCGAATTTATGGAAAAATGGAATTTTTGAATTAAAATACTGTAGATGTAGGTAGGATTCATTTTTTATTGTTTTTGAAGCAAGGATATTATTTTGTATGGCAAATGATTACATTAAATTGCTACCAAATCACATGATTTTCAATTTAGTAATTTCCCCCGCAAAATTGACACACCCTAATGCCTATACTCGACATAGATGGCTTTCATATTGTTCACTACTATTTTTGTGGCCATTTTACATTCGGTTGGCAAGTTATCTTTAAACACGGCTAGAATACAATAAAAAACACGCACAAAGAGGTCATCGTTAACCACAACATCATTATTAAATACAAGTTTATAAACACGCCTTTCCAATCGATGGTTTTTCTTACCTTCCCGAGCTTTTCAATCGTGAACTCTCCTTCAATCTGCATAGCGGCAATTGAAATAATCTTCCAAGTCGTAACGACAGCTATTCATTATGTAGAGGTACAGCTCTTCAGGGTGAACAGCATAGATAAGCTCTGCCCTGTACCGCTCAAGTGCTTTGTACCAAAGTTCAGGATATTTCGAAGAATCTAAACCTTTTAAATATGTATCCAGCTGTAGACCATTCTCGCCTTGTTCATTCCTACATTCGATAAAGCCATCGAGCAGAGCGGTGTATGCGTATTCAAGAACCGTGTCAAAATAAATCATATCCGTAACACGAGCGTCTAATATAGGCTTCAGCTTGCGGAATCCGACGATTTCAAACATTCTGTCAAGGATGAAACGGTTTCGCGTAGGGACAAGAACGACGGCATATGAGGGAGCGTCACTGATCTGCTCTCTTCTTGTACCTACACCTGCAGGTATTTTATAACGGTCCTCTCCCCACTTTTCAACTATCACGAAGACTCTATTCATCTCCTCAACACTTAAATAAATAACATTACGTTTACCAGAGTTTGCTTGCCTGCAAATCGTTTCAAGTACATAGTTAATGGTGCCGGTTTCACGCCTGAACACGCGCAATGACTTCGTCACGGAGACATCGTACGAGGCGTTGAGAATGCTTCTCAAAGGAAGTTCCATCGTATTCGCACGTCCAGTCGGTTCAAGCTCTGAGATGACTATGAGCCACAGGTGGACGGATCGGCTCGACGGGCGGAGTGAGTCACGCTGATGAAACGTGTACGGGTTTGTTCGAACTCGTGTGTTTCGTGAGGTACACGGGTGGGCGGCTCGCTGGGGGAAGCGAGTCACACCATAAACTGCTGAAGCGTGTACAGGCTTGTTCGAACACTTGTGCCTTGGACAAACAGAATTTTCCGCTACATGAAGCAATACCGGCTTTAATGTTTTATCACTCACCAGACGTTCATTTCCACAAACTAAACATCTTCACAATCCGGTGCACTATTTGAGAGAAACATATGCCCATATTTATCCTTTTTGTTTAACAAGCGATACTCGTCTCTAAAGTCTGTTAAAAACTCACACCCATTAGCCACAACCTCACTACAAACCTCGTCATGATATATATTAATATAGTGGTAAAAATACTTAAGATTCTCCATGATGACAAGATTTACATTCTCAACCGTAGGGTACGAGTAGTCGGTATGATGTAACATGACATAATATCGCTTGTCAACCACTCATCAACAAGACTCACTATCCATAACCGTTGCTTATCTTCTGAACGTGTTGCTTCTTCTACTTCGCGGTATATGTGAGCCTTTATAAAGGTTAGGTCTACAACATACTTCAATACATCGTTTGTACTACGAAATCCTACAATGCCCTCGCCAGAATACCCGTAGAGTATTTGAACATCTTGGTCCTTCGCACGGCTCAATGTAGCCTTAAAAGCATCAGAGGAGGGGGAATAGGGAGTTTTTCAGTATCCACCACATCTTGGCACTTTGCCGAATACCACTTCATAAACGTTGAACACGCAATATTAAAGGTAGCCATTACTATTTTTCTTCTACGCGGGAGAATACACGTCTGAGCTCAAGGGTATGCAGAGGTCAACTGAGCACGCAGGGATAGAGATATGCTCAGGTAGTGGCAGGACACGTTGCCGATCTTACAGTGGGCGGAGCTTAGCTTTTTACTGTACACACACACACACACACAGCACGCACGCAAAGGAGAAAATGAAACCTTAATTGAACAAATATACGTGATAAATAAACATATCAATACACATATATAAATACAATCAAGGATTAAGGTAGCCAAAGGGTACGGTATCATAGGTACCAGGCACCTGGTAACGTTCCTATAGGTGTTACGGCATACCTTCGTGCCCCTAAGTTCCTTACACACCCCAGTTTCTGCGCCCGAAAATTGTGCGTCCCCACAGTCAGTTGGGGTAGCTGGTCACCCTCATCTTCCAAGCACACTAGTCCTTCAACGAGTCAAAGTTAACGACTCGACGGTTCGCATGGTTAAGCGTGATACCCTTAGCCTTCACGATATACTTCATATCATCCCCTACCCTCACCCGTACCCCATAGGTTTTTGGCCCTGTTGACACAAACGAGTCTGCGTATGCACCATCACCATACTCATCCTTGATCTCGTCAGTTAGCTCTCCGAGGAACTCCCAATAGCGGGCATGTATTCACCTTCCCTCGCTGTGAATATCACGCTATCTGTGTCAGCGTACAACCCTCCGTCCAAGAGAGTGCAATAGGCCCCAAAGTTTGATGCGGGCGTAGGCCGTTGTGAAACTGGCTACAGGTATGTTTGTAACCCGTGAGGTATCTGTGGCCAGTTCGGTGATGTTGTACTTTATTATGTAAGTATTACCTACATTCACGATCTCCATAACCTCTTTATCGGGAGCGTTGGCATAATCCCAGACTTCACTATAACTTTGTGCCAAATGGACGTTCCCTTTGCCGGTATTCTGTGCAAATTTCCCCAAAGACTGTTTAGACACAACTTTGCACTAAAGCGCTTGCCAGGATTCTTAACAATTTGGGATCGGTCAAGCTGTATACCTTCATGGGCACGGTAACGCTGAATATAAGCCGTTTTTTCATCTTCGGTATCAACCCCTCGCGGATATCCTGATGCCTCACCTTATCCTTCAAAAAAGCGTTTATATATGGTGTGAAAAGGTTGGGTAGCTTCTGAAACCTCCACACCTCATGTATCTTCATATTCTATACCCATGGCGAACGGCTAGGGCCAGCTCAGGGCTTGTATATACACCTCTGATCTTACGCTGGTGGGTTGTATGGTCACAATCACCGTTGTTCTCTTCTGCGCACTTCACGCACAGGGGAAACATGAGCTTGTGATCTATAACGACGGGTAAGATCGGCATCCATAAATCGCGAGGGGGGCACGTCTACGAAAGAGAGTCCAAAGTAGCGCTCATTCAAGTTAGCTGAAAACTCCTCGATGGTTGGTATGGTGGGACCCACCATTTTTTCAGGTGCACCTACGGGGTACGGATTGTTCTTCATCACGTAGGGGTATAAAGAGCAGAAGTCGTAGTAGTGGAGTTTCACGCCCTCCGTAGGCGGAAAGTATAGCTTGAATGGGTTTGTGCGCCCTCCAAACAAGCTGTCACCGCATTTGAGGGGGTCCAACACCATTGAACGTTTGATGGTCCTTATTTCTTCACGGTACTGTCATCTGTTTCCATCCGTGCATCATACTCATGCTCCCACGATTTGTGAGTGAACTGGGAGCCTATAAGTTGATCGGTTACGGGTCCATGCGAGGCTGTCGGCGGGGGATCTTCCATAAAGGTCCCCTGTGACGGCACATTCAGCGCGCGGGCATCCATGCCACCAGCAGCCGTTAAAGGAATACACAGTCTTCTCACCAGTGGCTGGATCCTCACTCAGGCCGTCAACCCAAAAAAACGACTATTATCCTTAATGGGTACTTCACCCGTGTTGCGGGCATGCTTTATATATACACCCCGGTCTACTGCTGTAGGTGTATGAGCCAGTAAATAGCCTTGTGCCCATAACTGCAGGGATTGTTTCTGTGAACAACGGCTAAGGTGTCTTTAGGCATGAAGTTATTCTTGAACATCGTAAAACATAATGAGGCGATCGTGGTCGCGACTTGCAGCGGATCGCATTTGAAACGGGTTATGTACATCCTTGTAAAGGCTTGAAAACATACTCTAAGTACAAGTACGTCATTCACGCAATAACGTTCACATTCATCGGCTATATTGTATGGATTAGCTTCTTTAAAACTGTTGTAGTAACGGTCAAAATCTTCACGCTCACTATCACTCATGCTGGTGTAATTAAAGTAATGTTTGGGTGGAGGTAGTCCTACGTAATTTAAAGTCTCGTTAGTGAGGAATGTGTAAGGGAAATATCCTTTTGAAACTTCAGGGCTACGCCCATGACCTTGGGCAGCTTTGCTAATTTACAAGGTGTAAACAGTAGGGTGTCTTTAAACTGTACCTTACCTCTTATCTGCATCTGTATTAGTTTGTTGCCTCTTTTGAAGGGATCACCTGTAAATATCGCAGACGCCTCGTGTTCAAGCAGCTCCTTATAAAGGAACTGCGTGTCAAATTTCGCCCCGTTATGGGCAAGAATATACACAGTCATTTTTTTGAACTTGTCCGCTAACTTGACAATATAGGACACAAAGATCTTCACAGGGCTGTCATATGCATTCGTTTTAAATACGTTTGTCCGTTTTCCACATTTGTGACACTCACACTCGAGCTCCATGCACTCATCACAGATAGTCTGACTTACGAGTAAATGTGGAATAACCTCTGGTTTCAGCGTTCATGTAAGTTTCTGTATCGTAGTACAAGGTTATACAAGGGCTATTTTTAGGTTTAGCATCTTTCATATAACATACATGCTTCACTCCATCCGCCTTATACTTTTCATGACATGTAGAACAGTGAATTTCATCGCATTTATGTTTGAAATTCCCCCAATTATCCATCATGTGAAACATATCGCACTTACAAACCCTCATTTTCCTGCAAGTGGCATTTGATTTATGGACCTCAAAGTATTTATTATTGAAAAATGTACGTCGACACACACTACATTCCCTCTTCTCGATTTCAACTACCTGACTTTCACATTTGGGGCTTTTACACTGCTCACATACCATGTAGCAATCCTTACAATGTTTCACCATATCATCAGGAAACTCGAGGCAACCCTTACACAAATCTTGATGCCTTCCATATTTTCGACTTTTATCATAACTGGCGTAGAGATCCCTTATGTTACGGATGGGGAGATACGATGTTCCTGACAATCCTAAAATAAGTAGAGGCCTTGTACGATCTCTCAGGCTGCTTTCAAAAACATACACAGTCCTACGACGATCAGCCATTCCAAATACGACTATACGTGCATTCATTTCCTGCTCGGCCCTTCTCAGTTCTTCAGGACCCATATTACACTCAAACTCATGCTTACAATCTGAAGTCAGTTTACGGGCACGCTGCACAACCGTGGGCAACCAAATTTTTCGCGTCCAAGTATTTAGCACAGTGAACATATGAGCTAAATTTATTGCTATAAAACCACAACCACGATCTACGTTTAAATGCTTTCTGTAAATATCCGGAGAATTGAAATTAAGAGTATAAGGGTGGCACTATGACCCGCAACCCGGAATACTCTGTCAATATCTACCATGAAGTTGTCCATATTGAAGGCTATACTACTTTGAGAGGCTTGCATTATACGCCCCAAGATATACTCTATATCTACAGTAGCCAAACGTCTGAACGGTATTACCACCCAAAATTCGTCCCCCTCATCTGACCCGAACCTGAAGGATAACCTCGTCCGGACTTCACGTTCGTCGCGGTTCTGAAGGGCAAACTCCACAATACGTTCAACTACGCGCCGCAGTCCGTTGGTATACAGGGACCCAGGGCCAACTCTGACCACGTACAGATTTCTAGTCAGGGCAGGGTTGGGGGTAGCGGTGCGCACCAACTCGAATGTTATACCATCCTCCACAGTATGAGAAGCTGATGTGGAGGAAGTACCCGGATCTGAAGAATGGTGCATATTTGAGGAAGGTACTATTGTGGGGGTTGTGTTGTAAGACGTTGAGGGTTGGGGATCAATTACTGGGGATCTAACAACCGGAGCAATCCTGGCACGCTTTATACCAAACGTGGAGGGTTCTTCATCATGCTTCCGCTTTGAACTGTCGCATGCTACATGTGTCGCTGGTTAGGGCTCGTCGGCGGGGAAGGGTTCTGTAGCTGCACGGTCAACGGGTTCGTCTGTGATATCGATGATGGAGTACTGTACATCGTCGTCACTCACGGTTCTGTGGAAGAAGAAAGCAAAATATAAGGAACAGCACTCAAAATTTGTAATATTTTGTAAATGACCCACTTAGGGGTGTGACGTGTTAGAGATGGAATCTGTAGAAAAATTCAGGTTCACAAGCCCCTCCACATGTGTTATATCTGGCCCTACAGGACGTGGAAAAACTGTATTTATGCTTAAAATCATTAAAGATAAGGGGGAGATGTTCTCAAAATTTGTGCATAAAGTAATATGGTGCTATTCGACGTATCAGTCAGTGTTCAACGAGTACCAAGATGAAATTTTGTTCCACAAGGGGGTCTATGACGTTAATTCGTTAAAGAGTAATGAGCATACAGTTACTGTAATTGACGATCTCATGTTGGAAATTGATAAAACGTTTGCCGAGACATTTACAGTGTTCTCCCACCATCTTAACATAAGCGTATTCTTCATCAACCACAATCTATTTTTAAAAAATAGATACATGCGCGATGTATCGCTAAATACACAATATTTAATCTTATTCGCACAACGTAGAGATGTGTCATAAATTGGGGTATTAGCCAATCAAATGTTCCCGAATCAGCGTAAGGAGTTTTTGGAGATTTATAAAGAGGCCACAAACCAGCGTTGTGGAGATTTGCTTTGTGACCTTCACCCGCGAAACACGTCTAGGGTGCTTCTAAGAACGAATATATATATTCCCAAGCGAAACGTAAACGGTGTATATTCCAGAATGAAAAATAGGCTGAAGAAGTTTTTAAAAATATCGACTCTGGCTTTTTAAAATGCATCTGTGAAATCTGCCTTAATGTTATAAAATGTAATGTGCCAATGAAACCCTCTCAGAAGGCTCGTTTACGTCGTTACAAGAACATAATACGAGCGCTCGCTCATAAAAGTCAAACTGTGGGTAAGAAAAAGCGAATTATTGTACAAGGAGGAGGATCATTCCTCGCCATATTATTTTCAGTTTTGGGTCCTTTACTGACTAGATTAACCCTTTAAGGACTGAAGATGCCAATTGCTAACGTTTCAAATACACGCATTCATAACTTAACCCTACAAAAAATTCAGGGCTTAAAGGGTTAATATAATGAAGAAGGTGGTTGTGATTCCTCACGAGGTGTATGCTTCATAGCAAAGTATAAAGATTCCAGACACGGCTCTAGAACCCCGTAAAAGCAGGCTTAAAAGAATGGAAAGCGAGTTGCTAACCTTATTAAACAGTGAAAAGTCACCTGATGAGAAAAGGATCTTGTACCAAGAGGCTTTGCAGAAATTTCTTCATGAGTACGAAGATTATAAGAATCCTACAGAGCTCCCCGTGGTTATTAGGCACAGCGCGAGTAGTGCTGAGCTTGGCGACACAGGAACTGGCCCCGACGTTAGAGATGACGAACCAAAGAAGAACGAAACACAACACATCGAACATGTGCTAAAAAACAGCCTCCCACATACATTGAGGAATAAAGGCTTAAGTCTTTATAATCTATTGAGTGAGAACCCCATCATACAGTGGGTCGATACAGGCGAGGTCATTGTTGAAGGAACAAAGGTACAAGGATCCAATATCGTTGATATTGTTCATGATCTGGTGAGAAAGTGGGACAGACCCTCACCAACAGGATGGAAGCATATTAAAGCAAGACTACAACAAATAAATGTCCCCAAAACATTGATAGGTAATCTGAATAGGTTAAGACTTGGATCAAGTCTCACATGTGTCACAACTGAGTACACCATCGTCCCCAGCATAGCAGTGTCTCTGAAGAGGAGAAAGAAGAGAACAAACGGCCAGCCTTATCCACGTGCCTCTAAAATACGCAAATGGCTAACATATTAAGTAAACGCTATTATGACATTTCTAACCCCGCCTCCTATGGTGGCGTTAATAGACTGTACAGAGGTGTTTACAGTGTAAGGAAAAAAGATGTTGAGCGTTTTTTGTGGGAACAGGATGCTTATACACTTCATAAACCGTGAGAAAAGTTTTAAAACGGCCAAGACAACAGCTGCTTCGACTGACTCTATTTGGCAAGCGGATTTAACAGACATGCAAAGATGTTCAGTGTATAATGACGGATACCGCTACATCCTATTCATAAATGTATTCTCTAGATATCTGTGGCTAATTCCCCTGAAAAATAAATCGCCTGAAACAGTTGCTAAAGCGACCAAAACGTTGATGTTAAAAAAAGAAAGGGTTCCTGGCTATTTTTGTACGGATATGGGGAAAGAATTTATAGGTCGCGCTTTACAGAACATGCTGATAGAGTTTAATATGAGTTACTACACTAGCAATTCTATACATAAGGCCTCTTTAGCTGAAAGAGTTCAACGTACCATAAAGGAGCGCATGCATCGCTATTTTACACATAAAATCACATACAGATATATAAACGTTCTCGGGTCACTGGCTTCATCATACAACCGTTCACACCACCGTACGATTGGCACAACGTCTAACGAAGTTTTAGAAAGAGGTGCGCTGCCAGAGGTGAGAAGAGATGGAGATGGAACACCGCCACCACACTCTACACATTTCAAAATCAATGATTATGTAAGGCTATCACGTTCGGGAAATAAATTCGCGAAGGGATTTGAGCAAGGATGGACACGTGAAATTTTTAAAGTTCGTGCTATGAGACCTAAAGGTGAGATAATGATTATTACGTTGAAGATTTGAATGGGGAAGAGATCGTTGGAGGATTTTACCGCGAGGAGTTGCAAAATGTGACACTTAATTTAGGAAAAAGTGTGTTTAAAATTGAAAAATCTTTGGGCAGCAAACGTTCAGGAAAGAGAAAAATGTACCTGGTGAAATGGCTGGGTTACCCAGAAAACTTCAACACCTATATAAAGGCTGCTGCAATAATGAAGCTTAATTAATATGCAACATGTCGCCTAGCCACTTCTATGTCACACTCCCGTCCTCTTCTTCTCTGTCTGTACATCCTAACAACACCCTCGCCAACTTTGTGACAGAACTCCACGGACCCATTGAATTGGACTTATGCGAACTCCAGTTAGTCTCCAAATTTTTAACTCTTGAAAATGAGAAAATCATATTTCTGATCCTTAGAAGAATCGATGAGTGCGAAAAATTAGGCATAACCTTAGACGATACTATGCGTTCCGTCCTGTTCGGTGAGGAACGGTACTATAGCACAAATGTATCGCTAGGAATCGGGCATTATGATACAGCCATGGACATTGTGACGAGGTTAAACAAGAGTCTTGAAAAGTCGTACCTGACAAACGATTTACTTTTTGAAGTCGTAAACACGCCTGCATGCACAATGAAGTTAAAGTCAACGCTTAGTAGAAATATTAAAGATAAAGAGCTGTTCACAATTGTGGCTGAGGGCCGATATAGCGCAGCTCTCCAAAGAGATACCTTTCACGAGGCATAGCATGACGTGTCCAGCTTAATGTATCAATTGAAGATGGAGAAATTGGGTGAAAGCCCTCCGCCCCCAAACATGTGCTATATTTACAGCAATATCGTAGAGCACCAATTTGTTGGGGACACCCAGGCGCGCCTGCTGCGCATTGCACACATCCCCAACCATTAGGGTGGCCCAAAAAAATTAAAGTTGAAAATATCTTTCTCCACAAGGCCATCCGTGTTCCATATCAAAATGTAAGAACTCATGTCAAAAATTAGACAGATCATACAATATTTAGAGGTCGCGACCAGTTCCTATATTTTTAGGATTTGAAACAAAAATACAATATCAATGTTTATTTCAAAATTTTAAGTCAACAGCACAGAGCACATGTTATGCAAAAATATACTAGAACACACATGTCATAGCAATTAATACGACTGCAATAAATCATTGTATATTAAACAAACAACGTCACACCCGTTACTTTTTCTTCGTCAAAGCCAACTTCGTCGGAACTGGCAATCTTTTTCAGTGGCTGGCGACGAGTCGCAGTAGGTATTGTTTCTGGGTCTCGTCTTTCGTCAGCGCGGTATTGTAGGACTGAATAAGAGCGACTCCTCGTTCGGCACAGTCGTTGACGACCTTGAGGAGCCTGCACTTAGCCTTAAGTAACTGGTAAATGGGGTCTGTCAGCCAGAGGGAGGGAGGTTTTGACAAGAATGTCTTGGCTTCATCTTGTCCTTTCATGGAGAGTATATCGAATATCTTCAAAGACCGGCTCGTGATGTACGACGCCAATGAAGAACGATGATCGAACACAGTCCCGTCCAGACGTCCAACGCGTTTTTTGTTTGAGGGACGTAAGAAGTTGTCAACCATAGCTGCTTTGGTGATCTCGTCGACGCGATCGTCGAAGAGGGCGAGAGGCGCGAGGTGCTCAGAGAAGTAACACAAATGGCGATAGAAGGCCTTAACAGCCGCCTCCCTGATGGCACGGTCAGGATATTCATGGAGGAGAGCAATTAGGTTTAAGTCGTTGAGGGGGGCCCTCTCTGGGAGAGGGACCTCTTGCCAGTAGCGAGCGTAAATAAGAGAAACGAAGAGGCAAATCTTTGTGACGCCAGCTGTCTCGTGCCGTCAACTTAATCTGGCTCCTGAAAAGGAAGATCTTCAGCGAGTATATTGCCTTAGCCATCCACCGCGCGTTGTGCATAGCGCCTGGCGCACGAAAGTTCGGTTCTCCGTCGGAGGATCCCCCTAGGAATATATGACAGAGCTGAAGCAATTCTCCATATTCATCCCGTGGGAGCTGGCTCTTGACTGCCTCCGAGTAAAATGACATCATCTCCTCTCGTAGGCCATCCGGCATGCCAACGAAGAGCTCGTCTCCAGCAGAACGGAAATCAACTATATTAACATCAGGCCAGGTCTTCTGGAAGCGTTTGAAGATTCCCACTTCAGGCCCACCGGTTGGTGTCAGGGCGACAGAAAATACGGCCGACAACATTACCTCGAATACGTGATGACGGCACGCGATCCAGATGAGCTCATTGTCCAGAGCCTTCTCAATTAGGGTGCACGCGCCCATATTCAGCCCAGTATTGGTTGCCGTCGTGTCGAAGACTAGTCCCTGGATCTGGGTTTGAGGTTCCATTCCTCCAGCGTTTGGACACATGCATTGCACTGCTCCTCTCCCGTGCCGCGGCCGATCTTAGGGACCGTAAGAAGTTGCTCTGTTTCACCACCAGTCACCAAGATGGCGACGCGATCCACAAGCTTTTTATTGCCGGCGATATCTGGAAGCAGTTTACCGTCCCAGTGGAGAAGCAGTGGTCTGTCCTGCGAGAAAACAGCCTGTTGAGCAGTACCTCAAGAGTGGTGACCCGCGCTCGCTGAATGGTGTTCCGGGATAGCGCCACAGACTCCAGGCCATGACCGAGCGCTTGCGTGACGGCTCCTACGACGAACACATGGCAGCGCGGTCAGGGAGTTTCACTCGGTTGAACGTGGCGGCTACTTCCTTGGTCACAATGGTCTGCTGCGATTTCTTATTACTTGGCTGATCTTGACTGGATGTTGACGTAGCTTGGAAATCATCTTCGGACTCCGTCGATGTGGAGGAGCTACAGATGTCAGCAATGGCGGAACTAGACGGAACAGCCGTATTCGCCTGTTGGGCGCTCAACATGCTTTTTTTCCTTTCGAGCACTGGCCTGATCACTCCGGAGGCGCTTGCGAGTCTCCTTGTTCGTCAAGGTCTTGTCGATCCCGGACATACTCGCGCTCGAGGGATCCTGCTGTTGCATCCGCAGGAACTGTTTGTCTTCTTCGTCCTGTCATAATACTGAGGGTGTCTTTTCGTGAGATGTCAAATAGTTTGGTGAGATTCTCCTTGAATTTTCTTTCCTTGATTCGGCATCCGTCTTTCGGTTTCAATTGGTTTTTCTTCAACCCACAATATTCTTCATAGAGCTTCCGAAGCTTGCGCACGCCGGAGTCCACCCGCTAGGTCGGAATTCGTGCCTTGTCCCAGATTGTCAGCGCTCTGTCTATGGTGGCCTTAGCAATGTCACCGATTGTGGATCCCTTCTGGTGGTGAAACATGAAGTTCCTGAGAATGGCCCCGCTTGTTGGCAGGCCAGATCCCAAGATGTCCGGGTCCGGCTTACCCAGGAGCCAAACTTTCGGACTGCTCCTTGTCGTTGTCATGGTTTTGGTCTATGGAATGGAAGATAAAATGGAAATTAGAGTTAAAGAATCTATACATATGTTTTATGTAGAATATAAAACAAACAATTTTAACAATTTTAATAAACTTTTATAAATTTAAATTTTTTTTAAATTTTTAACAATTTTAATAAACAATTCATTGTTCCAAATTGCTTATCAAGGTCAGTGCTGTAAATGAATGACAGAAAAAATAAGCATAGTGTCCGCCACTGGTGAAAAGTTTAACTTGCTTTATTGGTGTGATTCACTCCGCGGCGTAACCCAGATGGCAGGAACACAACAAAAACACGTCTACACCTGCCGAGACTTGGCGGCCAACTGAGCTAGTGGGAAGAGTGCATTGCTATCATATAGTGATTCTTTGGATATAGGTTTACAGTCTACAGTGGCGTTCCTCGGCAAATATTTATTGTAGAACATAATGGTGACCCAAAATTACTGAAATTACGAAATTTAGATATTTTTACCTTAAGTGGCGACCTCTAAATATTGGCCGATTTTCCTGATTTTTTGCATGAAGGCTTCTTTTGTGATATGGAACAGGAATAGCTTTGTGGAGAATAGCAATTTAAACTTTTAGTTTTTCAGTTAATTTTTGGGCCATCCAGCCCATCCTACCAACCATAGAGGGAAAAGTTTGAACATTACATATAACAAGCCTCATTATGTGAATGTTGCGACTAATCTATTAACCAACATTTTGATATATATATATAAGAACGATTGAGGGAAAAAAGTTCCCATTCGGTGATGGGAGCTTAACAGTGAAACTACACTTTCGCCGTTTATAATGACTCGAAGGCCATTCACAGTCTAACGAGGAGTGAGATACCAGCGTGGGAGTGGACTTGGATCCATTTTCTCATCCATACTACGCACCGCTGTCCCACTGTTCAAGAGGGTTGCCAGGTACCTAGGGCGGAAGGCGTTACAAACAGGTTTTAACGCGGCAGAAGACATAATGGGAGGAACTAAGACTAAAGAAGCTCTAAAAAACATTTAAACCATACACGGGACGAAATCATCAAAGATGCAAAGAAAAAAATGCCTGGTGGCGGAAAGAAGAGATCTGCCAGGAAGAAGGGGTTACCATCACGTGGTGCTAAACGTAAAAGGAAATCAAAAAGAAATGCTCTAAGCGTATGAAACCTATAACTGATCATTTTTTTAACTGATATAAGCTGAGGACACCACTCTCACGAATCATAGGCTGACTAATACTTGTAGAGGGAGGTGGCACTATTTCTGACTCGTCATGGCGCGTTTCATCCATCCGTGTAGTTCACAATGCTGTAAATCGGAACTGTCCCTCTTTGATATGCCACTCAGGTCTCTATTGAGCATAGCGACTTTATTACAATTAACCCATTAAACACAATTAGCTCGCCCAGTGCCCCTATAGAATTCGTGATACCCAGCTCAGGCCCTTACTTTTTGACCCGAGTTGCATGCACATGTACGCTAAACTGCGTATAGCCCATTCTGATGGAACGGACTGCGATGATAGTTACTCTGCCTACCCTGACACCAACTTTTTACACTCTATATTCAGCCAGTGTGAAGTGTATTTAAACCAGGTTAACATCTCGGCAGGAACGGGGTACTACCACCTACGAGCCTATCTGGAAAATGTCCTCAACTTTTCAAAAGAAGCGAAGGACACCTTTTTAACCGCCGAGGGATATTACCATACTAAAGATGAAAATGGTATAAAGGATAAATTTAAAAATTCTAAAAAAAGATATACGAATCTTTTGGACGTCTTCATACAGATTTCACATTCCAGGAGAAACTGCTTATGAATGGGGTGGATATGAAGTTGAAGCTTACCCGCACGATTCCTGAGATCTGCATAAATCTCGGGTCTGATCAAGAAGAGGGCGCGAAACGCGTTGTGATTCACATCATGGAGACGTATTTGCGTATACGCCGAGTGAAATTAAGTTCGCCAAAACAAATAGAAATTAACAGAGTACAGATCAAACTATACACGGTGCCCTTCGGGTTGGCCTCGAAGCAACTAGAAAACGTGGCCCTTGGAGTCCTACCTAAAAGGATATTAATTGGAATGCAGGACCACGCCTCGACGAATGGAAAATATAAAAAGAGTGCCTTTAAATTCGAGAATTTCGGGCTTAAAAATATTACTCTATAAATAAATGGCATCGCTTTGGGAGGGACCATGATTACGGACTACTCATGAGACGCTGTGTTCCCGCTCTGCGCGAGAACATACAGTAGTCTGGCTCATAATACAGGCGCCTGTGACGAACTTGGGTTTGGTGTGACGTAGAAAGAATTTGTCGAAGAATTTAACATTTATTCATTTGATATTACGCCTGACTTCTCTGCTGGCGCAAATACGCATTTACGTCCACACAAGAGTAGGAATATCTCAGTCAGGTTGGAATTTGCCAAGCCTATAGACGCGCCTATTAATGTACTCGTGTATCTCCAGTCTCAGGCACTAATAGAAGTTGATCTTTTCAGGAACGTGGTCACAGACTTTTAAAATGGATGCGAATACACTCCAGAGAGTACTGAAAAGTGACCGTTTCACACGCTCAAAATTTATCGGTGTGTTTGCGAAGAATGAAATATTGAAGTTGCCAAGTACGAGAGATTGGTATAGCCTTATCGTTAACACCGACATTGTTGGGGGTGAGGGGATTCATTGGTTTTCAATCTATTTTAAAAATGGGGAAAGAATGTACTATTTTGATTCACTAGGCTCTCAGCCCTGGAATGACCCTGTTATAGTAAAATTAATCGAGCAGATACATGTACCTGAGATTGTATGGCACCCATGTCGTTTTCAAGAATATTATAGCGAAACGTGCGGCTTGTATTGCATTTCATTTCTCCTGCACATGTCACGTGGGAAGGGATTTATAATTTTTTTAAATTATTTGATTTGTGCGACACAGAGATGAATGATAAAAGTGTATGCCGACAGATTAAAAAAAGGTTCCCGTATGTTAGCACCCGCTGTATTGTGTAAAGGTGTATATCTATATTGTGTAAAGTTGTATTTACATTTGTAACTCTAAAATGTAGCCATTAAGACTTATTTAACGGACACTGGTTCCGCTTTGTGCATTTTTTCTACCATTTAATAAATGAAAATACAGTGTTTTGTTCTTAACCTAAAAAATACTTACATTAGTTCCTTGATGACCTGGCACTCGCTGGACCGGATGTGAGCCAATACCTCGACTTCTGTGTTCAGGTCACTGGGTGTGCGGAGAAGCATCCATATTATTTATTCCCCTTTCATCAAAAGTAGCTATAACACGATCAAGTTCCGCATCGGTCCTATATGGTTAAGTAAAAATAAAGAGCTACAATAAGAGGAAATGCCACGAATTAAAAAAAATATAATAAAAAGACAGATAATTCTTAAAAGTTTTGGTAATTTAAAAATCCTACTGCGGTGCTGAATTATCGAGAAAAATATTATTAAAGTTCCACCATATATATATATGCCGAAATAATCACGATGGAAACAGACAATAATTAAAAATATAATGGGATTAATTTTTTACGTTGTAGAAAAATTCAGAATAAAGCTAGGTTAGACTAACAGCAAATTGTAACCATAAGCAGATATCCTGACAGTTTTCGAGTGCTAAGACATCGTCTGCCGGCAACGGGACTCGAGCCCGCATGCAATTCTTAATAGTATTTAATATTATTATAAACGAGAAAGAGTCCTGGCCGATATATATATATATATATATGTATATGTATATATATATATATATATATATGTATATATATACAGGGTGAGTCAAAAGTAGCGCCCGATTTCTGTTTTTTCGGCTGTCAGATTCTTTCTGGGAAGTCATTTTGTTAATAATTGTCTTGCAGATTATTAATTTTCTTAGTTTATTTATTTTTGTTTTTGTTTTGCAGGTTATTGCTGAGAGTTTGGAAAGTTACTGAATTTGCACCAAATTGAACCATGAATTACCTTTCAATGAATCAACGCATTGCGGCCGTGAAACATTACTACAAATGTAATGAACAACCAACGATGGCGACACGCCGTTTGGCACAGGAATTCGATATTAACCCACCCCAGGGAAGAAACATACGATTGATTGTCGAGAATTTGAAGCAACAGGGTCGGTCGCCACTGCAAAGAAGTCCGGTCGTCCGAAAACGGCAACGAATGTAGCTAAGGCTGAAGAAGCCATCAGGAGACTGGAACAAAGTCCGCAAAAGTCAACTCGCCGTTTATCTGCAGAGTTGGAAGTGAGCCAATCAAGTGTTATCCGTATCCTTCACCAGAAAAAATGGAAACCTTACATTCTACGCTTACTGCATGCCCTTCATGATGGAGATGACGACCGCCGTCTTCAATTTTGCGAAGAGTTCTTAGCTAAACTTGACGAAGAGGACACAATGCTAGACAACATCTGGTGGTCAGATGAGGCATGTTTTAAGCTTAACGGCACAATTAACAGACACAATTGTGTCTACTGGGCTGCGGAGAACCCAAGAGTGACAGTTGAGAAGGAGGTAAATTTACCTGGCGTGACAGTTTGGGCAGCCATATCTCCATTAGGGATAATTGGACCCTTTTTCTTTGAGGGATCTGTCACTGCAGAAATTTACCTGGATATGCTGCAAACCTTCTTTTGGCCCAGGGTACAAGATCAGGACTGTTATTTCCAGCAAGATGGAGCTCCACCTCATTATGGACGTCATGTTCGTCAGTGGCTTGATGAAAACTTTCCCGGAAAGTGGATCGGCCGCCGCGGTCCGATCGAGTGGCCGGCACGCTCCCCAGACCTTACACCTCCAGATTTCTTTCTTTGGGGGCTCATGAAAGACCTTGTTTATCATGAAAAGCCTCGTACCATTCAGGAATTGAAGACTCAAATCACTGCAAAGTTTGAAGAAATTGATATCGAACTCTGCAGGCGTGTGTGCCACTCTGTGCCTGCTCGGCTGCAATTGTGCATCGATCACGAGGGAGGGCACTTTGAAAATTGCAAGTAAAACAGCTTGGTACAGTTCCGTAATAATTTCCCCCCGAATAAATGGTTAGATAAACATGTCATTCATTTATTTCTACCTTCTTGTACACTGTAATACAAATGGCAAACAAACAATCAACTGACAGAAATCGGGCGCTACTTTTGACTCACCCTGTATATGTATATATTATGTCCCGATTAGGTTATATTATTAAAAACGAGAAAGAGTCCTGGGATTAATTTTTCTTTGTGTGAAAACTCAGAATAAAGCTAGGTTAGGCACTTATAAGTTAACACTGAATGAGTCGCAGAATATAGTTACTCACATTTTAATATCGTCTTCATTGAACGGTTCTTGCATTTCGTCACAATTTTCCGTAACAATCTGGGTAGATAAAAGTTCATCCCGATCTGCAGCACTGAAAATTAAATGCGTTGAGTGAGTATAAAAATCTTGAGCTTCAAACAGATCGAGGGAGTCGTACAGCTGGCTCGTGGTTGGTATTTCAAAAACGCTAAACAAGAAAAATCAATGAACTGAGGCTCTGAGATGAAAGTGCTCCCATTTATAAAGGGGGCTTGTGACCAACCCACAACACACAAACGCTAGCTCCCTATTGGCTATCAGTGAATTTTGGGCGAGGCTTGACGCGTTGGCCTGCATAGTGGCCAAACAGAGGTCCTGGGCTCCGCCCACAGGGCTGTGATTGGCTGCCCCGTGAAATCTGGGGCGTGTGGATAGAATCCAATCTTCTACTTTTTAAAATGTTTTTGTAACAATACGCTGTATTAGAATTCGAATCCTCAAGGCCGTGTTTAATTCGTGAATTGCACTGAAGAAAATTTAATTTAATATGTCCCAAAAGCTGGTTTAAAATTACAATAAATATAATGCAGTAAATCATGTTAAATCCAATTATTGAATTGTAGAAGGTGCAATTATATGAGTTATGCCATAAATTCCATTTTTTTATAAGTACGTTTAGAAAACGATATTTATTGGGGTAAGCCAGCTAAAACTTAAAATCTAGTTATATAATTGTTTTTTGCATCAAAGTTTAAGATACTTCGAAGAGTCTATACCTTTTAAAATAATTTTGCCTTTCAGGATATCTTCAACAGTAAGATTTAATATGATCGTGAATGCTGGTTTTAATTATATTAAAAAATAATGCAGCAGTGTCGCGGCAGGGCTGCCAGTAAATGAGGAAAAATGAATAAGTTACCCCGAGACAGAATCTATTTTGTTTTTGAAATCATATTAATATTTTTTGTAATATGGCTTAAAGATATATTGGTGTCTTAAAGATAAATTTATATTGAAACAAAATAATTGGCCAAAAGAGGAAAAATTAATAAATTACCCCGAAATAGAATCTATTTTGTTTTAAAAATCATATTAATGCTTTTTATGTTATAATTTAAGGATAAAATTGTGTCTTAAAGATAAATTTATATTGAAACACAATAATTGGATAAAAGAGGAAATATTAATAAGTTATCCCTAATTTAATTTATATTTGTTTTAAAAATCATATTAATGCTTTTCATGTTATAGTTTAAGGATAAAATTGTGTCTTAAAGATAAACTTATATTGAAACACAATAATTGGCTAAAAGAGGAAAAATTAATAAGTTACCCCTAATTTAATTTTTAGTTTGTTTTAAAATCATATTAATGCTTTTCATGTTATAGTTAAAGGATAAAATTGTTTTAAAGATAAATTTATATTGAAACACAATAATTGGCTGAAAGATGAAAAATTAATAAGTTACCCATAATTTAATTTCTATTTTGTTTTAAAAATCATATTAATGCTTTTCATGTTATAGTTTAAGGATAAAATTGCGTATTATGATGAGAATTTGTATTTGTATTAAACTTAGTTTATCTTATTCGATTTTTTGTTTAAAAGATCGCCGCACCAAATGTCAAATAGGCCTCGTTAAACTACGAGAAGCTCAATAGAAAAACTATTGGCGTTGCTCTTTTTTTGACTTGGCCCCATAAACGTATTTGTTTATGTTTAATAGCTCTGTCTATTGGGTCGTATTTAGAGACCTTGTCGGTCTACCAGGAGTGGGTAAGTAAGGCGGTGGTGTAGGTGGGATGAGCTCCTAAAAGTTGTAGCCCTCATCAACGTGGTGTTGATGGGATGAGCTCCTAAAAGTCTATACTTAGACGATTGTTGGTGATGTGATGCTTTTTTTGTGTGGTGGTTATGCTCGTATATATTTTGCTATTGGGGCTTTGCCAACTGGCTGATTAGGGGCCCTACAAGACAACGGCCGCTCGGCTGAATCTTAATATGCGCTTGACTCCTGCCAGGTGAACACCCCTCCTCCTCTCTCTCTCTCTCCTTCTCCTCTCTCTTTCTCTTGGGGGGATAACTCCGCCTCCAAGTTGCATAACCCCTTGTTGATCTTGCATCATTCCCCTCCCCCTTTGTTGCATAACATCTGGCAACATTCCCCCTCCCTCTTGTTGCATAACAAATTTGCAACATTCCCCTCCCCTTGTTGCATAACCTTATGCAACATTTCCTTTGCGACATTGATCAACATTTGCAATTGCATTGCACTCTCCCATTTTTCGCACATACTACTAATACGAAATTTACATATACAGTAGGTACACCACAAAATCACATTACAAAATCACATCCAAGGGGGGGAGCGACCGTCTCCGTCGCCCCCCTTTGGCTACGTCCCTGTACTCTAATGTTCTGGATGTCAAGCTTGCCGAAGATGTCGATTCCATTTGTAGTTTGAGATCTATCGCACACATTTTCGTGTGAAGTTGGGTCAAATGAGTAATCGCACGCTCCTGTTCTACTTCAGCTTAAAGGATAAATAGATATTTTAAATCCATACAAATTGTAAGTAATTGAGTGTCTGTAGAAAGATCTCATTGACCCTTGTAGACTCTCTTGATTAGTAGGCGTGGCCATTTGGCTGTGGTTGGTCAGTTAACCATATAATTATGAAGACGAAACTGTAATCATCAACCACACGGCAAACTGGCCAATCATTCTTCCAGAGGTTTTCAAAGGGTAAGTTGATATTTTACAAGTTTCTAATTTTGTATTTTTTTTATACTTTCTAATTGTCATGTTTTTATGTTGATTTTTCTGATATGAATTAACTCATAATTTTGCATGAAGTGTTTCATATGTTCATAATATAAGCATCTTCTATATAAGTTTTACCTTCCTCCAAAGGGTTACTTGGATCAAGTCTTTGGGCAACTATTATTCAACGAACAAGCCGACACGTTACACAGAACGTCAGTGAAGCTATCGGAGCATACTCCTTACACTCGGAAAATCCACTTGTCTTAATCTTATTTTTCTTTTAACTTTGTATATATATATATATATATATATATATATATAATATAATATATATATATGTATATATATATATAAGGGCGGTTCATGTAATAGGGGTGAAAAATTTTATTGCAGGTAAGTCATTGAGCATGTGGATTTTTTAATTCTACTTGTTTACAAAAACCTTCATGGCAAATTTCTACTTGGTAGCAAAACTTTTAGTGGGTGCTGAAGCTCATGTTCGATTACTCCTAGATTGCTGATTTGTCGTATGGGGTTTCTGGTATTTAAAGTTTCAGAGCGCCCCGATTGGGGGAAATTTACGGTCATGTAAAGATGCCAGTACTTCCCTGGTCGATTGATGTCTACAATCTCCTCCTGGTTTGGCTTTGTTTCGTTTGAAACCTTGTCGGAAAACAAAGATGAAAATTGGTTGAGGCAGCAAATTTATTACAGAGAGGAACACTAAAGAAAGATCGGAGGAAATGCAAAGGAAACATTTTAGTAGAGAGGATGGATCTCTCTGACTTTGTCGATTCAGCGTCATTCAAGTTATTTGATACTTTCAAGATCAGCCGAGGGTTCTTAGGACATTTCCTGATGAGTGGAAAAATCACCAAGACGATAGACGATCCCTCTTATCCATGTAAAGATTCAATGTTACCAACGACAGTGCTGAAAGGGGTGTGCAACAATTATCAAAGCAAACTCAAAAGCAGTTCCTCTTACACGTAGTGGAAATGCACCGGCACTAATTTTCTGACCAGAATAAGTCGACATTGGCCACCGGTAAATGTTCAGGCGACTAGATTTCATGTATGATATTAAGGTGATATCAATGCATTTGTGCCGTCACTGAACGTTATATTGTGCGAATTCATTGGTTATCTAAATGTTATTTATCCAATTCACCCACTGTACATATTCTAATGCTTGAGCACAGAGTAAATACTCTCGGATTCCACTCAAATTCGTCTCAGAGTTTTATGTTCTTAAGTCTAATAAAAAAAAGTACATGCTTGCTTGAATTTTAAATTTTCATATGTTTGAACCGCCCTAACACACACACACATTTGTTTAAACTTCTCTTCAACCTGCACCTATCAAAGGAAATTTTACACAAGTGTGAAGTCGCAAAAAAGAAAATATTCGTTTATATTTTTTTGCAATCCAAATGCTCCTCAAAACTGAAACGTAACTTTTATTTTAATGTACTCGAATTCATATTTCAGTTTTTTATTTTCTCAATTTCGGTTCCAATTTAGATTTTAGTTGTCAATTTTTTTTTTCAGTTCGAGTGTTTTCGATTCCAATTCATAAAATATCGGTTTCCAGTTAGATTGTTTCCCATCCCTGATGTATGTATGTATATATATATATATATATATATATATACATAGGTCGTCCGATAAGTGAATGGCGATTCTATGTCAGTTAGCATAGTGTACTAATATCTTTGATATCTAATAAATGTCTATGCTTTTTTCTAGCTTCACATGAAATCCAAATTTTTAATTTTGCAGTAATTCATGTTTATTCCTGTTTGTTCTGGTTTTTCATTGTTTTATTTTTATTATTTCTAATTATTGGCGTTGCAATGGCTGAGGTAGACGCACGTGTTGATAAAATTTGTCATCAAAGTCCCTACACATATGAAGCACGGATATTGGCAGCAACATGGTGGCATGAATCTGGAAAAACCAAGCATTGCATGAAGGTAGTACGCGAAAGGTTTGAACAAAGATTTAATGATGTGCCGCCAAAGGGCGAAATTATTAGAAAATGGGAACACAAATTATTCACAACTGGGATGATAATTGATAAAAACGCCGTGGTCGCCCCAACGCAAGAGCACGATTGGAAGATGATGTTCAAGTGTCAATTCGACAATCGCCAACCAAAAGTATTCGTAGGCGTGCATCTGCATTAAATGTTCCGAAATCAACACTGCATGATTTGATGAAAAAAGACTTGCATTTTAAAGCTTTCCGCCCAACCTCCGTTCAGTTTTTATCGCCACAAGATAAATTGTCAGAGTTAATGCTTGTCAACAAATTCTTGAAGCTTTTCCAAGTAAAGCCGAGAGAGATCGTACGTTCTTCAGTGATGAATGTGCCCTTTATGGCGATGGCAAAAGCAAATTTTCGTTTTTTTGGTCGAAAGAAAATCCTCATTATTATGATCAAGTAAAACAGTATCCCCCTCGAATCATGATATGGTGTACAATATCAGCGCATTGTTTAATTGGTCCATTTGTGTGCACTGGTCGAATTACTTCAGGAAGTTATATCGACATGTGGGAGAACAGATTTCTACCCACTTTAAGAAATACGAATATTCGCAACCCTATTTTTCAGCAAGATGGTGCTCCAGGACACACCGCTTTCGCTGCGCGTGAGTTCCTAGACAGAAATTTTCCTGGCGGATGGATCGAAAAGTATGGTCCTGTACCTTGGCCTCCGCGGAGTCCGGACTTGACTACCCCGGATAATACCCTCTGGGGAATCCTCAAGATGCAGATTAATGGCCGTGAAAATCAAAGTGAATCTGATCTGACAAAAATCGCAGTTGTGTTAAGTGACATCAATGAGGATAAAGAACTTTTACAAAAAATGTCAGACAGGACATGGAGACGCATACAGCTTGCTGTTGGTATAAATGGCGATCAGGTTGATCCTATGACAATTAATTATCGAATTAATTGTAAGTTTACTACTAATAAAATTCTTTCTAATAAAATTTTTATTATCCTTTATCTTTTATTTATAAATTGTTCCCGAATCGCCACTCACTTATCGGACGACCTGTATATATATATATATATATATATATATATATATATATATATATATATATATATATCGCAGTATAACCACAGATTTTTCCAGATAGTCCTCGGTAATCCGTCCTCTAGTCATTTTTCCGATTTAGAAACAAAGTAAGAGTATGCAATAGTCCATTTAGTTGTGCGTGTACTCGTAATCACCCATCATACATGGGCTCAACCAAGCTTACGCTTCACCCACTTTTCTCATAGCATAAGTGGAAGGTCAGTGTTAGGAGTATATATATATATATATATATATATATATATATATATATATATATACATATATAAGCAAACAACCACAGGGAAAAGGAAACACAAAGTCCGAGCGCTTTCGTGATATATTCACATTATCAAGGAGGAACAGAATATATCACGAAAGCGCTCGGACTTTGTGTTTCCTTTTCCCTGTGGTTGTTTGCTTATTAATAAGGTCACGTGTTATTTTGTGATTTTAGTGCATATATATATATATATATATATATATGCATAATTGGCATGCTAAAAAATTTTACGGAACAATAGAACAGGTTTTGTATTCCTTTGAAACTTAGTTCGATCATTTTCATATACGTTGAACCAAAACTTTTTAAAATGAAGTTTACCTTGTTCTGGTCAAAGGAAAATGAAATGGAAAAAAAAAATCTGTGTTACGTAATTAAAAGCCATGTTGACCTTGCTGGGTTACTTGGAATGGGGTCACACGACCTCTTAAACTTGTCTTTAGCTCGTTGCATACAAATTACTTAAACCTGCCTGTTGCAACATATTTTTTATTCCTCACAAAAGGAATTCTACAAAGTTTACTTTCTAAACATCGGATCTAGTCTTTTTCCATTATTTAATTTTCCTTGAAGCAGAATTAAGCCCCGTCTTTTTTTTATTGGCAAGGAGAAGGTTTGACAATAAAACCCAGACTAATAGACGGAGTTTTATTTCCACAACAGTTTCGATGCCCACTGGCATCCTCTTCGAGTAGATAAAAGAAAAAAATGAACAAAAGTGAGTAAGGAAACAGTCCAGGAAAGGTAAGGAACATTCTTGAAGGCCAGAGACCATTAAGAAATTCACACCTAGGTTAGATCCCGTTCACACTACACCGGAAGGAAATTTTTGACCAAGAATCTCATTAAAGGGTCCTTCTTATAAGTACCCTCGCACAAATTAAAATTTTGTTCTATACATAGAGATTCTATTTTTCTTTTGACATAATGATTACATTATAAAGTAAATAACGCCAGCCAGCCAAAATAATCATGCCATAGATTGGGAATAAAGCAAGTTACTTTATAAATGTAATAATTGTCAAAAGAAAAATAGTAGAATCTCCTATGTATAGACCAAAACATATTTTACTTTGTGTGAAAGTACTTATAAGCTGGTCAAAAAATCCCTTCCGGTGTCGGGTGAACGGGATCTAACCTAGGTGTGAATTTCTTAATGGTCTCTAGCCTTCAAGAATCTTTCTTACCTTTCCTGGATTGTTTCCTTTGTTCATTCGTCTTTCTTGTATCCACCCGAAGAGGATGCCAGTGGGCATCGAAACTGTTGTGGAAATAAACTCAGTCTATTAGTGTGGGTTTTATTGTCACATTTCGACCTCAAAGTAAAAAAAAAAGTAGTTTGTATTTATTAAGGAGGAGGTTTTCAAAGTTGATTTCGAAGAAAGTTTTGAAGAATGACCGTGTTTTCGCCTGTATTTCATGTCAATACTTCTTTTAACCCCATATGTGAGGATTTCAGCAAATTGAATAATTCTCTCAAATGTAAATTTGTGCCTTAAATTATAAAGAATTTGAAAGTTCGAACCTTTGAATGGAATTATCCTCGAAATGAAGGTGCAGATATAATTCGGCGAACTGAAGTATTGGTTACTGCATGGAAGATTGGCCGAAGCGTTAAAGGACCAAGTCGTTGCAAGATCACATCATCTAAACCTAATCTTACTTAATTAATCTAACCAAGACTAACCAAACCGGATCTAGCCTAACCCGGCTTGCCCGAACCTTAGTTTTGATGACTTGGCCATTCGATGACTGTTTATTTCAAGGAAATGTTAGTTCGCTCCACTGGGAGTCATCTTTTCCCAAACAAGCTATTAATAATGTATGGGGTTAACTTTCTAACATTGAAGTTCATATGACGGAGGTAATCTGCGGAAGTTCGTGGGTCCAAACCACTACCGCCCGAAAAGTTCCTACACATCCTCTTTGAAAAAAGTTTGGATATAAATAAAAATTGGTACATATAAGCACTAGGCCCGGTCGAAATTTTATATTGAAAAGGTACATTTGTGAGGGGTTTGAATGGAACACGGCAACCCACTCATAAATTATTTTCGCTGTTTAAAGCTTCCTACCCCTGGCACAATTTTTCACTTTTTGACCTATATTGAAGAATATCCCATTAACACGAGACTTGCTCTACATTCAGGGTTTTTGATGACATAAATTTTTAACGTATAATATTTTATTTAATGTACAGTATTAGGAAAATTAAGTACAACAATATATTCAGAAGAAAAAATTAGAGGCATAATAAATGTGCTAAAATTCAATTCGGTTTTTCATTGTTCCTTATCACATCAAAAGGGAAGAAATTTTCAATATCATTAGGAAATTTTATTTCATGTTTCTTACTCATTCCATTGGGCCTTCCATTCAAACTTGGGCAGTTTTCACCTTGATTCTAATGAGTTTAAGAAACTTTTGTCGGTTTGTCATATCCTATTCTTTCCTGACATGCCTTTGTTACTAGGTTCACTGCCCTTTCCACGCTTTGACTATTGCATGGAAAAGAAGCTATCTCCATTGGCTTACATCGAACGTGTAGTAGCTCATCGTCGCTAAAATTGTTCAGCAGCGGTGGAGGAGTAATGATCTCCTTTTGCCAATCGATCATCTCGGTGTAGTCAGTAGATTGGAAATTGACGGTTCGAGGCAACTCAAAGTTTTTGGTACCTGAAAATCCTGTTCTTGAAAGGATGATTTTCTGAATAGCTTGCGCCCTAATTTCTAGTCTCTTGTCAGTTACCATTGATATGAGTATATTTTGTGAGTGGGCAAAGTAGGCGTTATTCTTTAATACTGGTTGTATGATTGATCTATGTTGTTCATCTAAATTTCGAAGCAAGCACGTTAAATGCCGAAAGTTATATGCACCATCAGTTGCATTAGGATGAGATTTTATCCAAAACTACCCTGGAGCATAGAACTGCATATAATCAAGACTATATCTTGAGATATATAATCGAAGGACCCTGTTGGCTAAAGTTAGCCAGTGAGCATGGTGAAGGGTACCTGGGCGATCGAGTGGACAGATCTTGAGAAGTGTCTCCAGTTTGCACTACCAGACACATCATAGATATCTTTGATCACTGCTTAGCTCCTTCACAACATTTGCTGGAATTTCTTTAATGTTTCCCTTTCCCCGAGAATATTTGACTACCTCCAATTTTGTTAAATCTGTTTTCAGTTTATTTCCAATTGAACCCACAAAAGTATTTGGACCTGTTGTTTTACCATCAGTGGCTTTGTAGACATGCATAAAAGGCAGCTCGTTCAAATGCAAGAGGCACACCAACCAGTGCACTGGTTTGTTAAGATGAATTTCAACCAGTTTTATGGCTCCACCAATTTTTTCTGTATTTACAGAAGTGCCATCACACAGTAAAGCTTTGATAATATCTGTGTTGTTCGAGTCTGTAATAATAGTTATCACCTCTTCTGCTATGCAGTGAGCACTTCCATTATCTGGTGTGACATGGTCTACATAGATGCTTCCAGGTTCTTTCACAATAACAGTGTTCTTTTATCTTTCCACTTTTAGTTAATGTTATCTTTCCTTCCATCAAATCCAAGGCACTCCAGCTTCGGATTTTCGGATTTAGACCTAAAAGTATTTGTTTCACTCATGCGATTTTTCTCTTTCTAACTTCTTTGTGAAGCATGTTGGTGTGGTTAAGGATCCCCACATATTTTAAAGCTGCATTGATATTGCAGCTGCAGCTCTACAACTTACACGAAACGATCTGCTGTTAATGCTAGGTTTATATAGGAGTGCCGGTTCTGAATATTCTGTCAATTCTAAATCGACCTCATAATCTACATCCATGTCTTCTTCGGTATTTTCTATAAATTCCGATGGTAAAACATTGGTGGCTTCAGTCATTTCTTCTTGTGCTTTTAGTTGACGGTTTTGTGCTTCTTGGGCTCTTGCTAAAGATTTTTGTTGAACTAGCTATGCGATCACCAATTGGTACTAACTGATTTTTTCTTTGTTTTTGACCAACGAAAGACTCCCATTCTACCATTGGTATTTTATCCTTACACCTACAAGATTTGCTATCAATTCCCTTATAGCATTCACAAGATATATCAAACATTTCATCATACTGAGCGACTTTTTAAGGCAAAACTTTCATTTCTTCGATGTAACGGCACCTTGTTCAATTTTGAGGCTTCTTCTATTAGTCGATGACTTTAAGATAGATACTTTTGGTGTTAATCGTAGGAAAAGAAAATTTCATCCAAATGTCTTCAATATCTTTTACAACAACCCTGTAACAATCATTAGCAGTTGCTGATCCTTTTGATTTAGATTCTTCACGACGGCGCACAAAAAGGTAGTCTCACAACATCTGCTTTTGAAGGAGACATGGCTGCTGGGAATTCCGTAGGATATCCAAAGGCTTCATTTGAGGATTTGCTTCTAGTAGTTATAGTTTATATTCAGCAGTAAAATCAAATTATATGTAATTTATAATTTCTGATAATTCAAATTATAATTAAAGCAAATGCAAATTATTTCTATTTATCTGAAACATAAAAATATGAAACATTAAACAAACAATTTATGTAACATATAACAACATTAAACATATGCAAATATGAAGGTAAAAAAGGGAGGAGGGGCATGCTTGATTTTTTAAATATTTTGTTAGTGATTAAAAAAAACCTCACATCGTATACTTTTTAAAAAAAATAACTTTTTCCCATTTAAATATATGCAAATATGAGGGTAAAAATGGGGGGGGAGTATGCTAGGGGTAGCAGGATAGCACATGCTTGATATTTTATGATAAAATGAAACTTCTTATAGTGTACTTTTTAAGAAATAAAAAAATTTCCCATTTTCGACCTGGCCTAATAAGCACCCAACCTTACTCTTGTAGTGAATACTCTTATTTTAGTACGACGAAAACCAACACTCTCTTATTGCGCATAGTAGATCTCCCTTCAGTAAAAGTCTGTAAATAGCTGGTCGGAAACTAAGATAGAAGGTGGCGAGCTCGTGCTTGAGTAGCCTTTTCTTTTTTTTTTCATGCAGAGGGGAAAACTAGTGGTGAGATACACCTTCATCTATGCAACGTATTGAGGGATGATGCAATGACTAAAAGAAATGTGCATGACTGGATTACGAACTTTAAAGCTGGCCAGATGACGATGAGAGGCCCGCTGAACAAAGTGATTGGTTCTCGACCGCAGCAACTGAAGAGAACATGGCTCGTGTCGGGGAACTTCTTAAAAGCAGATCGGGGCATAACGACCAACGAAATAAGCTCCGTCGTTGGAATAAGTACTGTGGAACAAATTCTAGACGAACTGAACTACCACAAAATCGCCAAGAACTGTTACAACAATACACAGAGCTGGGAGATAGTTTTATCGACAGAACTGTGACGGGAGACGAGACGACGTGGTTGCCATTCATTCTTCCTGAAAAGGAGCAGTCAAAGGAATGGCGGCATTCCCCATCTCCTCGACCAAAGAAGTTCAAGTCTCAGGCGTCCAGCAAAAAGGCCATACTAACATTTTAGGGGAACAAGGAAGGTCCAGTACTGGTGGAATTTATGGAAATAAACACGACGATTACTGCCGACAGATATTGCTAAACACTACACAAACTCAACAAGGAAAGCGACCCAAAATTAAAGACATTGATGCGTGCATGTTGCTTGACGACGGTAGTAGTATGGGCGCGTTTGGGGAGAGGAAGTTGGGGTGCTCTGAAATCCTGCCCCTGAAGGGGCCCCCTGAAGGCATAGCCTTCTGTATGAGGGGGGGCCCTTACTTAAGTTCTTAGCCCATTTATGGGGTCTCACTGTCCTTAATGAAGTTTGGGGAGAGGAAGTTGGGGTGCTCTGAAGTCCTGCCCCTGAAGGGGCCCCCCCCCTGAAGGCATAGCCTTCTGTATGAGGGGGCCCCCTTACTTAAGTTCTTAGCCCATTTATGGGGTCTCACTGTCCTTAATGAAGGGCATTTGCCCCTTGAGGGCCCCTTTCATGGCCCCATCCTCCTTGGAGGGGGGGGGGGGAAATCGTTTTCACCTTCATTCAAAAAAATTTAAGAACGGGTTGATCCTGGCCTTCCTCCTTCAAAAAAGTTCTTTCATGAGGCAAACAAGAACAAACATGAAAAAACATACATACATTCAAGTACTTTCTGTTCAAGCAAGTTAGAAGACAGTAGAAATGGAAACGAATATCTGAAAGGTTTTAATAAGCCTAACCACATTGCGCATCAACACATCCAATTCTCGTCTGTTATCAATTTGCGAACAATACATAAATGAAAATCAGAGTGATCATATTTTAAACCTAATACAAGTTCTTTGTTTAAGATCTGCATTATGAAAAATAAAATAAATACTTATCATTTTAATTTAAATAAATTAATTTCTCTCTTTTTTAAGGGAAACTGGCTTATTTTCAAACGAGATGACCTTCAAATACAATATATACATATAGTACACGCATATTTGTTTATTTACTTTTAAAAATGTAGTTTTCTGTTATTTACGCTGATATATACCATTACATTCACTTTCACATGCTATCTTCTGGTATGTGAATTAATAATTTTACTATACAGCAAATTTCGTTATAAAATTGCATATGCTAAAAAGAACATCAAGCTGCGTAACAGCTTTGAATCTGAAGCATCAATTCTGTTATCCTCCGCTAAACATCCACTTAAATATTATTACTAATATTGATTTATTGTTATTATTACATATATATATGTACACGTGTTAAGAGTATTTAAATTAAATATATTGATTTCAATTCCCTTCGTAATAAAAGCATCTGGCAACTATACCCCCAATCTTGCTATATATTTCTCTCAGTATTTGTTTTCAGGTTATTTGTGAAGTTTAACTTTCTTCTAAAGACTATTAGCTGCAACTAATCTTGTTATTATTATTATTATCATATATATATATATATGGAAAACTGATGAGTGGGTAGTTGGGAGGTAATGAAAATGGTTCACTGAGTAGGTAGGTAGTTAATCTAACAATTAATAAATTCCTTTTATGTCAATAACTGGGTGGATGAAACCAATTGGTTGCTCACCAGAGTTATTCTCCACACTAGTATTTATATACTGTGTGGGAGGAGCGTGCTCGGTAATGGAGATACATTACCGCTAAACCAACCGAGGAATAAACCAAGACAACGCTGGTACAAGAAGCCCCGCGAAGAGGGGAACAAAGAGGGGAAGGAAAACGAAGAACGGGGCGAGAGGACGTACCAGCAAAGTACGCTCTCGAATGAGACAACCGGAGAAGGGAGAGACTGTAATAACTAAAAGTAAGTGACTAATATGAGTTTTAACACCAAACAGTTAAGAACATTAAATTAAGCTGGGTCAAACAAGTTAGGCCTACATTGTGACCTAAGACCCAGCATCAACTCATAGCTTAACAAAGGTGAAGGTAGATTGCCCTAACCTAATCTTGTGAGGAATCCTACTGTGGACCTCAATTTATCTGCCCGCTCTGGACCATTTCCGGAATCTCTAGGCTGACCCCTCTAGGCTAGACTTGATCTACTCTATAGTTAGACTGGAGATATAAGGGGTGGGTTAATTGTGGACCAATTCATACAGAGCACTTTTCGCATTGGTGGTCCGTGTGTGGGGAATTTACAAACCTTAACCTTACTTAACAAAAATTGCAGAATTAGGCTAAATGGTCTAGCCTAAGCCTAACCTGAGCAAGCCTAATTAGGTCTACAACCTAGGGCCTAACTAGGAAACATTTACATTTAAGGAGTCTCATTCTCTCATAAGCTTAGACCTGAGTGACACACAAGTACTTGGGGGAGATTAAACCAAATTTAAACTTGCTGTTTTGTCTGTGCTCTCTCTTCTCTGGTAATTTCTTCTTGTCCCCAATATTTCATTACGATCCCCAGTTAAACAACATTAGTGAACAAGCATTTAAAATGCATACAACTCCAAACATCCAATTCTTCTTTTAAGGAAGAATCACTCAACAGATTTTTTCAACAGGCACATGCATTCCTTGCAATCTGTGTATATATATGTATATATACACTGTACTCTTTACATGTGCCACAAATACACTCAACCTATCTGAACATAAGCAATGATTGCATGGGTTACTCAAAAGGGTCTTATGGCCTACTTTGGCCATAGCCCAAACACTGAACCTTGGTCTTGTGGCCTACTTTGGCCATAGCCCAAACAACTGAGCCTTGGTCTTATGGCCTACCTTGGCCATGGGCCAAACAATAAAGGTCTTATGGCCTACCTCAGCCATGGGCCAAAACAATGAGCCTTGGTCTTTTGGCCTACCTTGGCCATGGGCCAAACATTAAATGTCTTATGGCCTACCTTTGCCATGGGCTAAACATTTTCTTATGGCCTACCTTGGCCATAGGGAAAACAATTACAAGGGTCTTATGGCCTACCTCAGCCATGGGCCAAAACAATGAGCCTTGGTCTTTTGGCCTACCTTGGCCATGGGCCAAACATTAAATGTCTTATGGCCTACCTTGGCCATGGGCTAAACATTTTCTTATGGCCTACCTTGGCCATAGGGAAAACTATTACAAGTGTCTTATGGCCTACCTTGGCCATAGGGAAAACTATTTGGGTTACTCACTCTCCTGGCTGAGATTGAGAACATCATTAACAATAGACCACTCACTTATGTGAGTGACAACATTAATGACCCAGAACCATTAACTCCAAATCATTTGATTCGGGGAGAACAAGTTAGTCTCCTGCCGGACTACAATATAGACTCTTCAGAAGACCCAAACTGGACTCAACGACATGATGAGCTCCAGACTAAGTTACAACATTTAACTAGAGTTAAAGCTCATTTCATTAAACAGTGGAAAGCTGAGTACTTGATGGGTCTAAGGGAGAGACATAAACAAATGACTAAGAAGGATTGGTCTGACACAATTAAGGTAGGGACCTTGTTCTCATACATGACAGTACTCCAAGACAATACTGGCCTCTGGCTAGAGTTTCAGAACTCAGACCAGGGGCAGACGGGGTAACAAGAGTGGTCAAATTAAGGACTTCAACGGTGACACAACAAGAGACATTTCTCTTTTGTACCCTTTAGAGTCTGGACCCAAAACAATGGACTTTGGAGAACCTTCTCCACTGACAGTAACAACTGGAGACACTGAACTTCCAGTAACTATTCCTTTGACAGTAGGAGTGGTAACGCATCCTACTACAACATTGACAGAAACAAGACCTCAGCGACAAACAGCATTAAAGGCGCGACTATTTTTACAACAAAAAATAGATGCGGGGGAATTGTAATTTTATCTTCTAACTATCATTTTTTCTTTTCTTATGGTAAAGACCATAGACAGTTTCATCCTATGGATGTATATTTTCTCTTCTAATTAAATGCTACACTTTCTCCATGAGAAGGTGAGGATAGGCACTGTTAATCAGATTAACAGGCATTTACAGTTAAATAGTTAGCTAGTCTACACTCAGACAAAAATTGGTGACAATGACACCAAAATTTTTATCTCCCGGGGCCCCCAGTATATGGAAAACTGATGAGTGGGTAGTTGGGAGGTAATGAAAATGGTTCACTGAGTAGGTAGGTAGTTAATCTAACAATTAATAAATTCCTTTTATGTCAATAACTGGGTGGATGAAACCAATTGGTTGCTCACCAGAGTTATTCTCCACACTAGTATTTATATACTGTGTGGGAGGAGCGTGCTCGGTAATGGAGATACATTACCGCTAAACCAACCGAGGAATAAACCAAGACAACGCTGGTACAAGAAGCCCCGTGAAGAGGGGAACAAAGAGGGGAAGGAAAACGAAGAACGGGGCGAGAGGACGTACCAGCAAAGTACGCTCTCGAATGAGACAACCGGAGAAGGGAGAGACTGTAATAACTAAAAGTAAGTGACTAATATGAGTTTTAACACCAAACAGTTAAGAACATTAAATTAAGCTGGGTCAAACAAGTTAGGCCTACATTGTGACCTAAGACCCAGCATCAACTCATAGCTTAACAAAGGTGAAGGTAGATTGCCCTAACCTAATCTTGTGAGGAATCCTACTGTGGACCTCAACTTATCTGCCCGCTCTGGACCATTTCCGGAATCTCTAGGCTGACCCCTCTAGGCTAGACTTGATCTACTCTATAGTTAGACTGGAGATATAAGGGGTGGGTTAATTGTGGACCAATTCATACAGAGCACTTTTCGCAATATATATAACATCCAAATAAGTAGGTTCGGGTAAAAAAAATTTCTTATTAGATGCAATTAAAGAAAACGGGATGTCAAATTTATGTGGGTTGTCATTTTTAAATAGATGCAGCGGGAAATAGGTATTGAAAGTTGAGAGATTTTTCATTAAGAACCTTTCTACTTGTAGTTATAGTTAGGACTATTCACATTACTTTAATTATCATTTCTCTAATTTAACGGCTGTTCACAATTCCTCATAATTCTCATAATAAACGTATTTGTTTTCACACCAGTCAGGCCACTGTTTACATCAATCACACAGAATGTTCATGCTTATTGTTTTTGTCATTAGCTGTACCAATCATGTCTTTACAGACTGAAGCCTACCGTTACCCAACGTTTAAAATGTTATAATTAATGCTTTATGATATCAGATCTCGTATAAAAAGCATTATTTTCTGTACAAATGGCCACAAAAATACTTTCAATCCTAATATATGTACGTATAGTATGCAACATACGCCTTTTCACCTGTATTAAAAACGTAAAAGTATCATCATGCGATCTTAGTTTCCGCAATGACGTGAGCCCTAACATTTAATTTAAAATTATTTAACAGATCATTCGAGGGAACTGTACATCGATCTCATTAGAACTTCTGACTCATAATAACCCGCTATGCATATTTACAAGAGTCGAATTTAAATATATATATATATATATATATATATATATATATAAGGAGTTTGTATGTGGCATTCCAGCAGAAGGCAGGAAGTGTCTGAACCCTGTTTCTCCCATCACTGTCCTCCTCTTCATCTGGCCTTTTACATGCCACGTCTACCCTGTAAACAGTCCAGCAAACTCTCAAACACGCGCTTCTCACTATATCCCTTACTACACACGCATGCATCTTACACACTACACAGTCTTTTCAAAAAAGGTGTAATTTCAATAGTTTCGGAGATTCGCGATTGGCCCCTCCTTCCTGCCTGCATCGTATATAGTACCAAGCAAGTCTCTCCACAGTTTACAGGTTTCCTCATTGTCTAAAATTTATAAAGTTCTCTCTTATTGTTTTCCTTATTGTAACGGACATCACAACCGAATTTAAATAGTATTTAAGTATTATGTCGAGCAACATAGCTAGATAACCCCGCCACAGCCTAGTTTCTTTGCATAATCATGAAACAAGATTATATATATATATAACCTTTAACCTTTGGTTGGCTTCCGCCCGAATTGTTTATTCTGACGAAGGTCAAGCTTTTCACTCCACCTTAGACCTACAGTTTAACGTGGAATCCGAACCACGCCCCATCAGCAGCCCAGCGTCTTAACCACTAGGCCACCTAAGGTACCCATTTATCTACCAACCACTTTCTTTATTGTGTGGAAGAATGAACAGCTGGGTTTTGCTGCGCGCCGGCTGCCGTCGGGTCTCGAACCCTGGGCCGATGGATTCGTAGTCAGCGACGCTAACCACTACACCACCGAGGCGCATATATATATATATATACGGCAAAAGTAGTTTGAAGATTTATTCCATCACACGACTGATTATAATTATACACTTTAGAGGAGTTTGCAAATTGCATATACTTAGACAAAAGTATTAGATCTTATGATGATTTCATGTCATTATCAGCATGCTTCACTGTCCTTTCAGTCATTGTGACCGTAGAACGTACCAGAACTATGGTCTTGACAAACCACAATGTGTTAAATTTAAATATTGACTTATTGTTATTATTACATATATATGTACACGTGTTAAGAGTATTTAAATTAAATATATTGATTTAAATACATTTCGTAATAAGAGCATCTGGTAACTCTACCCCAATTTTGCTATATGAAAATGAAAATGAAAAGGTTTATTGCCAGACTATAGTCCATATGGCAAATATTATTAATACAATGACAGTTCATACACTAAGGGTAGAAATATATACAATTGATTAGAAATAATACTGCACTGTCGAAGTTAAGTGGAGCTACAGACAGACAGACGTTTTCGTACCAAGAAGTCCATAGCTTAGGCCTTAGAGGATAAATGGCAGGACTCATGGATAGCTTGGATGATCGGGTTGGTTGATTTTTTAATTCTTTGCATTAGAATGTGTTGAGCACGTCTTGTTACCTCCGGGAAGCTCGGGACATTGCGGGTAGCAAACATTTGCGAAGCTGAGCATCTCGGGGGTAATTTATGTAAGAGTCTAAAAGAACCGTTGTACAGCAAATTTAGGGTACTGCCAGAACCTTTTTTATAATTCACACAGAGCTGCAGACCGTATATATTACTGCAGAAAGTACGAAAGAGTGTGTCTTTAGCTTCACTTGTACAGAAACGAAAGCTCCTTATGGTCATATTCGCTTTAGCATACAGGCTTCGAGACTGTTTTTCTTATATCCGAGTCATCACTTAAGGAGCTGGTAATAGTTTGACCCAATTACTTAAACTCTTGTACTTCCTCAATTACTTCACCATTCATTTTAAACCTTATGTGAAAAATGCTCTGTATCAATTGGTCCACAATTAACCCACCCCTTATATCCACAGTCTAACTATAGAGTAGATTAAGTCTAGCCTTGTAGGGTCAGCCTAGAGATTCCGGAAATGGTCCAGAGCGGGCAGATAAATTGAGGTCCACAGTAGGATTCCTCACCAAATTAGGTTAGGGCAATCTACCTTCACCTTTGTTACGCTATGAGTTGATGCTAGGTCTTAGGCCACAATGTAGGCCTAATTTGTCTGACCCAGCTTAATTTACTGCGTTTACTTCTAACTGGGTTAAAAACACAATTAGTCACTTACTACTAGTTATTAGAGACCCTTTTCCCCTTTTGTTTAATTGTTGAGAGCGTACTTGCTGGTGGGGATCTTTTTCCGTTGTTTGTTCTTCCCCCTTCCCTCGTTCCGTCTTGTAACCCCGTTCCTCGTTTTCGTTCCCCCTTGTCCACCTTTTCGCTTGGCTTTTTCCACCAGCGACCTCTTGGTTTTTTGGTTGGTTGATCGGTAATGTATATCTATTACCGAGCACGCTCTTCTCACACAGTATATAAATACTAGTGTGGAGAATAACTCTGGTGAGCAACCAATTGGTTTTCATCCACCCAGTTATTGACATAAAGGAATTTAATAATTGTTCGATTAACTACCTACCTACTCAGTGAACCATTTTCGTTACATCCCAACTACCCGCACATCAGTTTTCCATATACTGGGGGCCCGGGAGATAAAAATTTTGGTGTCAATGTCACCAATTTTTATGTCTGAGTATAGACTAGCTAACTATTTGACTGTAAATGCCTGTTAATCTGATTAACAGTGACTATCCTCACCATCTCATGGAGAAGATGTAGCATTTAATTAGAAGAGAAAATATACATCCATAAGATGAAACTGTCTATGGTCTTTACCATAAGAAAAGGAAAAGTGAAAGTTAGAAGATAAATTACAATTCCCAGCATCTATTTTTTGTTGTAAAACTAGTCGCGCCTTTAATGCTGTTTGTCGCTGAGGTCATGTGTCTGTCAATGTTGTAGTAGGATGCGTTACCACTCCTACTGTCAAAGGAATAGTTACTGGAAGTTCAGTGTCTCCAGTTGTTACTGGCGGTGGAGAAGGTTCTCCAAAGTCCATTGTTTTGGGTCCAGGCTCTAAGGGGTACAAAAGAGAAATGTCTCTTGTTGTGTCACCCGTTGAAGTCCTTAATTTGACCACTCTTGTTACCCGTCTGCCCCTGGTCTGAGTTCTAAAACTCTAGCCAGAGGCCAGTATTGTCTTGGAGTACTGTCGTGTATGAGAACAAGGTCCCCTACCTTAATTGTGTCAGACCAATCCTTCTTAGTCATTTGGTTATGTCTCCCTTAGACCCATCAAGTACTCAATTTTCCGCTGTTTAATGAAATGAGCTTTAACTCTAGTTAAATGTTGTAACTTAGTCTGGAGCTCATCATGTCGTTGAGTCCAGTTTGGGTCTTCTGAAGAGTCTATATAGTAGTACGGCAGGAGACTAACTTGTTCTCCCCGAATCAAATGATTTGGAGTTAATGGTTCCGGGGTCATTAATGTTGTCACTTACATAAGTGAGTGGTCTATTGTTAATGATGTTCTCAATCTCAGCCAGGAGAGTGAACAACTCAAACAAGTGTATCTGTTTTTACCATTTGCTTTCTTCAAGCAGTTCTTTACTGCTTGTATATTCCTCTCCCAGATAGAACCATACCAAGGAGAGGCAACCGGAATATACTTCCACTTTATGTTTGAATTTTGTATATATAATTGTGTGAATTCATTGCTTAACAAATCGTGGATGACTTGTTCACCAGCCTTGAAATATGTAGCATTGTCAGTCCATACTGTCTTGGGTACTAAATATCGTGCACAGAATCTCTTAAAGACAGCAACAAAGACTCTGCTGTAAGGTCCTCCACAACATCCAGATAAACAGCTCGTGAGGCAGCACATGTAAACAGTACAATGTACATTTTTTGTTCAGTGTCAACCAACCCCACAGTCAATGCCCCCGTATAGTCAATGCCTACAGTCTCAAAGGGTCTGTTGAGAGTAACTCTCTCCTCTGGCAAAGCAGGAGGATTTGGTATCCTATAGGGCCTAGCATGAATACGCCTACATGTGATACACTCACTCAGGACTGTTTTAACAGTGATCCTTCCCTTGGGTATCCAATAAGTTTTTCTTAATGTAGTTAGTGTCTGTGGTACCCCATATGATGTACATCATTGTGTGTGTTTGCCTGATGATTAATGTTGTCAAATAGCTAAATCTAGGTAAAAGGATTGGTTGTTTGCTTTTGTAAGACAGTTTTGATTTGTCTAATCTCCCTTTACACTTTAGATGGCATTCCTCATCTCTGAACAAATTTAGATCCACAACTACTGATGGTACAGGTTCTTTTGTTTGTTTCCCATTAGTCAAGAATTCTAACTCTTTATTGTACTCCTTTTGTCGTGCATGCGCTATCCAGTACTTGGTTGCAACTTCTGTATAATTATGATTGTTTTTATGCCGTACAAAGTGCCATTTCAAGGCAATTTTGAGAATAAATCTAAAAATGAATATGACAAGAACCAACTTAGGTTCTTATGGTTCAGGGATCCATTTGATTTGAATAAAGGGCTCATAACCTATAGATTTAACGTTGTGTTGTTTGGAGCCAATTGCTCACCTAGCCTATTAGCAATGACAATTAGACATCATTTGAATCAGTTTAATAACTCTTTAACAATGAATTTCCTCAAGGAACATTTTTACGTAGACAATCTAATAGGCTCAACAACAACAAAATCTGAATTATCTGAGGTCTATGAACACTCTCAAAACATTATGCAACAAGGTAACTTTGAACTTAGTGCGTGGATTTCAAATGATGAGGAATTAAACAAAAAGATTTTAAAGGATAATAATGGTCTTACTGATCCATCAGACAGAGTTAAAACTTTAGGTATGAACTGTTATTTGGACGCATCTTCTATCAGTCATGATTCAATCTGTACTAAAGGTTTTAAACTTGATGAGGAAGTAAATATTAAAAGACAAATATTATCAGAGGCTTCAAAAAATTTTGACCCCATGGGTCTATTCCTGCCTTCAACAATAAAATCAAAGATTCTCCTCCAAGAAGTTTGGATGACAAATGTTGGGTGGGATGATCCAATAACAAATGGATAGCAAAAATTTTGGAAGAAGTTAGCTGCTGATTTAACAAAAGTGCAGAACATTAAAATTCAAAGGTGCTGTGGGTTTAGGGATAAGCCACAGAGACTTCATGTGTTTGCTGATGCAAGCACACATGCTTATGGGTACTGTGCATACCTTGTAAGTCCTACAGAAAATCATCTAATTTATGCAAAAGGGAAAGTTGCACCCCTCAAACCTACCCGAACCATACCTCAACTGGAACTATTGGCTGCTGCGTTAGCCATTAAAACCAATTCATTGCTTAAGGATGCTTACCATGTTGTGAACATAACTGATATCCACATCTGGCTTGACAGTCAGATTTGTCTTGCCTGGATACGGAATGCTAGCATTAATAGTAAGAATATCTTTGCAAGAAATAGGCTAAAAGAAATAGCTGAAGCTAATGAAAGACTACAAGTAAACTTTCACTATGTTCCAACTAAACAAAATCCAGCAGACTTTCTGACCAGAGGTTTATCCTACAAGTTGTTGAAGTCAAACAAAACTTGGTTCATGGGACCTAAGTGGCTCTGTAATACATACCAATGGCCTGTGGAACAAGTTAACTTGACATTAAATTTAATCTTTTCAAATGAAAAGGTTGAACCAATCACTAATTATGAACATTATTCTGATTTCAGCAAACTTGTCAGGGTCACAGCTTACTGTTTGAGGTTTGCTCACAACTGTTTAACTACAATAAACAACAGCTAAATAAAAACAATCATAATTATACAGAAGTTGCAACCAAGTACTGGATAGCGCATGCACGACAAAAGGAGTACAATAAAGAGTTAGAATTCTTGACTAATGGGAAACAAACAAAAGAACCTGTACCATCAGTAGTTGTGGATCTAAATTTGTTCAGAGATGAGGAATGCCATCTAAAGTGTAAAGGGAGATTAGACAAATCAAAACTGTCTTACAAAAGCAAACAACCAATCCTTTTACCTAGATTTAGCTATTTGACAACATTAATCATCAGGCAAACACACACAATGATGTACATCATATGGGGTACCACAGACACTAACTACATTAAGAAAAACTTATTGGATACCCAAGGGAAGGATCACTGTTAAAACAGTCCTGAGTGAGTGTATCACATGTAGGCGTATTCATGCTAGGCCCTATAGGATACCAAATCCTCCTGCTTTGCCAGAGGAGAGAGTTACTCTCAACAGACCCTTTGAGACTGTAGGCATTGACTATACAGGAGCATTGACTGTGGGGTTGGTTGACACTGAACAAAAAATGTACATTGTACTGTTTACATGTGCTGCCTCACGAGCTGTTTATCTGGATGTTGTGGAGGACCTTACAGCAGAGTCTTTTGTTGCTGTCTTTAAGAGATTCTGTGCACGATATTAGTACCCAAGACAGTATGGACTGACAATGCTACATATTTCAAGGCTGGTGAACAAGTCATCCACGATTTGTTAAGCAATGAATTCACACAATTATATATACAAAATTCAAACATAAAGTGGAAGTATATTCCGGTTGCCTCTCCTTGGTATGGTTCTATCTGGGAGAGGAATATACAAGCAGTAAAGAACTGCTTGAAGAAAGCAAATGGTAAAAAACAGATACACTTGTTTGAGTTGCTCACTCTCCTGGCTGAGATTGAGAACATCATTAACAATAGACCACTCACTTATGTAAGTGACAACATTAATGACCCCGGAACCATTAACTCCAAATCATTTGATTCGGGGAGAACAAGTTAGTCTCCTGCCGTACTACTATATAGACTCTTCAGAAGACCCAAACTGGACTCAACGACATGATGAGCTCCAGACTAAGTTACAACATTTAACTAGAGTTAAAGCTCATTTCATTAAACAGCGGAAAACTGAGTACTTGATGGGTCTAAGGGAGAGACATAACCAAATGACTAAGAAGGATTGGTCTGACACAATTAAGGTAGGGGACCTTGTTCTCATACATGACAGTACTCCAAGACAATACTGGCCTCTGGCTAGAGTTTTAGAACTCAGACCAGGGGCAGACGGGGTAACAAGAGTGGTCAAATTAAGGACTTCAACGGGTGACACAACAAGAGACATTTCTCTTTTGTACCCCTTAGAGCCTGGACCCAAAACAATGGACTTTGGAGAACCTTCTCCACCGCCAGTAACAACTGGAGACACTGAACTTCCAGTAACTATTCCTTTGACAGTAGGAGTGGTAACGCATCCTACTACAACATTGACAGACACATGACCTCAGCGACAAACAGCATTAAAGGCGCGACTAGTTTTACAACAAAAAATAGATGCTGGGGAATTGTAATTTATCTTCTAACTTTCACTTTTCCTTTTCTTATGGTAAAGACCATAGACAGTTTCATCTTATGGATGTATATTTTCTCTTCTAATTAAATGCTACATCTTCTCCATGAGATGGTGAGGATAGTCACTGTTAATCAGATTAACAGGCATTTACAGTCAAATAGTTAGCTAGTCTATACTCAGACATAAAAATTGGTGACATTGACACCAAAATTTTTATCTCCCGGGGCCCCCAGTATATGGAAAACTGATGTGTGGGTAGTTGGGATGTAACGAAAATGGTTCACTGAGTAGGTAGGTAGTTAATCGAACAATTATTAAATTCCTTTTATGTCAATAACTGGGTGGATGAAACCAATTGGTTGCTCACCAGAGTTATTCTCCACACTAGTATTTATATACTGTGTGACAAGAGCGTGCTCGGTAATAGATATACATTACCGATCAACCAACCAAAAAACCAAGAGGTCGCTGGTGGAAAAAGCCCAGCGAAAAGGTGGACAAGGGGGAACGAAAACGAGGAACGGGGTTACAAGACGGAACGAGGGAAGGGGGAAGAACAAACAACGGAAAAAAGATCCCCACCAGCAAGTACGCTCTCAACAATTAAACAAAAGGGGAAAAGGGTCTCTAATAACTAGTAGTAAGTGACTAATTGTGTTTTTAACCCAGTTAGAAGTAAACGCAGTAAATTAAGCTGGGTCAGACAAATTAGGCCTACATTGTGGCCTAAGACCTAGCATCAACTCATAGCGTAACAAAGGTGAAGGTAGATTGCCCTAACCTAATTTGGTGAGGAATCCTACTGTGGACCTCAATTTATCTGCCCGCTCTGGACCATTTCCGGAATCTCTAGGCTGACCCCTACAAGGCTAGACTTAATCTACTCTATAGTTAGACTGTGGATATAAGGGGTGGGTTAATTGTGGACCAATTGATACAGAGCATTTTTCACATAAGGTTTAAAATGAATGGTGAAGTAATTGAGGAAGTACAAGAGTTTAAGTAATTGGGTCAAACTATTACCAGCTCCTTGAGTGATGACTCGGATATAAGAAAACAGTCTCGAAGCCTGTATGCTAAAGCGAATATGACCATAAGGAGCTTTCGTTTCTGTACAAGTGAAGCTAAAGACACACTCTTTCGTACTTTCTGCAGTAATATATACGGTCTGCAGCTCTGTGTGAATTATAAAAAAGGTTCTGGCAGTACCCTAAATTTGCTGTACAACAGTTCTTTTAGACTCTTACATAAATTACCCCCGAGATGCTCAGCTTCGCAAATGTTTGCTACCCGCAATGTCCCGAGCTTCCCGGAGGTAACAAGACGTGCTCAACACATTCTAATGCAAAGAATTAAAAAATCAACCAACCCGATCATCCAAGCTATCCATGAGTCCTGCCATTTATCCTCTAAGGCCTAAGCTATGGACTTCTTGGTACGAAAACGTCTGTCTGTCTGTAGCTCCACTTAACTTCGACAGTGCAGTATTATTTCTAATCAATTGTATATATTTCTACCCTTAGTGTATGAACTGTCATTGTATTAATAATATTTGCCATATGGACTATAGTCTGCAATAAACCTTTTCATTTTCATTTTCATATAGCAAAATTGGGGTAGAGTTACCAGATGCTCTTATTACGAAATGTATTTAAATCAATATATTTAATTTAAATACTCTTAACACGTGTACATATATATGTAATAATAACAATAAGTCAATATTTAAATTTAACACATTGTGGTTTGTCAAGACCATAGTTCTGGTACGTTCTACGGTCACAATGACTGAAAGGACAGTGAAGCATGCTGATAATGACATGAAATCATCATAAGATCTAATACTTTTTGTCTAAGTATATGCAATTTGCAAACTCCTCTAAAGTGTATAATTATAATCAGTCGTGTGATGGAATAAATCTTCAAACTACTTTTGCCGTATATATATATATATATATGCGCCTCGGTGGTGTAGTGGTTAGCGTCGCTGACTACGAATCCATCGGCCCAGGGTTCGAGACCCGACGGCAGCCGGCGCGCAGCAAAACCCAGCTGTTCATTCTTCCACACAAAAGAAAGTGGTTGGTAGATAAATGGGTACCTTAGGTGGCCTAGTGGTTAAGACGCTGGGCTGCTGATGGGGCGTGGTTCGGATTCCACGTTAAACTGTAGGTCTAAGGTGGAGTGAAAAGCTTGACCTTCGTCAGAATAAACAATCGGGCGGAAGCCAACCAAAGGTTAAAGGTTATATATAATATAATCTTGTTTCATGATTATGCAAAGAAACTAGGCTGTGGCGGGGTTATCTAGCTATGTTGCTCGACATAATACTTAAATACTATTTAAATTCGGTTGTGATGTCCGTTACAATAAGGAAAACAATAAGAGAGAACTTTATAAATTTTAGACAATGAGGAAACCTGTAAAACTGTGGAGAGACTTGCTTGGTACTATATACGATGCAGGCAGGAAGGAGGGGCCAATCGCGAATCTCCGAAACTATTGAAATTACACCTTTTTTGAAAAGACTGTGTAGTGTGTAAGATGCATGCGTGTGTAGTAAGGGATATAGTGAGCGCGCGTGTTTGAGAGTTTGCTGGACTGTTTACAGGGTAGACGTGGCATGTAAAAGGCCAGATGAAGAGGAGGACAGTGATGGGAGAAACAGGGTTCAGACACTTCCTGCCTTCTGCTGGAATGCCACATACAAACTCCTTATATATATATATATATAATATATATATATATATATATTTAAATTCGACTCTTGTAAATATGCATAGCGGGTTATTATGAGTCAGAAGTTCTAATGAGATCGATGTACAGTTCCCTCGAATGATCTGTTAAATAATTTTAAATTAAATGTTAGGGCTCACGTCATTGCGGAAAACTAGATCGCATGATGATACTTTTACGTTTTTAATACAGGTGAAAAGGCGTATGTTGCATACTATACGTACATATATTAGGATTGAAAGTATTTTTGTGGCCATTTGTACAGAAAATAATGCTTTTTATACGAGATCTGATATCATAAAGCATTATTAATTATAACATTTTAAACGTTGGGTAACGGTAGGCTTCAGTCTGTAAAGACATGATTGGTACAGCTAATGACAAAAACAATAAGCATGAACATTCTGTGTGATTGATGTAAACAGTGGCCTGACTGGTGTGAAAACAAATACGTTTATTATGAGAATTATGAGGAATTGTGAACAGCCGTTAAATTAGAGAAATGATAATTAAAGTAATGTGAATAGTCCTAACTATAACTACAAGTAGAAAGGTTCTTAATGAAAAATCTCTCAACTTTCAATACCTATTTCCCGCTGCATCTATTTAAAAATGACAACCCACATAAATTTGACATCCCGTTTTCTTTAATTGCATCTAATAAGAAATTTTTTTTACCCGAACCTACTTATTTGGATGTTATATATATATATATATGATAATAATAATAATAACAAGATTAGTTGCAGCTAATAGTCTTTAGAAGAAAGTTAAACTTCACAAATAACCTGAAAACAAATACTGAGAGAAATATATAGCAAGATTGGGGGTATAGTTGCCAGATGCTTTTATTACGAAGGGAATTGAAATCAATATATTTAATTTAAATACTCTTAACACGTGTACATATATATATGTAATAATAACAATAAATCAATATTAGTAATAATATTTAAGTGGATGTTTAGCGGAGGATAACAGAATTGATGCTTCAGATTCAAAGCTGTTACGCAGCTTGATGTTCTTTTTAGCATATGCAATTTTATAACGAAATTTGCTGTATAGTAAAATTATTAATTCACATACCAGAAGATAGCATGTGAAAGTGAATGTAATGGTATATATCAGCGTAAATAACAGAAAACTACATTTTTAAAAGTAAATAAACAAATATGCGTGTACTATATGTATATATTGTATTTGAAGGTCATCTCGTTTGAAAATAAGCCAGTTTCCCTTAAAAAAGAGAGAAATTAATTTATTTAAATTAAAATGATAAGTATTTATTTTATTTTTCATAATGCAGATCTTAAACAAAGAACTTGTATTAGGTTTAAAATATGATCACTCTGATTTTCATTTATGTATTATTCGCAAATTGAAAATAGACGAGAATTGGATGTGTTGATGCGCAATGTGGTTAGGCTTATTAAAACCTTTCAGATATTCGTTTCCATTTCTACTGTCTTCTAACTTGCTTGAACAGAAAGTACTTGAATGTATGTATGTTTTTTCATGTTTGTTCTTGTTTGCCTCATGAAAGAACTTTTTGAAGGAGGAAGGCCAGGATCAACCGTTCTTAAATTTTTTTGAATGAAGGTGAAAACGATTTCCCCCCCCCCCTCCAAGGAGGATGGGGCCATGAAAGGGGCCCTCAAGGGGCAAATGCCCTTCATTAAGGACAGTGAGACCCCATAAATGGGCTAAGAACTTAAGTAAGGGGGCCCCCCTCATACAGAAGGCTATGCCTTCAGGGGGGCCCCTTCAGGGGCAGGACTTCAGAGCACCCCAACTTCCTCTCCCCAAACTTCATTAAGGACAGTGAGACCCCATAAATGGGCTAAGAACTTAAGTAATGGGGCACCCCTCATACAGAAGGCTATGCCTTCGGGGGGCCCCTTCAGGGGCAGGATTTCAGAGCACCCCAACTTCCTCTCCCCAAACGCGCCCATACTACTTGCTTGCACACATTCGGCAGCTCTTCACCTGCTTTCAATAAACTGTAATCACCCATCCACCTCATAGTCCAGACCTCTCGGATTTTCATTTCTTTGGACCTTGAAGACCTCCAAAAATGCTGCAGCCCAATGCTTCATTAAGATACAAATTCTACCGAAGGAGGGGTCTACTTCCCCCTCTCCAGATGGCAAAAGTACTCAGTGTGAAAGGGAAGTATTTTGAGGAATAGAGTAGGCGTGGCGCTTAATGTACCAATTTTTATTTTCATTCAACCATTTGGACTTTTATTAAAAAGGGACGTGCTGAAACTTGGGTCACCCTAGTACATATTCAGTTTGAGCTTATTTCACAGAAATCTCAAGTTTCAGTTAAAATACTGATAACTAGAGCTTCAAACATAATTTACTGACTGAAAACGTTTCAAAAAATTTTTTTTTCCCTTATCAGTGCCCAAAAAATGTTATACAAAAATAGTTAAAAAAAATTCTTGTAATTATTAAATATGATTACTAAATATAAAATTGACTTTTATAATGGCTATAAAGAAACTGTTATTTTGTAAGATGATTTACCGATTGGTAAGCTATAAATTATTTTCTATATTTACAATAATATCTGTATGAGTTTTAAGCGTTACTCGAGGAGATGAGTATAGATTGTTGATGATCAAATAAAGAACTAAGTTATTGTTAGATGATACATTAACCTTCGAATACAATCAGGCCTAAAAGATCTCCTCCTAGGTCTTCACAGGCAATCCCAAAATTAAAACTTATGTTAAGAGGAAATGCTAGTGTTGCTCACAAATTCTTTACAATGAAATTTGCATCGTTTTTCCGCGTCTATTTCTTAAGTGTTGTACAAACTTCAATCTAAGTGGATAAAAACCTTTAGAGTTGTTTTAACTGATTATATAAAACTGCAGTAACCGGAGTTATTTAGTTGTTGTTGTTGTTGTTGTTTAGCCGATCAGCCCACCCTGATCGAGCAAGCCGGCGGCACGCAGGTAACCGATCGCCCTCTCCGGAGTGGACCAGAGGTTCAGCGCACTCGTGATGTTGTGTTGTGTTCGTTGTTGTGCTAGAGCGGTACAGTCCGTCATAATGTGTTCAATTGTTTGTGGTGTGTCTTGGCACAGGTGGCAGGTGTCGTCTATGGAGTTGTCTAGTCTGTATTTATATGTCCATAAGTTGGGGTGATGTCCACATCGGAATCGTGCTAAGTTAACTCGATCCGATCTGCTCAGGCTGATCTCTGACCTGTTAATGGGCGGCGGCTTCGCACCTAGGACCGCATTCGGACCGAGTCGTGTCAGTGCTTTGTGGGTTAGGTGTGTGTGTGTGTTTTCTGTACTCTGTGATGTCTGTGGGGCGTGGTATGGAATGGAGTATTTGGTTATAATGTCTCTCTGGTGTTACCTTAATGGTGCGAGGTGTTGGTGCATGATTGTACATGTAGTGGCAAGGGTGTTGTGGGTTAGTTGTCGCTGCTGCCATGAATTGTGTTCCCCTCATGTCTAAATGTTCCCTAACTTTTAGTATTTTTGTTTCTGTGTGCAGGTGTTCTATTGGTGTTGTTTGAGTGCATCCTGTAATGATACGAAGTGCGTTGTTTTGTATTGTTTGTAAGGTGTTTATGTGTGTGTTTGAGATAATGGGTGCCCAGCATGGGCTAGCATAGTCCATAACTGAGCGAATATATTGTTTGTAGATGAGTGATGTTGTTTCCTGCTGGTGTCCAAAGTTTGTGCCTGTTAGTACCCTAAGCGTGTTAAGTCTTGACGTCCATTTGTTTTTAATGTCCTGAATGTGGTTTGCAAAGATAATGATGTGTTGTATGTGACACTAGTATTTTGGTTCTGTGAGTGTGGAATGTTGATGTTGTTTAGTGTAAGTTGTGGAATTACCTGGTGTTCTTTTGTGTTGCTTGTAAGCAAGGTGATGGTTGATTTTGTGGGCGCTACTTTGAGTCTATTGTGTGTGAGCCAGTCTTGTATACTGTTTATGTATGTTTGTAGGTTATTTGTAGCGGTGTCGATGTTGTTGTGGGTGGATGTTAGAGTGATATCATCTGCATATGATGATAAGGTAAGCTTGTTATCTATGGGTGTTGGAATGTCATGCATGTATAAGTTGAAGAGTGTTGGTGAGAGAACAGAGCCTTGAGGAACCCCGTTCGGAAAAAGCTTGTTTTTGGATGACTTGCCATTAAATGTGACATGTGAGTATCTTCCTGAGAGATAGTTGCTCAGCCACCTTTTGGTGTTATTGTGCATGTTTGTGTTGAGTATTTTGTTTATGAGAGGGAAGCGTGGGATAGCATCAAATGCTTTACTAATGTCTATTGTTGCTAATAGTGTACGTTGAGCTGGTCTTCTAGAGTTGATGCCATCCATGATGTGCTGCGTCAGGTTAGTGAGTAATGTCGTGGTTGAGTGGTGAGGTCTGAATCCATGTTGAGTAGGCGATAGTGGTATGTGTGGGTTGGTGATTTGTAAGGTTAGTCTTTCTGTTACTTTGGAAGGTGTGCATAGTAAAGTAATGGGTCTATAGGAAGCTGGTTCTGTTGGATTTTTGTTTGGTTTGAGTAGTGTAATAATTTTACCTTGTTTCCATATGTCAGGAATAATACAGTGTTGGTATGAATATGTGCTGCTATTTGTGAGAGCTAGTATTCCTTGTGGGCCCAAGTGTTTAAGGTGTATGTTAGATATGTTGTCTGGTCCAGTAGCCTTCGAATTTTAATGTTTTTGATGATCTTGGTGGTCTGGTCTGTATTGAAGGGTGTAATGGTCGTGTCGAGTCTGTAGGTTTTCTTGTGTCTGGCTGTTTGTTTGTCTGCGTGTTTCTGGTTGTTGTCTCTGTTTAAGTGACTTATCTTTGCGTAGTGATTAACTAGAATGTTAGCTTGTTGTGTGTATGTTGGGATATTATTTTGGCTGCGACAGATAGCTGCGTGTGAGGTGTGAATGCCGCTGTTAGAGTGGGTAATGCTGTTTATAGTCTTGTATAGCCTGTATGTATCTGTGGAGTGGTTTAGTGTTGTTATGAATTCCCTGAATGTTTCTGTTTGTTTTTCTTTGAGTTTGTTGTTTATTTCTGTGTTGAGCTGTTGTATCTGCTGCTTTATGGCTTCTGTGTGTGGTGTTTGTGTGTTATGTTTGAGGTTGTTACGTTGCCTTATGAGGTGGGCTATTTCTCTAGTGTAATTTGGGTTGTATTTCCTAATGTTGCCCTTGGGTATGATTTGTTTGCATTATTGATAATCTGATTAAATGTCTTGAGTGTTGTATCGATGTTTATGATGGGTGTGCTGTTTAATGTGGTGAATTGTTCCTCAGTCTGTATTTTGAACTGTTCCCAATCAGCTTTCTTGTAATTTCTGTAAGTGTGCCTAAGGCTGTTGGGGCAGAGTGTAGAATGTGTTGTAATGATGATGGGCCAGGTGGTCTGATGACAGTTGTTTTTTCTGTTCTCCATTGTGTATGTGTTGCTAGTGAGGGGAACAGAACGTTATGTCTGGGAGGAGTTTGAGTATCCTGCTTGATGTGGTATGTGTGTATGTTTCTGTATTGTTAAGAATGAAGAGCTGTTTAGTTGTGTGGCTATGTTGGCGCCTCTGGTGTTGTTTTGGTTGTGCAGGTACCAACTAGTGTCTTTTGCGTTGAAGTCTCCTCCTAAGATGACATTAGTGAGAGAGGCAAGATTGTGTAACTGTGGATTGTAATTGGCTGGCACCTGAGGTGAACTATCTGGTGGGATGTAAATGTTGATTAGTGTGGTGTTGTGTTTTGCGCGTGTTTAATGTTAACTGCCTGTATTTCTATCGTGTTATCTGCTTGGATTGTGTTTGTAATGTTTTGGGTAGCATCAGTGTAGCTAATGCTTTTACGTATGTAAGTGATGAGTCCACCCCCGTTACCCCCAGTACGATCTTGACGGATCGCCGTGAAGTCAGGGATGGGGGTGTTTTGTGTGTGCGTTTTAGTTTTGTTTCTTGTATAAGTGCTATGTGAATGTTTTGTTTGTGTACGAATTCCCTAAGCTGCATGATTTTGTTTGTGAGGCCATCTACGTTGTACTGTAATATGTTAATATTATACTTCTGTATGTGTCTCATGGTGCTATTGTGTCTATGTCTTTGTGTATGGTGACATGTGTAAGTTGTAGTGGGGCCTGGATTAGTCTTAACCCTAGATAGGTAACCTGGGGTATTTTCCACCCCGGCAAAACATGTTTTTGCTTGTCAGACCCACGCCACGCTGCGCACATGCGCGTTTTTCCCAGTAGCTGCAGTGTTTGTAAAGACCTCTGTGAGGGAGGGTGTGTCAAGTTGTGCACTCCATAGCTAGGTGAGATATAAGGCCCCAAAGTGCGTTCTGGGGTGGAAACTACCCCAGACTGGAAAGTGACTTTAGAACTTTATAGAATGGATGTTCCATCTTTTGATGACTTTTTGGAAGATGAAAGTAATGTGAATGATGTGGATGATGTTGAAGAGGATGATATTTCGTGCAGTGATGATGATGAAGAGTATGTACCTCCCCGGAATGAGATGGACACTGATGGCTCTAGTGACAGTGATAATGGGGTTGCCCATGCCCAGCCCCAGCAAACAACACAACGGACAAATACTGCAGCACCTACAGCTCCTGCACAGCCCTCCACATCTGCTTCTCATACACCAACAAGGACGGGACCACCACAACCGAAAAGGAGGCGCACAACACAGACATCTACAGCAGGCCCAGAAGAACCTAACCTGGTGGTGAAATTTACATCTAAACAGCTACGTGGGAGAAATGGACACCTGTGGAGCACACAGCTTCCTGCTAGAGCTACTGTAAGAACACCACAATGAAACATTGTTAACTTTCGAACAGGACCTACAGTTGTTCCTCAAATAGCCAGCACCCCACTCAAGTGCTTTGAACTTCTCTTCACTGACAATTTGATTGACATCTTGGTGACACATACAAACGAAGCAATCATGAACACAGTCCCAAATATGCAACACAAAAAGCCTCAGTGGGCAGGGTAACTTACAATGAAATGAGGGCCTTCATTGGGTTACTTATAATGTCGGGGATGAAGCAAGACAATCATGTCACTTCAGCAGAGATGTTTAGCACAACGTTTGGATGTCCTCTGTACAGAGCAGCTATGAGTGAGAGAAGATTTTGTTTCTTGATTCGTTGCCTAAGGTTTGACGACAGTGCAACACGTGAGGCAAGAAGGAAAGATGACAAACTAGCCCCAATAAGGGACTTTTGGGACATGTTCATAGAAAACTGTGGCAACAACTATGTACCAGGCCCGAACCTTACAGTTGATGAACAGTTGTTGGGATTTCGTGGAAGATGTCCATTTCGTATGTACATATCAAATAAACCTGCTAGGTATGGTCTAAAACTGCTAATGGTGTGTGATAATGATTCAAAATATATGCTCAAAGCCATACCATACCTGGGAAAAAGTACCAAACCTCCCCCTAATATGAGCCTGGGACAATATTTCACCAGTGAATTAGTCAAACCCTACAAAAATTCTCACAGAAAATTACAGCAGACAATTGGTTCACAAGTATACAGCTAGTGAAAGACCTGCAAACCAACTTTGGCATGACATATGTGGGGACACTACGTGCAAATAAACCACATATCCCCCCCAAAGATGCTGGAGAAGAATGTCATCGAACCTGGCCAGTCTGGATTTGTCTCTGATGGCTCCACAACACTGGTGTCCCACAAGCCTAACAAAAGAAAGAAATTTGTGCTCCTCTTATCCACTATGCATGGGCAACCTACAATTGATTTGCAACTAAAAAAACCTGAAATTGTTATGTATTACAATAGCACAAAAGGAGGGTCGACTCCTTTGACCAGATGTGTAGTACCTACTCATGCAGCAGAAAAACGAGACGCTGACCCCTCTGTCTCTTCTATGGAATCGTAAATGCAGGAGGTATAAACTCTTACATCATCTGCAATGACAACAAAGAAAACTGGGCGAACAAACACTAACGACGTGAATACATGAAGACTTTGGCAATAGAGTTGATAAAGCCTGGGCAGAAGAACGTATGGGCTTCCCTACAATCATGAGGTCCACAGCCATGTTGATTAGGGACATCTACAACATCAACATCCACTTTCATGATCAAGCAGCTGCCTCTACCTCTGAGAAGCCCAAGAGATGCCTACTGTGTACCAGGAAGGGGACAAAAAGACCAAAAAGAGGTGCACAGCTTGCAACCGCCCTGTGTGCATCGACCACTCCACACTTACCTGCCGCGACTGCCAGTAAGCAAAGGTAAGAGTAATTTATTAACATTTTCTGCTTTGCAATGTATTGTAGACATCAAAATGTATGCTTCATCCACATACGACAATATTTAATGGGGCATAAAGGGCATATTATGCCGATTTCAAAAAATGTAAAAATTACATCAAGTGATTTTAGGTCTTTTTTGGCTTCCTTTCTAGACCTTACTGTGCATCCTTGGTGATTGTGATGTGGGCTACAGAGTTCCCTATCTTCGCCTGTTTGTGCCACTACAGGGATGGGATTGTACCTCAGCTCCTTCACAGTAATCTCGGAATTTCAAAAAATGTTCATTTTTTTCTAAAAACTATTTTTCATTAATTGTTTTAAAAATAGTTTAATTATAATTTTCATAAAGGTCTAGTATTAACATAAAGTACTAAGTTCAAGGTTTATTCTTGTATTTGTTTTACAGCAATAAATGTACAATTACTATTTTTTTTTTTTCCCTTCATGGGGTTCATTCCACCCCAGGTTACCTGAATAAGGACTGTATCAGAAGGTTACCTATCTAGGGTTAATGTCGCCAGAGAGTAAGAGTAGTTCGGGGAGCACGCAATTGTTCCCTGTAATTGAAAAAATAGCACGCTGAGAATAGGTCCGGCCCCGGGAGCCGATCGGCACTCTGACCGTGCCACGCAACAGGCCGTCGACTGCCAGTCTGGCCAACCGTAGACAGCCCGCTGCACGGAGATTTGATGAAGTTTGGCCACCAGCGCGTTGATGTTTTGGTTTGACGTCGCCTCTTCGCGTTGACGTGTCCTGCGCTGGAGGATGCAGCCACTGTTTAGAAGCTTCCTCGTCAGCTGCTAGGAGTTATTTAGTTGTTTTGGTTGCCTCACCTCACCTTTTCAGTCGCCTCTCAATTTTAAAGGTAGTAGTTTGAGAGTTGGTCCTGATCATCTTAATGCAATATACTAAAAACCTCGTAAAAAACTCTCTTCTAAATAAAGTTCGCGTTTTCATACTTTTGCTTTGAACTTTAAATTTCCCAAAAATATGATATGCTTCATCTTTTGTACAAAAATTGTCTTGGCTTTTATGCTGCAAGTTTAAATCAAAGCATTCAATGTAAAGTTTTTTCCAACTCATTTTGTACTTCTTTTTCAAATTTTTTAGTTTGAAAAATAAATTGAACTTAAATTCATATAACGCTAAACATTTTTCCTTTCGTACATTTCGTTTTCCCTATAAATTTGGACATAACATGTTTTCCGTACATATATGAAGTTTTCCTAGTTCCTCCCATCAATTTCAAAGGAAAAAGTTACCTTGTCCCACCTTTTCCCTCAAAACAGTTACTTCTTTCATATTTTCCTGTAAAGTTTTTACTGGAAAGTCCTCTATAATTAGTAGTTTTCCCACAAGTTTCAAAAGCATTCGGTGTCAAGGGTTTTTCGTGTAATTTTTTCTGTTTTGAATTTTTTATTTTGAAAATTTAAGTAACTCTGAACTTTTTTCTTAAGATTTTCCTATGAATTTGGACATAACACGTTTCTTGCCTCTAGAAAAATATATCCTAAAGGGTTAAATGAAAACCGATAAGCAGTTTTTTCTATAAATATTTAAATTTATCGTGGTACATCCAATTTTTACTCTCTTCTGAAAAATACAATTATTTCTACTAAATAGCCATGAAAAATAACAATAACATCGAATTTTACAACGAAAATTACTTACGAAGAAGTAAAAACAGATTTCTTTTCGATTTAATAAAATAAAAAAAATACATATACAAACAATATCATCTCCCTTTAAATTTAACCACAGAGAAAACTACCCAACGCCGTCATTTCGTTCGCTGCTCAGCGAAATACATAGGCAACTCCAGCAGCTAGTTTCAATTAAGGAGTGATGAACATCGAGCAATTTCCGCTAGAACTTCCTACCCACTCAATGAATCTTCCAAATCATGAACCAGAGACCACTTTACTTCTGCCAATCATTCACTTGACCGCCAACGCCAGAGCTCATTCGGTATCGCCGCCGTTTCCCTATAGCTGAAAGAATAAATCAGAATATTGGTTTTCCGTCAATGTTTCAAAAAATAACATTTTAAGCAAATAAAAATGATAAAGAAAATAACTAATAAATAAATATAATCGGTCAGAAACGGTTGAACGGAATTAAAAAAGAATAACAAAAATAGTAAACCGAAATATTAAAACACTGAAATAAAGAAATTATTATTAAAAATTTCATATACACACACACACACATATATATATATATATATATATATATATATATATATACATATATACACATGTGTGTGTGTGTGTGAAAATGATAATTCTAACCTTTTTTTGCATATAAGGCTCAAACTCGCATGACATTCTGTGTATAAAATTCATGCAAGTTTGGAAAATAATAAAAAATTTTCTTCGTATTTTTGCTAAGTAATTTCCTATCCAATACTTGATAAGTTTATTTTTTTTTTTTTTAATAACCTAATCATTTTTTATATTAAGCTTAATCATGTAATCGTGTTAAATTCTGCAATGTTCATTTTTCTTATGTATTCTCTTTTAAATCATAAAGGATGAAGTCGTATCCTGAATCAGCCTTTATTGTTAAATTTTAAAAATTTAATTTTAATAAAATGCATAACTTAATTTCCATTTTTAGTTGACACCCCAAATCATGATAACATCAGATTTTTCAATATGCTGTTACAGCAGAATTTGCCTTCATTTTCAATTATTTTGCTTTATCAGTTTCTGCAAGAGCCACATAATATGGATTGAGTTAGCAAAAGAATTCAGCCTATTAAGAATCGAAAAAAACGAGTCAACATTAAATAATAATGACGTCATCAAATTAAATCTTGTATAAACCATTGTAAACTTTCAGATTATTATTCTGTTCTGTCTGATCTGACCTAGAGCCTGAAAGCATACCCTGTAATATTTTCGAAGCAGAAAAAGTCGGTAAAAGATAGCTTTAACTATACCCTTGAGTCCGTATTTTCCAAAGTATTTTTGTTAGAATAACAGCACTTTCAAGAAGCAGTAAAATTAGGAATCAGTAAGTCTTAAGACTAAGACCAGTATTGCCTCACAAACTTCTCCGATACGCTACAAATAGAATCGGGGAACCGTCAGATAACCTAATAGATTTTCGCAGAATCCTCCGATTCGCTGCAAGAAGAAATCAGGATGTCGTACAAAGCAATTATTAAGATTCCCTAGGCCCCTACGCAGTACCAGCTGCCACAGAGAGAAAGCTGTCGCTGCCACCTAACCAGAACCCCCGTCAACTTCGAACCCCCCAAGGCCATCAGCGGAGGGTTAATATATATATATATATATACACACACACATCACAATTCTCAACTAGAAAAACATTCTAACAGTGAGTGCATGAGTGCATACTCTATTTTAATGTAATGCTGGGGTTGTTTAACCTTCTTCGTAACATCTAAGGTCGTATGACGGAAGGAGCGTGCAGCTTTACGTGGGATCCGCTCCACGGGTCGCTACCTAAATGGAAGGCAGAGAATGGTCTCCCATCCAACTACTCTCCACACCCAATGTCGCTTTACTTCGCTGATCGACGGGAAGCGTTGTTACGATATTGGCCACGACTTGGCCCCCCCCCTCTAAATTCTATTGTAACGAAGGTGAATGTAATTCTTCTGACATTGTCTGTCTGTATAACGAATACACTCCACTTTAGGATGGTACATCACAAATACAACCAGGTAAAATCGGCGAACACATTAAAATTGGTCAAAGAAAATGGCAGGCAAAGATATTTTAAATAACTTCAAAACCCTTTATCAAATGTAAATTTTGAATCTCTTCTCATCAAGATACTCAGCAAAGTTTTGAATTTTTGGAATATAATATACACTACGGTATGATGTCTTGCGCAACTATATTTTTATTATTATACAGGGTGATTATTACAAATAATCTCTCCGATTTTAAACATTTATTATGAAAAACTAACAAAGCTATAGCGAAAAGCAAGATATACAAATACAGTAAAGAATATTTCAGGGAATTTTTATTTGTAATATTGAACACGTCAGATATAGCCCTAAAGTTAACATGTTTTGTGCTCTGACCGATGAGAAAGTGTACGGGCCATTCTTCTTTGCTGAACAAACAATTAACGGTATCATTTACCGCAATATGCTACAGCTGTGGCTGATGCCCCAGCTGCTAGAGGACAAAGCTGATGTGTGGTTTCAGCAGGATGGTGCGCCATACTATTTCCATAATAAGGTTACATCATTCCTGAATGAGCAGTTGCCTGAGCGTTGGATCGGACGTGAGGGACCCATTCCTTGGCCGGCTCGTTCGCGCGATCTAACCTCCTTGACTTCTTCCTCTGGGGCTATGTCAAAAATGAAGTTTTTGTTCCACCAATGGCAACAATTTTGGAACTTTTGAAGGAAAGGATACGTGAGGCTGTTAGAAAAGTTCAGTATGATATGCTACAAAATGTATGGAGGGAAACAGAATACCGCTTTGATGTCTACATAGCCACAAAAGAAGCTCCTATTAAACTTCAGTAGCTTGTAAATAAAACTTTTCGAGTTCTTTATTTGTATATTTTGCTTTTCGCTGTAGCTTTGTTAGTTTTTACATAATAAATGTTTAAAATCGGGAAGATCGTTTGTAATCACCCGGTATATTAATTTTGAACGTTGTTTCACTTTTCATTTTATTTACATATGATAAATGTTTTTATTTTATTTACATGCTTGTAATCTAATTCGAATTTAGATTTTAGTCCTTTGAAAATGTCGAAATCTGCAAAAGAAATGCATTCAGAAAGTTAGGAAAGGCTTCAAAAGACTTATGAAAGTTCATGCTGATACTACAGGTTTACAAAATCCTCAGTTATTGATGAGCAAGGAGGGTTCGAAGGTGGAAGAGTCTGTGTGGAGCGAGTGTTCACAGTGACACGAGTGATCGAGAAAGAGAAAGCATGTGAAAGGGATTGCAAGATATACATGGCTTTTAAGGATCATGAGAAAGTGTATAACAGTAAATAGAGAAGCATTGTGGTAGATCTTGGGTGCATAGTATGGGGTTGGTGGTAGACTCATGAATGCATGAAAAGTTTCTATGATGAAAGTAATGCATGTGTGAGAGTAAATGAAGAATTGAGTGAATGGTTTGATATAAGTTTTGGTGTGCGTGAAGGATGTGTGATGTCTCCGTGGTCATTCAATCTATTTATGGATGGAGAGAGGTGAAAGTGCGATTGCTAGAAAGAGGAATGAATCTGGTGTGTGATAGGAATAGGTGGTACCTGTCGAATCTGTTGTATGCGGACGATGCTGTGCTATTTGTTCAGGGTGAGTTTAATATGCATGAGTGTAATATGCAAGAGGCTGTTAAGAGTTTTTTGGCAGTGTGTGAAAAAAGATTGTTGGAAATGAATGTGGGTAAGAGTAAGAATTGATTGTGGAGAGAGAGAGGGAAATTCGGACTATCATGCCATGGTTAATGGTGAAACACTGGAGGTGGTACTGTCTTTTAAGCATCTAGGTGCGTGTGAACTGAACCAAAGAGGAACGAGTACCGATGAAGTTAATTTTAGAGTGAATCAAGGAAGAAAGTTGCCGAGTGTGCTGGAAGCCTACAGCTTCTTTATGCTACTCTCACTTGTACATCATCCTACTTGTATCCCCCAATCACCTTAGAGATAGGCTTGACATTCTGCATTTATTTCCAACCACACACTCTGTTAGGCTCTTGTCCTACCGTTCCAGTTCGGCCTTTGGGTCCTCCCAAGAGGAGGCATCTTTGGCACTTGAGTGCCACCGATTGGGAGGATCTTAGGCTGTACTTCTTAGATTCCGCATGAAATGATTACTTCTTTTGTACTCAAAATTTTTTTTTAGGTATATGTGTTCCTCAAGGGACTCTCTACGGGGGATATTCTTGCATATCTCTGACTCTTGGTCATCCTCCGTTTGGGATTTTGGTGAAACCATTGTATTGCTCTAGACCAGGGATGGGGAACCTTTATTGCTTGGCGGGCAAAGTTCAACTAAAATACTCCCCACTGGGAAAATTGCAGCTTTAAAAATAGTTTGGGACATAATTAAGATGTAAGTACTCTATGATTTTAAATAATGAAATTGTCCGCGGGCAATTAAAAACTAGGCCGCGGGCGGCAAGTTCCCACCCCTGCTCTGGACTTATCAAAAGCTTTTGATAGATAGAGAAATCCTTAATTTCCAAACTGACCTCGTTCAGTTTCTATCCTTTTATCTATGCCTTCATCTCTGATTTCCTTTCATTTCCGGCGGATCTGTAGCTGCGGTTCTGGATGGCCACTGCTGTTCTCCTAAAACTATTGATAGCGGTGTTCCTTAGGGTTCTGCCCTCTCACCCACTCGTTTTCGTTTCAGTTGTCAGCCAGACTCCGTACTGAGCGGACGCATTTCCTGAGCTCTCTGATATTGCTTCTACTTTTGGATACTGCCAATAACCTTACTTTTGGTAAGTTCTGAATTTTATATACTTGCGTTTATATTATATAGTTAAGTACTTGAATATAAGTGGTTTTTAGTGATTTAGAAGTTTTCATCGCATGCCGGCTTAATTTAACTTAAACGTGTGACAGTTATAAACTAATTTAACTTGCGCGATGCCGTCGCAGAAAGCGGTGTGTGTTAGGTGTGGGGCGAATCGGTGGTATACAGATTTTAGGGACTATGACGGCGGTCCTATGGCGATTACCAGAGATCGGTTTGTTTCTTTTGTGAGTTAAGGGAGGAAATAGTTGACATAAAACGTAGTGTACGTGAAGTAACGGAAAGACTTGCAACGCTTGATGAGGGCAGGGGTAGGCCTACGAAAGCCGAACCAATACTAACGTTGAAGACGTTAGTAATTTGAAGGGTGAGGTGCGTAACCTAGTTTCTAGTTTAGGTAGCTTATCGGGAAGGTTGGATAGAGTTGAGGAAGGGGTTAAGGTTGGTCCGAGATTAGTAGATGGGGAGGGATTTAGAGAAGTTAAGGGTGGAGCTAGGCCGCGTACGTTAGGTGATAGGAATCCCCCCCCCCCTATCGAAGTTTCGAACCCTTTCGCCCATTTGAAAAGGGAAGTGAATGAGGGGGAAACTATTTTAATTGGGGACTCTTTAGTGCGCCATATGGACACAGAGTTCGTTGAACGGCATCCAACCAACAGGAGGAGGGTCTGTTTCACAGGGGCCAGGGTTGACAGAGTTAGAGACGAAGTGGATAGGATTGACGTTGCCTCCCGTCACTCGATGTTGGTGACGATGGTAGGGGGCAACGACTCGTATAGGCCCGATACGAGAGTGCCTGACCTTCTGGAGAGATATAGGGGGTTTACAAATTTAAGGCGATAATTTATTCCGGCAACTACGATATAGTTGCTATCACTGAAACGTGGCTAAATACCGTGGTACTTGTAGGTTATCTCCCCACTACCAATTTTGACAGAATATTTTCGTTAAAACTAACGAAAATATCACGACTTAACCTAACCAATTATCAAGGGCGTAGGGTTGATATATTAGTAAATAGTAAATACTATTCCAGAAACAATGTTATAATTAATAAAAGATCAATTGTACGCCCTTGATAATTGGTTAAGTTAAGTCGTGATAATTTCATTAGTTTTAACGAAAATATTGTCAAAATTGGTGGGGAGAAGATAACCTACAAGTACCAATACCGTGACTCGGGACTTACTGGGGGAACTTGAAATACTGATTTTAAATTCTTCACTAATGATAGGTTACATAGGATTGATGGCGGCGTTTTGCTGTACATTCGTAATTTCCTTAGGGCTAATGAGGTTAAGATAGATTTTCCGGCAGAAATTAATGCGATATGCGTTGAAGTTAGGGCGCGTAGTCTTAGTTTCAATTTTGTTGTTGTTTATAGACCTCCCGTTCAACCCCTCGATACCGATACTAGATTTTACACACTTCTTAGTAACTTTATTAATAATCGGGATAGTATAGTTGTCGGAGACTTTAACTGCCCTAACGTCAATTACGAGACTTTTATTGGTCACGTTGAGGGTTTGAGATTGATTGAGTTCATGGAAGATAATTTTTTACGACAGATAGTTACCAAACCAACGCGCAGTGATAATATTTTACACGTGGTGATGAAGAACGGCGAAAACATAGTCGAAGGTTTAGAAGTAGGCGAGAGTTTAGGATGTAGTGATCATCAAATTCTTAGGTTTAAGTTATTGATAGAAAACACTAAGGATAGTAACTTAATAGAAGTCCCTGATTTTCGTACGGCCAATTTTGATAGTTTTGCGGATAGGATAAGAGTAGTGGACTAGGGTGACTTATTTATGGGTAATGACGCAAATTTTCATTGGGAGGCGTTTAAAGATAGTTTCTTGAATATCGAAAGGGAGTTTATTCCTCGTAAGCCCAAGCGCGTTAGAAATCATGGTGGGCTAGGAAAATGGGCGAGTTCTTAAACGAGCGTAACGTCAGGTTAAAAGATCAGTTAGGAATGCTAAGCGTAATTTAGAGATCCTTATAGCTGCGGATAGTAAGCATAACCCAAAAACGTTTTTCGATTACGTGAATAATCGTAAGCCGATAAAAGATAATATAAGCCCTCTCTTGGACGCTAATGGCGATTTGGCTTCCGACGATCAGGCGATGGCGGGTATTTTTAATAACTTTTACTGTAGAAGACGTCGATAATGTCCCCAATGTGGACGATATCGTTCCATTTAGCAGCGAGACTATTTTGGATGAAATAACTGTTTACGAGAGTGAGATTGCGCATTATATCGATAAGTTAAAAGTTAGCAAGGCTCCAGGCCCTGACGCGTTTTATCCTAGACATCTGAAAGATTTGAAAGACGTTGTCGTAGGCCCCTTAACGAAGATTTTTAATCAGTCACGAGAAGCGGGGATTATTCCTGAAGACTTCAAATTAGCTAACGTCACGCCCATTTTTAAAAAAGGCGACAGCACAGTAGCTAACAATTATAGGCCCATTAGCTTAACGTCAATTGTCGGTAAACTTCTGGAATCCGTAGTTAGGGATCGTGTCATCGAACACTTAGAAAGTCGCAATTTGATTAATAGTAGTCAGCACGGGTTTCGACGCCATAGATCTTGTTTAACTAATTTGTTAGAATTTTATAACGAAATAGTGCGCGAATACGATAGGCATAGAGCGGCTGACGTTATTTATTTAGATTTTAAAAAAGCGTTCGATACAGTTCCGCATAGAAGATTAATTGCGAAGGTTTAAGTGCACGGTATACGCATTTAGGTAGCTAACTGGTTAGAGGAATGGCTTCGTGTTAGAAGACAGAGGGTCGTTGTTAATGGTAGTGAATCGGGGTGGTTGGATGTAGGTAGCGGTGTCCCACAGGGTTCAGTGTTAGGCCCATTGCTATTTGTAATTTACATTAACGACATAGATGTAGGTTTGACTAGTAATGTGTCAAAATTCGCGGACGATACTAAAATAGGCGGTAAGGTTGTTAACGAGGACGATAGAAATAGGCTCCAAGACGATGTAAATAGGATTATGGAGTGGACGGATAAGTGGCAGATGCAATTTAACATAGACAAATGTAAAGTTTTGCATATAGGTTCTCGTAACAATAATTACACGTACACGATGGATGATAGAGAGCTAGCAAGCGTTGACGAAGAAGCAGATATAGGCGTACGCGTATCTAAGGATTTAAAAGTTAGAAACCAGTGCCTGGAGTTTTGCGCTAAAGCTAATAGGATGTTAGGCTTCATAGCGCGTAATTTCGAATTTAAATCGAAGAATATTATATTGCCCCTTTACAAGTCCCTAGTCAGGCCTCATTTAGAATATGCCGTTCAGTTTTGGTGCCGGTATTTGCGTAAGGATATTAATAGGTTAGAAAGGGTTCAGCTTCGTGCCGCGAAACTAATTCCTTCATTGCGCAACAAGCCTTATGATGTTCGGATTAAAGAGTTAGACTTGCATTCACTTGAAACTAGGAGATTAAGGGGGGAGCTTATGAAGTTTTCAAAATCGTAATAACATCGATAATGTAAATTTTGACAAATTGTTCACTTTCGATAATGGCAATACTCGTAATAACGGATTTAACTTGCGTGGCAGACGTTTCATTACTAATATCGCTAAAAACTTCTTTACGTTTAAAGTAATTGATAAATGGAATAATCTTCCCGCGCCCGTCGTGAACTCTACCAGCGTTAATATGTTTAAGAACCGTTTGGATAGGCATTTTAAAAATATTAACGTTGTTTAATATAATAATAAAACAATCTCCCCTTCTCCCTCTGAGTCTCCCCCTTCTCCCTCTGAGTCTCCCCTTCTCCCTCTGAGTCTCCCCTTTCTCCCTCTCCCTCGTTAAAATTATTAACGTTGTTTAATAATAAAAACAATTAGCAAACAGGAGCTCTGGCGGTGTGATCGAGGATGAGTCTGTTGACGATAATGACAGCTTGTGACATGCCAGCGTGTGATGCCAGCAAAAAAAAAAAATTAGATTAACAGAACTTAGATGTAGCTCGTAGCGTAAACTAACCCACTTTTTCTTATTCTTTATACTTTTTTCTCTCTCCTTATTTGCATGTCTGTAACTTCATTGCATGTCTGTAGTTTGCATGGTATGATAAGTGTTTGAGTTAAGAATGTGTTGCATGGTTTGTAATGCGTTCTTATTTTACTTCTTTTCATCTTTCACCCCTTTCGGTAGAGTGGGCTGCATCGTCTACCTCCCTATGGAGTGGAGGACTGGTCTGAAACAGCTGGAAGTATTCTCTTCGACTATTTTTCGACTTGGCCGGCGGATGGTGATGGTGTCTTTCTTTCTCTCTTTCTGAATGAATTTTAACCCACGAGTAATAGGTTTTGCTACTTACTTTACCCCTTATTCCCTTCTTTTAACCCCTTACTTTCTTCTTTCTCTCGGTCTAACGTTAGAGTAGATCTTAGGGTCTTTGTTAGCCTTAGCTTCTGTAGATCTTTTACGTCGCACTTTCTGTCCTATCCACTCTTATGCCGATGATTCCACTGTCGCATCTGACCTCTGATGGTCTGCTATTTCTGATTGTGGCAGAGAAAACCTTCTGGTTTTCAGTGCCTCAAAAAAACCCGTTCCTACATCTCTCTACCCGTCACAATCTTCCCCACGACTATCCCCTTAACTTCAATATTATACCACTCAATCCTTCCTCTCCTCTTAATATTCTTAGTGTTTCCTTTTCTCGTGATCTTTCCTGGAAAGATCACATACACACTCTTTCTAAAACAGCTTCTAAGAGGTTAAATGTGCTGTACTGGCTCCGCAGTTTCTTCGCCCCCCACTCAGTTGTTGTCTCTTTACAGGGTTCTGGCCCGTCCCTGTATGGAGTACGGAACAAAGGCTTTTCCTCTCATCATTTCCCTCTTACTGACTGTCTTCAATCCTCCTCTGTTCGCTGCAGTGTTGCTTTACTCTCTCTTTACTGTCGCTATTATAACGGACGTTGCTCTTCTGACCTCTCTAACTGCATGCCTCCTTCTTTCAGGAGAGTTTGCAGTACCACGCCTCCGAAACATTGCCATTCATTTTCTGTTCAACTCTCTAACGCAAGGGTAAAGCGGTGTTTTCAATATTAAATCTATTCAACCGGTCACCTGTGGAAACCTTTCTCAGTCCACCGTCTCCCTGCCTATGACCTCCAATCTTTTAAACGCAGTGTCAAGGCATTTCAAAAAACCTTGGACCTTGATTTCGCCTCTCTTCTTCTCTCTGTAGGGATGGGCGTTGTCGCGGGAGTTCGCCCCTCCCTCCTACTATATATATATATATATATATATATATATATATATATATATATGATACACACAGACCGTGCATGGAAGAAGGAACTCTTCTGGGAAAATTAAATCCAATATAGTCCGAATAAGTAATGGTAAATGACAAACACTAGTTTTTTCTTTTTCAAGAAGGATCGGGGTTCCATTAGAGAATTTAAATTTTATAGTATCATCCGATCCACTACAAGAAGAAATCGGAGTGTAGAACAAGAGAAACTACTGCGATTCTCTACACGGTACCAGTTAACCCAAAGTGAGAAATCCGTTGCTGCCACCGAACCAGAATCCCCGTCAACCTCGAACTGCCGAAGGCCATAGACGGAGGGGTTAACACACACACACACACACACACACACACACACAGAGTGTATATATATATATATATATAACAAATAATAATAAACGCAACAAATTGTGTACTCGTATACAACGGTGGTGTAAATAATATTCCACACTAAATACTTAGTTTAATAATTAAAATATTAATACAAAATAAATTCTATCCCTTTTGAACAAAATATTACTAAAATGACAAATTAGGCACGCAAAATTATCAAACGCTTGAATCAATCAGATACCCACAAAAAGACCTAATTCAAATGACTTTTCAGGAGCTTCGAAAAAATTAGTCCGTTTTGGGCAAAGGCTTGCCTAACGGAAACACACACAAATGCGAAGAAGACTGTGAAGACTGTATGGAGGATACTGAAATAGCAATACTGGAGTACAATATATACAGAGCAGATAGTTATTAGACGAGGAGGAGTGTGTTCCATCTCCGTGAAAAACATGTGCACATGTGAGGTGAAGGTAAGCAAATCAAACAACACAGTCAAGATTATTATTTTAGAAGTAAAAGAAGTGAACCTAACCATCATGAACGTTTGCAGACCACCAAACACCACAAAAAGTGAATTCCAATTCGCTACAAATGAAATGGAAAACATGTTAAAATTACTCGAAACTCCAGCACCAAATATTTTAATTTGTGGGGATTTTAATTTTCCATTCGTAACATGGAAGAAAAATGACAAAGTTATAAATGTTGAGAAGTTTCAGGGTAACATTACAAAAGATGATAGAACCCAGACAACAATGCTATTAGATGTTATGGAACATTATGCTGTGCACAATATGACCTTACCCAAGAAATCGGTGAAGCCACTAGAGAAGGGAACGTTTTCGATTTAATTTTGACAAATAACAATGAGATAATAATAAATAAAAAGGTAACGCACACAAATTTCTCCGACCATAACCTAATCGATATGAAATTAAAGTTAGCAACCAGAGGTCCAAAAACGCATCCCAGAGAGTTAGAAGGAATAGTTGAAGGTTTAAATATAAATTCAAAGAAAGTAGATTGAGAAAGCGTAAATGAAGATTTAAAGGAAACAAATTGGGAATTACTACTTCACGAGAAGACTCCAGAAGAAAATTACATATAATAGAAAATGAAACTAAACCAATATTGCTGAAAGATGTTCTGAAGAGACAAAAAAGAAAACGTAGCAAGCTCGAGAGAAAAATCAGGCCACTATTCAGACAACGGAAACAAACCATAAAAAGTCTCCACAGGTGGTACAGAACTGAATCAAGGAGACTCAAGCTAGAAAAAACTATACGAAATAGAAGTGGACCTAAAACAAACATTCATCCATAAGACAAACGAGGAGGAAAAGGAGTTAGCAGAAAACAAAAAATAACCGAAAATACTTTTACACGTTTGCGAAGAGAAAAAGGTAGTGTGAGAGAGTATTGGTCCGTTGAAAGATGGGGCGATCGAATACAAAAATTACCCAGAAAAAATGAGCGAACTGCTTAAGGAACAAGTTAACTCTACATTTAGCACCCCTAAGTCCGAGGAAAATGCAGAAAATCCAGCTGAGGTTTTTGACATTGATACAAATCAGCTAAGAACAAGTTTGGGCACGAACCTATTAATAGACTTAGAGTTCTCGGAAGGGGATGTAATTAAGGCCCTATCACAAATGCGAGAAAATGTGGCACCAGGGCCATACTCATGGAGTGCCACGTTTCTGAAGAAATGTAGAGAAAGTATTGCCAAGCCGCTATACTTACTATGGGGAAAATCACTCGACACAGGACAAATTCTACTTCCATTAAAGAGCATGAACATTGCCCCTTATTTAAGGGAGGTAACAGAGCAATGTCTAAGAATTATCGGTCAGTAGCTCTCACTTCCCACCTTATAAAGTACTTTAAACGTACAGGATGTACATAAAGTCCTCTCCCGATTATAAACTTTAATAATTGTGAAATCCAAAGAAGAGACAGTAATACTTTGTTTTGCATGTTGCATAACACATCAAGTTTATTATATTTATTAGGTTTATGTGGATTAATGCATGATAGACTGATAGGCCCATTCTTCTTTGCTGAAAAGAATGTTACGGCACAACTGTACCTGGACATGCTCGAGTTCTTTATAGCCCCCAAGTTGGAAAACCTTCACCCATCCATCATTTTGCAGCAAGACTGTGAGCTTCCACACTGTGGTTTGTTAGTGCGCGAGTTCTTGAACACTACTTTTCCCAGAAGATGGATTGGGCGCGACGGGCCAGTGACATGGCCTCCACGATCCCCCGATATCACGCTCCTGGACTTCTTCCTGTGGGGATATGTAAAGGATTGTGCGTACTACTCCTGTTGCTGACTCTTCGTGTAAGGATTTGTGATGTCATCAACATTGTCACCAAAGATATGCTAACGAACTTATGGCGCGAACTCGAATTTCGCTTAGATGTGCTAGGTGTAACTAATAGCGCACATGTTGAGATTTAATGAGAAACATAAACTTGATGTGTTATGCAACAACATGCAAAACAAAGCATTGCTATGTCTTCTTTGGATTTCATGCAATTAAAGTTTATAATCGGGAAATGACTTTGTGTACACCCTATATAATTAGAGGCAAAACTACTTATACCTGCAAGAAAAGAATTTATATAATCCGAACTAACATGACTTCAGAGCTGGAAAATTATGCCTATCACAGCTATTAGACCACAAGGAGAAAATATTGGAAAACATTGTGTCGAGGACAAAAAAGACATAATATAGTGTATACTAACTTTGCTAAAGCCTTCGATAAATGTGGCCATGGAATTATAGCATACAAACTGAAGAATACAGGAATTACTGGAAAGCTAGGAAGACAGCTATTTAATTTTCTGACTCAAAGAACACAGAGGGGTAGTAAATGGAGTTAAGTCAGAAGTCCCAGAAGTCATGAGCTCTGTCCCACAAGATACAGTATTGCTCCATTGCTGTTCATAATAATGATTGCAGACACTGATGCAGATATTAATGACAGTATTGTATCATTTTCGCAGATGACACAAAACTATGCAAAGAAAGGTCAAACGAAGATGATATAGAAAAATTACAAAATGACACTGAACCATTATTCCAGTGGGCAGAAGACAATAATGTGAAGTTCAACGAAGAAATATTCCAACTTTTAAGCTATGGTAATAAGAAGGTGCTACAGAATAAAGGGTACAAACTCTGCAAGCCAAACAGATGACACCAAACCCAGAAGTCAGGAATCTTAGAGTAATAATGTCGTCGGATGCAGAATTCAGAGAGCACTATAACATTAAAATTACAACAACTAGAAAAATAATGGGAAACATGTAAAGGAGCTTCCACAGCAGAAAAGCAAACATCATGCTCAAATTATGGAAGAGTATAGTCCTACCAATAAATGAGTATTGCTCAGTACTCACAAGCCCGTACAGAAAACGAAACATTGCGAACATAGAAGCCATACAAACGACTTTTACGTCTAAGATGGAGGAAACGAAAGGTGAAGATTACTGTTCTCGACAGCAATCCCTGAAACTGGAGGGAAGAGTAAGACACACTAATATACTTATGGAAAATACCCGAGGGTTCTGTCCCTAACCTCAGAAACGAAACAGGAACACAATGGAATGAGAGAAGAGGCAGATTTTGTATTGCTCTAGTTGCGGTGGTACAGGGAACCATGGAAAACAAGGATAGAAAATACCCTCGGAATACGAGGCCCTAAAGTTTTTAATGTCTTGCCCAAAAAACTGAGGAACATCCAACACACCAACCTGACTAATTTTAAGAACCAGCTGGACAGGTTCCTGTGCAAAGTCCCTGAACAGCCATGCGCGGCTGGTTACGAGAGCAGGAGGAGATGGGAAAGCGGTTCCCTCCTCCACCAAATCCCGCAAATGAAGCAGGATGCTGCAGAGGAGTCGACTGCAGGTCGACCATGAACCGTTGTTCAAACCCTCATAAAGTATCACACATATATATATATATATATTGGCTTACTCCGGCCTACCAAATGCATCCCAAGAGCTGCGGATTGGGGAACGCCTAATGGTAAAATAGAAGGACTGCCTCGAATATAAGAATTAGAGGCCGTGGACAGCCGAGAGAAAACACAATGAACTACAACCTACGAAGGAAAGCCAACGGCGTGAACAGGGGTGATGGAAAATTAACCAAAGCCACTTCACCCGGCTGCACAGGTGTCCAAAGCCGGGTACCATGCGACCATTATCAAGAAATCGGCAAACAGGGGTATGGTCTTAACCCTCCTACAATACCAGCCCTGGTAAAGAGGCCCAAGTCCACACTAATACCGCTCGGGTTGGACAGGTTACACAAACAGAGGGGCAATCCCGACAAGTGATGTGTCAGGACTGCCTCAGGCAGCCCCCATTTCACACATCAAAAAGAAAGGGACAGATTTTACCTATATCCCCAGAGGAGGCACCAGGACCCAATGGTCAGTAAGGGAGAAGTTAGAGATATTGTGGTGTAACATCTATGTCATAACTGAAAGGTTTTCAAAAAGTGGAACCAGCAAAAGATGCAGAGATATGCTAGAAAGGAGAGGAATAATAACTAAAAAGAAGCTAGAAAAAACCCGGGCTGCAGATTTCACAGCATAAGTACAAGCATCAAGCAAGGAAAATCAGAAATTACATCAGAAGAAATCAAAAAGATCGAAACAGAAGTAGAAGACTGCGTTCAAGAGAGGAATGAGAACACCACGAGCGAGTCGACATGGTCACTAGAGAGAAATCTGTACCTATTGGAAAGCTTGTATATAGAACAGATGATCCCAGAAAAAGAGAACAAGAGCGAACTGTTAAAATGAGCACTTGAGAAGAAAGAGTTTGATGCAAATGACTACATGGTGTATAGATTTCAAAAAAGGTACACAGACGACATGGTGGACCGAAAAAGAGGGTCAGAAAAAAACACCATATTCTAAAACCAGTTACAGAAAGGAAAACTGATATGAGACGAAATAAAGAGCTACACAATCATCATACGAAAAGATACAAAAAGTTAAAAATGAAGCAAATGTGATTGTACAAGAACAGCTTACAATAACTGCTGACATCCGAAAAGAACCAAGAACAAGTAAAGGGACAACAGGTAAAACAAAGAAACAAACCGGGAGAGACCAACCTGTGAAAACACCAGAGAATGAAACTGAAAACTCACTACATGAAGAAATACCAATAGCGCAAGCAATAGAAGCGATAAACCCCATTGTTGAAAATGGAACAACTATCAAATACTACAAATACCACATGAATGAAGTAAAGCAAGGCATCTACCCTGGGTAGGATGAAGAGGAGACGGAAGTGGAGATGATCGACAGGCATACAGACACCCTGCTTCAACATCCCCCTCTCCATCCCCCAAGTGAACTATCTGATGATGAAGGGGACCCTACATCGGGGTCAAACACTGATAGTGTGAATGAAGCTGAAGAGGAAAATGAGGAAGAGAGAGAGATGAAAAGGAGAATTCTGATCCACAGAGAAGCCATACTGTACATCGAGAAATGAACCAGAGAAGACCACTGCCCAAGCTAAAAAACACCTACGAGATCAGAAAATACATCCGACTAGCGAATAAGGTACTGCCGGCAATATCACTCCAGGAAAGTGACCTTACAGAATTAAACAGACTATATTATACAACAGTGGTCAGCATAACAGAGATGGCAGGGATAGACATGCGCAAGAATAACCCAGGAGCAAAACTAAAGAAATGATGAAAAAGATAGGGAGCCAAGGTGGCAATATAGATTAGAGAATAGAGTAAATAATCTGAGAAAAGAAATCTTATTACTAACTACTCATGTAAGGGGGGAAATAAGATCAGAAGTGGGAAGGAAGGTCACTGTACTAATTCAAAGAGAAAAACTGGGCAGTGAAAGTGAGATCATACAGACCATTGCCAGGAAAAAACTCGACCTGTCAGAAAAAGGAAAAAGACTTGCAAGATACATATGATTCGACAAAGAAAAGAAACAAAATTAGATGTTTGAAGACAACCCAACAAAACTTTATAGAAAATTAAAGAATGCCCAGATAAATGTAGAAAGACTACCTGAAAAAGAAAAAGTTGAGCATTTCTGGAAAAACATCTATGAGAATGAAGTCAACCAGAAATGACAACGCAGAATGGATAGGAAGCTTTTACAACAGCGAAAAGGTGAGAAATATCACAGAGATGAACATGGACAGAATAAAATTGGAAGAAGCTGAGGAAAAGGTAAAAATGAGCAGTAACTGGAAAGCATCATGGCCAGACATGGTTAAAAACTTTTGGCTAAAAAAGATAACATCACTGAGAGGAAAACTGGCAAGGTACTTCAACAGGATACTAACAGCAAAAGAAGAAGCACCAGAATGGTTGATTAAAAGAAAAACGACCCTGCTGCCAAAGTCCCACGAAACTCAGAACCCAAGCAAATGCAGACCAATAACATGCTTGCCAACAATATACAAAATACTGACAGGAATCCTAGCAGACAAGATCTACAGTCACGCAAATGAAAACAACATAAGCCCAGAACAAAACGGATGCAGCAGGAAAACATATGGGACAAAAGAACAACTACACTGGTCTGCGTTTGAAATTTTTTTTCCTGAGGTCAAGGTTTTTTTAGTTCTTTTATAATTTTTGCATGCTGAATTAAAAAATGTAACTCATTTTGCTCAATCAGGTCAGGTTTTTATGCTATCTCAATTTTTAAAAAATAGATAATTCGAAAATAATCGTTATGAAATTAGCAAGTTTATTTTTTTAAAACGGACTTAAATTGACAGAAAATGTACAAAGTATATAAAAAATGGTACATGAGTACAGTTAATTGGACGAAAGGTCTTTCTCAAAGACTTTCGTCTGTGTTCCACAGCTTGAACGTCTCTCTTGAGGCACCAGCAGTAGTCCGCGAGCATGTTCACATCCCAGCGGCCCTGGTACCTCTCTTCCATCACTCGAATATCCTGGTGAAAGCGCTCTCCTTGCTCCTCGCTGACATCACCGCAGTTGTCCGGAAAGTAGTCTAAATGCGAGCTGAGAAAATGCATCTTTATGGACATACGTGCACCAAGAGCCTGGAAGCTCTGCAGGAGCTCCTCGACAACACGTTCGTACTCTGGACTTCGGTGGTTGCCCAGAAAATTCGTGACAATGGACTTCAATGCGAGCCAGGCATTGATCTCATTGTCCTCCAGACTTTCGTCGAATTGAGCATCTTTCATTAGCTCCCTGATCTGAGGGCCGTCAAAAATACCTGCTTTCAGTTTGCCCTCACTGACGCGTGGAAATTTCTGATTCAGGAAAGCGAAAACTCGGCTTTCTTTGTTGAGTGCTCTGACGAAATTCTTCATAAGTCCGAGCTTGATGTGCAGCGGCGGAAGTAGAATCATCTGCGGATTCACGAGAGCGTGTGACAGAACGTTGTGCGAACCTGGTTCCAGGCCACGTCTTGCTGGCCAGTCGCGTTGTACGTAGTGTTGCATATCATCCAATTGTGATGTTTGTACTTCAAAACAGTTAGCAAAAGCTCCATGATACTATAACTTTCAGTCATCTGCACTGAGTGACCCACCGGAACAGACGCGACCTTGTTACCATTGTAGAGTAGTACTGCTTTCAAGCTTCTGCTTGAGGAGTCGATGAAGAGCCGCCATTCTGTAGGGTCATACGCTAAGCCCATAGCTGCAATGAGGCCGTTGACGTTGTTACAGTAAACCAGCGAAGCTTCTTCGTCCAACGTGAAATATTCTCGAAACTCTTCTTCGCGGCTGCGATACCAGAAGAATGTTGTTTCTGGAGCTAACAAACGATTTTCGCGAAGACGTGACCCTAGCAACTGAGCAGATTCTTTAGACAAGGACAAATCTTGTCAAATCGTTCAACTCAGCTTGGCTCAAGAGTTTGGGTTGACTTGTCTCGGCAGTAGGTTGGTATGTACCAGATATGTCCGTCATCCATTTCTTCACCTGAGTCGGACGACGAATCAAAGTTGTCGGGCAGTATTGGAATTGGAATTTCTGGTCCATGAGGCACTGGCTTTATGGTAGATGGCACGTCTGGATACTTTACGTGTTGCTTGTTTTTTCGATTTATGCCTAAAAGGAAACAGATAAAGACAGATAAAGATAAGATAAAGACATATCTCATATTTTGTCAGGCATATTTTTGTAAATATAAAATGAAATTCATACTAAATTCATACTAACTTACCTTGTAGGTTTGTCATACCGAAATAACAGTCAGTAGTATGATCTCTTCCTTCCCTCCACACCATTGGGACACCAAAAGGTAGACACTCTACCTTCTTGTGGCTCCAGCGCCGCAGACTTTCAACGCACGTTTTGCAGCATATGTGAGGGGCAAAAGCTTTGTCCTGGTCACCAAGTTTAACTCCAAAGTAGGCGTGATAGCTTTTCCTCACAAAATGTGTGATGTTTGACTGCCGGTCTGACATAGTGACTTTACCACAGATGTAGCAGAACCTGTTTGGGTCATTCTTGCACATTCTATTCATGCTGAAAAACAGTAATGACAATCGTAATTAGAAATAAGTTGTGTCTGTTTATTATATAGAGCTTGGCTAACACTTGGCTAAAATGTAAGTCTGTTTAAAAAAAATAAACTTGCTAATTTCATAACGATTATCTAATTTTTTTAAAATTGAGATAGCATAAAAACCTGACCTGATTGAGCAAAATGAGTTACATTTTTTAATTCAGCATGCAAAACTTATAAAAGAACAACTAAAAACACATCTGACAGTGTCCCCCACTCATGGGTGAGGGACGTAGTGAGATAATACAAGATCCACTCCACCATCAGGATCTTCTTGGAAACAGCAAGGACACGATGGGAGACAGACCTAGCCCTCCATCACAGTAAGAGAACATTAGAGGTGAACAATATGAGAATCAAAGAGAGATCTACGAGGATGATTCCATATCCCCTCTTTTGTTTGTACTAGCGCTAAACCCACGAGGCCAAGTAATAAACAAACTAAACAAAGGCCTACCTGATGAGACCAAGGGTAAAGAACAGCCCAAAAATATCTCGCTTGTTCTGCATGGACGACCTTCTAAAATTGTATGTACCGAACAAAACTGAACTAACAGAGATCAGAGAAGTAAAAAAAGTTCAGGTGATATCCAAATGTAATTTGGTCTCGAGAAAGAAGCCACCATCACATTAAAGAAAGGCAAGAGGTGTGAATCGGAGAACATGAGGATGCACAATTTATTAATAGAAGAACTAGAGCAAGAAGCTGCCTATCAATACCTGGAAATGGAAGAGTCAGAAAAGATAGAAAATGACATCATGAAAGAGAGACTGCGGAAAGAATACATCTAAAGAATAAAAATAATCCTGAAATCCCACCTGAATAATAAAAAAAAGATCTCGGCTATAAAATCATTGGCAGTCCCTGTGCTGTCATACAGTTTTGGTATAATCAATTGGACTAAACTGGAAATCAACAAATTGGACACAAGCACCAGAAAAATGCTCCATGCGCATAAGATCATATACAAGAACCAATGCATACCAAAGCTATACTTGCCAAGGAGGGTCAGTGGATTAGGGTTTGTGCTAATAGATCAAGTGCACAAAGCCACAACAATAGGATTAGCGCAGTACATAAAGGAAGGAGAAGGAAGGCTAGTCAGATTCGTAAATGATTTTGAACATGAAAAGCCTCAAGCAACATTACTTTTAAAGAAGGCTAAAGACTACCTAGTGGACACCGGCATAGAACCTGAGCAGATCCAAGACATTGAAAATAAACCTCTCATGGAAAAGATAAACATCATAAAACGAAGCTACAATAGGAAAAGGTTAAAAGAAAAGAACTGGGAAGACCATAAATACAGCTGGGTGTACAAAGAGGAGGTGCTAAACAGAACATACATAGAGAGGGGTAAAACACTGGAATTCTTCGCAAGAGGGACACTAAGACAAGATGAAAAGCTGGTGGTGGCAGCACAAGATCAGTCACTACGAACAAAATGATTCAAAAGAAATATCGAGGGTAAGGATGAAACGGAGACGCGTAGACTGTGCTCAAAGAGCTCAGAGACTGTGGATGTGAAGTACTCCTACACAGGGGAAACCACACAGAGAGGCATAACGCAGTCTGCAAGCTAATTCACTTCAAACTATGTAAAAGATATGAAATAAGTCTTGAAACGGAAAAATATTGGGAACATATTCCACAAGGAGTAGAAGATAGTGAGAAAGTGCTTCTCCTATATGATCATGAGATACCAACTGTCATTAGATTGTCAGGATGCAGACCAGACATAGTACTCAGAGAGAAGGAAGGGAACAATTCCAGGAGGGACTGGAATGTCGCAAACTATGAAAGAGAAAAGCTCTTAAAATATCAGCGACTAAAACATGAAATATAGGAGATGTGGAATGTTGAATCTGGGATCATCCCAATAGTGGTGGGAGCAACAGGAGCAGTAAAAATCTACAATCCTGGACAGGCTGCCCATAAGTATAACATCCGCAGAAATAGTAGGAGAGGTATTAAGATACAGCACCTCTATCCTACACCTGGTACTAGGCTGTACCTAAAAATTTCTTAGGGTTAAGGTTTAATCCCCGAAGTAACAAACTCTCTTCAACTGGAGTAGAAGGGAAAAGAAAAAGAAAAAGACTAGCATACAGTAACCCCCTCGATTTACGCGCCCACTAGTTCATTATATATATATATATATATATACACAGTGTGTGTGTATATATATATATATATATATAAGCAAACAACCACAGGGAAAAGGAAAAAGAAACACGAAATCCGAGCGCTTTCGTGATATATTCACATCTCCAGGGAAAAACAAGTAATAGGCAGATTTTACAAAGTAAATGAGTTAAATACACAAGCGAAAAATTCCCAATCGGTAACTCAATTTAAAAACCATAAAACACTCTAAAGATTTTTTCAATAGATAACTTAATCTGAAGGAAGCTAAATTATTGAATATAAAAGAACTATATAGATGAAATTAGACAATTAACATGTACAGAGAACAAAAATTATTATAACAGTTATTAGAAATAGTATTTAATTAAAGCAGGCAATTAAGTGGCAAGAATTTAATGAAAACGAAAGGAATGGTGCCAACATCTTACAGAATATTCCAAACCTCTACAAACAATCTGAAGTTGCATAAAGTGAGGTGAGGGGGTTTTGGGGGGCATTCAGTTGACCTAACCGGGCATTCAATTAACCCAGGCAACGCCGGGTACCTCACCTAGTATATATATATATATATATATATATATATATATATATATACAGGGTGTACATAAAGTCAGGATCTATTTTTGTGAAGCACCATCTCTAAACACATTCTGGAGCATTTGCGGGGTTATGTTATCTGCAACAGTTCGTATACGTGTACGTAAGTTTTCAAGACTCGTAATCTTCGTCTGATAGACGTGCGATTTGATAAAGCCCCATGCAAAGAAATCTAAAGGGGTTAAATCTGGTGATCTCGCTGGCCAAGGTCTATTGCTTCCGCGTCCGATCCAGAGATTTGGAAAACGTCCATTTAGATAATCCTGAACAATTTTGGCATAGTGGGAGCACCATCATGTTGATAGACGACGGTACTAACAATCCTATCCCCAATCAGCTGAGGTTCAAGGAATTGCTACAACATGTCCAGATAAATAAGCCCCGTAACTGTAGCTTCAGCAAAGAAAAAAGGACCATAAACCTTAGATTTTGTTAAACCCATCCAGACATTAACTTTAGGTGAGTCTCTTTCCCAATTTTGGACGAAATCATTCGGTCTTTCATCTGCCAAAATTCGACAGTTATGGCGATTTACTTTTCCACACGTATGGAAAGTGGCTTCATCACTAAAGAGAATGTTGTCCATTAAATTATCACTCCAGATTTGTTCTACGAGATCAGCACACACAGCACTTCGCCGAGGGAAATCTTCCTCATGTAAATCATGTAAAACCTGCAAATGATAGCTTTTCTTCTGCAAATTAACTTTCAGAATTTTGTGCACAGATGACGTCGGGAGGCCGAGTCTGTGTGATGCAGCACGAACGGACGTACGTGGCTCCTCAGTGATAATTCCGCGTACTGCATTCACGGTAAGATCTGACATACACGATCGTCCTGATCTTGCTTCATCATTTACAGATCCCGTTCGTTTAAATTTTTTCACCAATTTTCGTATTGTCTTGTCTATTGGCCGCGGCTTATGAAATCTCCTTCTAAACTTCTCTCTGATGTCAATGTATTTCTTTCCCTCGATTCGCCAAATTACTATTGCCACACGCTCTTCTGTATTCATTCTAAGGGCTTCTGAAAAGAAAAATAGAAAAAAATAATTATTTCACAAAAATAGATCCTGACTTTATGTACACCCTGTATATATATATTATATATATATATATATATATGTTATATCATATTCATGATGTAATGAACTTGTACATTTAAAAGAAAAATCTTACAAACATACTGAATAATTATTTAAAAACTGAAAATTTTAATTCATACATTTTAAATCTCTAAAGTTGTCCGCGAACAATCCGCAGAACAATCTAACGATATAACACTCGAAACAGGTGAGTCGCCACCCAAAAAAGGTTAACCGCAAAGGTTCCTCTGGCCGTACATCTCTGCTCAAAACCGTTTTCCGTCTCCGTTCACTTCAAATATTACTTCATCCAATTTTATTATTATTACTACTGAAGTTTAAAACTCAATTTTAAATTCAATTACACACACACACACACACACACACACACACACACACACAGACAGAGAGAGACACAAAGACAGAGGTCAAGAATCTTCGGAAAGCTGAGAATAGTATGACCGCAAATATATAATAATTTTGCAAATATTTTAAACCATCGTGGTAGAGACTGCAAGTGGCAATTCACTCATTACACCTTGAGATGTGAACACTACATCTACGGAGAGATAATGACACCATTATTCAGCCAATCAGGACTTCAGGTCATCGTCCGGACTCGATCACCTAACCTCTGATCAGCGCTCCTAACCTCCGATCTGCTTGTAGAGATCTTCTAGATTTCTTATTTTCTAATGATCTTTGTGTCATCGGATGTTACTGTGCTGTCTCTGGTAATGATCTATGTCAGGATTATGAAGAGTAGCGGCGTTAATTCTGTTTCCTGTGGTACTGAGCTGAGGGGCTCTGATGAAGATATTCCTGTAACGACTTGCCGCCGCTCAAATTGTCCATCTCCCTATCGAAAATGGGAAAAATTGAGGATCGAATAGTATGACCGCAAATAATAATGCAAAATATTGTCGTGGTAGAGATTGCAAGTGGCAAATGTTGATCAATGTTGCAAAGGGGTGAGGGATATTGCATGAAGGGGTGGTTTCCAAAGTGGGAAAACCGAGAATAGTATGGGCTAAAATATTAATGCAAAATATTGTCGTGACAGATCGTGCAAGTGAGCTCATACACCTTGAGATGTGAGCATTAAATCTACGGAGAGAAGATGAAAACACTATTAGTCGACCAATCAGGACGTCCAAAGCGTGGACCCGTAATATAGGTGTTACAATTGGTACACAAAATTTAACATAGCCCCGCCCAGTTACATTGAGAACCAATCATCAAACTTATGAACCGCTTATTAGTCTTTTGGGAGTGGTGCTTGGGGATCATGCATATAAAAGTGAGCATTTTCAACTAGGAGTCACAGTAGTTATTTTCAAGAATCAAGAACTTTACAGTTTACCGGATTTATATCAAGATGGAGACATTGCAGCGGCGTCTACACTTAATTTTTTTAACGCTGCCGACCGGGACGCATTATTTCCAACGCAAACCGTTGATGATATTTGCAATGACGCTCCTTACAATCCGACGCAAGAGACTGCCGTAGAAATGCAAGCAATTATGTGCCTGTAATTTTATTTTTGGTAGCCAACTATTCGCGAACTGGTTATTTATTTAGTGTGCCTGTCATTAGGAGAAAGAGCACTGTTCTGGATTATTTCATCATATATATGGAGAGTTGTAGTAATTCATCTCATCACATTAAAAATGCTTCATTTAAATAGTAGGTATCCGCAATTATAGATTAGTTTGCAATTAATATTATGCTAAAGTCCTGTTTTGATTCGTTGAATTTTTTTTATAGCAATCTTTTACAAGTTTTAAATAATTTTATAATTTCCATAATAAATGTTATTCGGCATTTTCTTTTAAAGGAACTTCTCTGAGCGGTTCGAAGATATCTTCACATTGTAATACTCTTACTATATGTAAACTCTGCATATGTTTTAAGCAATTGGGTTTTTATTAAAAAAGAATCAGTATGAAGTAATTATTTATCCTTTCTCTTTAAAGGTCTGATGAGGATTTGACTCGTGTTATACAATCTTTAAGTTTTGAAGAAACGCATGTCGTGGACCTGAAAACGGAGGTAGAAGTTTTACGGAGCAGTCAGCACAGCGATTGTCACATTATTAACGAAATAATGTAAGTTTTTTTCCTTACGTTTCGATTTTTTTTTTTCGGGGAAGACACAATGTATTTTCATCAATTTATTAAATGAAAGAAATCATGTTTTTAGTACAATAACCATCTTAAATAAGCTACAGAATATAGAAACTAACATTACTGGATTCAAATATATATATATATATATATATATATATATATATATATGTGTGTGTGTGTATATGTGTGTGTGTGTATATATATATATATGTGTGTGTGTGTGTGTGTGCGAACAAAACATCATACTATACAACGAGCGCGCACAATCGGAAAACGGCTTTTTATGTGTCTGCATATCACTTCGTTTCGTTGAGTGTGACACGGGTCGAATAATTTTTTAAAATTTATAAATTTCATACCACGTGACATATGCGTGAGAAATAAAAGGAAGTACAGCCCACAAGTATTACTAAAATATCCTTATAGACGGAAGAGATTCCATACAATTTCGGGGATATGCATCTGCTCGAGAAATTTTACAACAACAGGATCACTCCAGGGTTGAGTGCCGAGTGAATCAAAATAGTACATGCGGTCTCTATTTTTAAAATAGATTGCAAACCAATGAATCCTTTCACTACCAATAACATCTGTGTTCACAATAAGACTACCACAATCTCTCGTAGTTGACAATTTCAATGTTTCATTCTTTGCAAATACACCGATAAATTTGGAACGTGCGTGTGAGTCGTCCACTATTCATTACTCTCTGTAGTGTATTTGGCGTCCATTTTAAAAGTCAGTGAAAACACCCCTAAATCTGTCTACTTCTATTAGGGCTTGTGACTCGAGTTATACTAGCACACTAATAGGCGCATCTATCTGCTTGGCGAACTCCAATCTGACTGAAATGTTTTCATTCTGTTGTGGATTTAAGTGTGTATTTACACTAGCAGATAAGTCAGGTGTGATGTCAAGCTGATAAAGGTTAAATTGATCGATGAATTCTTTTTGCGTTACCCCAATCCCGAGCTCATCACAATCACCTGCAACATAGGCCAGATTACTATATGCTCTCGCGCAAAGAGGGAACACAGCGTCTGATGAATAATCCGTATCCAATGTTCCTCCCAACGCAATTCCATTAACATAGAGTTATATTTTTAAGGCCGAAATTCTCGACTTTAAAGGCATTCTTTTTATATTTTCCATTCACCGAATTGTGTTCCTGCATTCCAATTAATATCCTTTTAGGAAGATTTCCCAGGGCGATGTTTTCTATCTGTTTTGATGCCAACCCTGCTGGCACCGTGTATTGTTTGATCTGTACTCTGTTAATTGGGTATTTTACTGTGGCGTGTAGTAAATTTTTCTCAATTTCTATTTGTTTTCGTGAACATAATTTCACTCGCCGTACGCGGAGGTATGTCTCCATAATGTGAATCACAACGGGTTTTGCTCCCTCTTCTTGATTAGCATCCAGATTTAAACAGATCTCAGGATTCGTGTTGATGAGCTTTATTTTCATATCCACCACATTCACAAGCAACTTCTTCTGGAATGTGAAGTCTGTATGCAGGCGTCCAAAACACTCATTTTTTTTTTTTTTTTAGAATTTGTAAATTTGTCCTTTATACTACTTTCGTCTTTAGCTTGATAATAGCCCTCGGCACTTAAAAAAGTACCACATTTTTCAGATAGGCTCGTCGGTGATAGTACCCTGTTCCTGCCGATATGTTGACCTGATTTAAATATACGTCACATTGGTTGAATATGGAGTGCAGAAAGTTTGTTTCAGGGTATACAACATATATGTCATCGCAGTCCGTTCCATCAGAATGGGTTATACTTAGTTTAGCTTATATGTGCACAGAGCTTAGGTCAAAAAAGTAAGGGCTTGAGCTGGGTATCACGAATTCTATAGGGGCACTCGGAGAACTAATTGTGTTTAAAGGGTTAATTGTAATAGTGAATGTGTCCAATAGAAACTTCAGTTGGGAGCATGTCAAAGGGGGACAACTCCGATTTACAACATTGTGAACTACATGGATGGATGAAGCGTGCCATGACGAGTTAGAAGTAGCGCCTCCTCTCACGACAAGTAGTAAACAAACTATGATTCATGAGATCAATGTCCTTACCTTAAACTAGTGGCCAAAATTCTGGACATTTTTTATAGAGACACAGACCATTTCGCTTTTCTGATCTTTGCTGCGCATAAACTATTTAGTATTGAATTTTTAGGCATATTTTAATGTTCTTTAATATATTTTATATTAAGATAAATATTTTTGTTTCAATCAAACAGTTACTATGACATTTTGTTGAACTAAAACACATAGGTATATAAAGAACAAGCTGAAATCATATTTTTATTCAGGAAGTACAGATATATAAAAACATTTTATGCTAGTATTTAGTTGGATAACCTTTGACTTTGATGACTGCATCGATTCTTCTTTGCAGTGAATTAATTAGATGCTTTAAATCATCTGGGTTGATGATTCTGAACCAGGCATTGATGATAGATTCAATCAACTTCTTTTTGTTGCTTGGCTTAGACTTTGCTACTAGTTTCTTGAGTTTTGACCGCAAATTTTCGATGGGATTAAGGTCTGGACTATTGCCAGGCCATTGTAACACTTTGATTTTATGGTCTTTAAGCCATTTCATACTTGATTTTGCCGTGTAACAAGGAGCACTGTCTTGTTGAAAGATTGCTCCATCTGAATTGTGTGGGAACATATCCTGAATTGAGGGGAGTAACTTCTTTTCCAAAATGTCTTCTTGGTATTTTTTAGCATTCAAAGTTCCATTTATAATTTGAATGCGTCCAACACCCCGTCCATACATGCATCCCCACACCATAACGCTGACAGGATGCTTCACAGTTGCTGTAATGCATTCAGGCAACATATCTTCTTTTGGTCTGCATTGCACATATTTCAATCCGTCACTTCCAAAAATTGAAATCTTCGTCTCATCATTCCATATTACATTGTACCAGTCTTCTAATGTCCATCCTTTGTGTTCTCTTGCCCACAGAAGGCGTTTTCTTCTCTGAACTGCATTCAGGTATGGTTTCTTTCTAGGTATCTTACTTTAAGTCCACTGTCAAAAAGCCTACGCCTTACAGTTCTGTCACTTATGCTGACACCACTTATTTCTAATGTATGCATTATTTCCTTTGATGTTCTCCGACGACCAGTTAGGGATTATCTAACACTACGGTGGTTGTCCTGTTCACTTGTCTTGCTTCTTCTTCCAGTTCTTTTGGCAGTTTTGACTGTACCAAGATCTTGAAAGCGTTGGCAAACCTTTCTTACTCCAGATTTTGTTGCCCCATCTCTGAGTCTTTTGGCTATTTGTTCGAATGTGTAACCTTCTCGAAGGGTTACAGCTTTTCTTCGCTTAGCTGGTGTCCAGTCTTTCCTAATATGAGGGGACATGGCCAACAGTGACAGTAATATGAAGGGATAAAGAGAAGAGGAGACTTTGTTATTCGCACTGCAACTTAACAATAACACAATGAAATGCAGCTACCAAATTACTGTTTTCTGATTGTTCATCATAAGTGGCGTGATTTGATGCTGATTGGCTACCATAAGTGGCCTGATTTACGTTGATTGGCTACGTGGAATAGCGTGACTTATCGCCGATTGCTCATTACAAATGACACAGGGACTGAGGCAATATTTCCAATGACATGTACCTTTTTGTTGTTTGGACGTATATTCCAGCTTATTTTTTTTAAATTATGCTTAATCGTATAAGGAATGCCTAATAAACACTTTTTCTAAAAAAAAATAATTAAAATTTTAATTCAATTAACCATACTCGACTTTAATAAAAAAATCACGAAAAATGAGTGTCCAGAATTTAGGCAACTAGTGTATATCAGTAAAAAAAAAAATGGTCAACCATAGGTTTCATTCGCTTAGAACACTTCTTTTTTTTATATCCTTTTACGTTTAATGCCACGTGGTGTTAATCCCTTCTTCCGGACAGCCCTCTTCTTCCCACCACCACGCATTTTTCTCTTTGCATGTTTGACGATTTCGTCCCGTGTACACTTTAAGTGTTTTTTTAAGATCTTGTTTAGGTTTAACCCAAACCAATATGTCTTCTGCCATGTTAAAACCTGATTGTAGCGCTTTCCTCCTGAGGTATCTGGCACCCCTCTTCACATAATGGGGCCTGTCATATGTAATATTCAAACTCTTCCCTCTATGGTTGAAAAAATGGATCCAAGTCCACTACCACGCTGGCATCCCTCACCTCGACAGACTGTGAAAGGCTTTCTGTCCATTATAACTCAGTGCGTCAAAAGTGCAGCTTCAATGTTAAGCTCCCATCACCGAATGGGAAATTTTTTCCCCCAATCGTTCTTATATATATTGAGATATTGGTTATTAGATTAGTTGCGACATTCACATAATGGGGCCTGTCATATGTAATATTCAAACTCTTCCCTCTATGGTTGGGAATGTGAGCAATGCGAAGCAGGCGTGCTTGGGTATCCCCAACAAACTGGTGCTCCACTATATTGCTGTAAATGTAGCACATGTCTGGGGGTGTATAGCCAGCAACCAATTTATCTAATTTCAGCTGATACATTAGCCTCAACAAGTCATGTTATACCTCGTGAAAGGTATCTCTTTGGAAGGTTGATCCATATCGCCCCTAGGTTATAATTTTGAACAGCACTTTGTCTTTAATATTTCTGTTAGCCTTTGATTTTAGAATTAGCGTATGTGCAGGGTTTTCTTTGTTTACAATTTTGTATACTAAATCAGCCGTAAGATTTGAGTTTTTAAACTTACGTTTAAATCTCTCACAGCATCCTCAGCCGCACCATAACGGCCCGGACCTAGTGTTTCTACTGTACTGTAATACCGTGCATCCCCAGTCAGGCGATACATATAGTTTCATCCCGAGTTACCCCGGCTTTTTCACACTCATCAACGTCTCTAAGAATTGTAAAAACGGGATCTTTATATTCAATATTTTAAAAGAGGGTGTCCAGCTGAATTATGCATATCTCCACCTCATACGAATCACGACCCAATTCATTGGGTCCATGGAGTTCTGTTACAAAGTTGGCCAGGGTGTTGTTAGGATGTACAGAGATGGACGAGGAGGAAGGTAGTGTGACGTAGAAATGGTTAGGCGCCATGTTGCATACTATTTAAGCTTCATTATTGTATCAGCTTTTATATAGGTGTTGAAGCTTTCTGGGTACCCTAGCCATTTCACCAGGTACATTTTTCTCTTTCCTGAACCTTTGCTTCCTAAAATTTTCTCAATTTTAAACACATTTTTTCCTAAATTAAATGTCACTTTCTACAACTCCTCGCGGTAAAAGCCTCCTGCGATTTCTTCCCCATTCAAATCTTCAACGTAATACAACATTATCTCGCCTTTAGGTCTCATAGCCCTAACTTTAAAGATCTCACGTGTCCAGCCTTGCTCAAATCCCTTCGCGAATTTATTTTCCGAGCGCGACAGCCTTACATAATCATTGATTTTGAAACGCGCAGTGTGTGGTGGTGGTGTTCCATCTCTTCTCACATCAGGCTCTGGGCGCGTACCTCTTTCTAAAATCTCATTAGGTGTTGTCCCAATCGTGCGATGGTGTGAGCGGTTGTAGGATGAGGCCAATGATTCCAAAATGACTAGAAATCTTTATGTGTTTTTATGTGTAAAATAGCTGTGCATGCGTTCCTTTATGGTACGTTGAACTCTTTCAGCTAAAGATGCTTTATGTATAGAATTGGTAGTGTAGTACCTGATATTAAACTCTGTCAACATGTTCTGAAAAGCTCGGCCTATAAATTCTTTCCCCATATCCGTACAAAGATAGTCAGGAACCGTGTTTTCTTTCAACATCAACGTTTTGGTGGCTTTAGCAACTGTTTCAGGTGATTTATTTTTCAGAGGAATTAGCCATAGATATCTAGAGAATACATCTACAGGGTGTCCCATAAGTCCGGCATCATAGGAGAAATTCATATTTTTATATTTCTACAAACCATAATTCATATTTTTCTTATGCTCGGGATGGCAATTTCCCGTCCACCATTCTGTTCAGTGACGAGGCTGTTTTTTATGGAAATGGTAAGGTAAATCGACAGAACACCCGCTACTGGTCTCAAAACAACCCTCACTGGTATACCTCTTCAAAGGAACAAGGTGCATCTCGGGTGATGGTATGGTGTGGCATTTGGAACGATCGCATCATAGGCCCCCTCTTTTTCGATGAACATGTCACTGGAGGCACCTACCTACGTATGCTCAAGAAGAAGCATTTCCCAGTGTCTTGAACGAAGAAGGAAATTTCCCAACATGGTTTCAGCAAGACGGCGCTCCTGCACATTACAGCACCCAAGTAAGGGAATACCTGTACCAACAATTCCCTGGTCATTGGATAGGACGTCGAGGGCCTGTGGAATGGCCAGCTAGAAGCCCGGATCTCACGCCACTAGATTTTTATCTCTGGGGCCACTTGAAAGCGCTGGTATACGCAGAGAAAATTAGGAGTGTTTTACATTTGCGGCAGCGCATTATTGGGGCATGTAACACCATTACTCCTGACATCATTCACCGTGTGCTTGCTGACTGGGTATCACGTCTGAATTTGTGTATTGAAAACAATGGTGGACATATTGAGCATGTTCTGTAAATAAAAGCTTTTGTTTTGCCTTTTTTTATTATTTTTCCTATGATGCCGGACTTATTGGACACCCTGTATTATGAATAGAATGTAGCGGTAACCATCGTTATACACTGAATATCTTTGCATGTCTGTTAAATCTGCTTGCCAAATAGAGTCAATCGAAGCAGCTGTTGTCTTGGCTGTTTTAAACCTTTATCTCACAGGCTCATGAAGTGTATAAGCGTCCTGCTCCCGCAAAAACTTCTCAACATCTTTTTTCCCTACTCCATCATTGTAAACACTTCTGTACAGTCTTTCTACGCCTCCATAGGAGGCTGGGCTAGAAATGTCATAAAAACGTCTTCTTAATATGTTAGCCATTTGCGTATTTTAGAGGCACGTGGGTAGGGTTGACCGTTGTTTAACCTCTTCTTTCTCCTCTTCAGAGGTGTTACCGCTGGGGGTGATGGCGTTTTCAATTGTGGCACGTGCGATGCATGTTCCAAGTCTTTTAACCTGTTCAGATTTCCTATCATTGCTTTGGGGATATTTATCTGTTGTAGTCTTGCTTTAATATGCTTCCATCCTGATGGTGAGGGCTTATCCCACTTTCTCACCAGATCACGGACGATGATCTTAGGTGACGTATACAGTATGTGACGTCACAGAGCCCATCTTCCCCTTCATCATCATTTATTCAGACTCTGTACTGAACGGACGCATTTCCTGAGCTCTCTGATATTGCTTCTATTTTTGCATATTGCTAATAATTTCACTTTTGGAAAGTGTTGAATTTTATATACTTGTGTTTATATTCACATTGTTATAGTTAAGTAATTGAATATTAGTGGTTTTTAGCGATTTAGAAGGTTTCATAGCGTGCCGGCTTAATTTAACTTAAATTTGTGACGGTTATAACTAATTTTAACTGCGCGATGCCGTCGCAGAAAGCGTCGTGTGTTAGGTGTGGGGTAAACCCGTGGTATTCGGATTTTAAAGAATATAACGGCGGTCCTTTGGCGATTACCGAGAGATCAATTTGTTTCTTTTGCGATTTAAGGGAGGAAATAGTTGACATAAAACGCAGTGTACGTGAGGTAACGGAAAGACTTGCAACGTTTGATGAGGGCAGGGATAGGCCTACGAAAGCCGAACCAATACTAACGTTGAAGACGTTAGTAATTTGAAGGGTGAGGTGCGTAACCTAGTTTCTAGTTTAGGTAGCTTATCGGGGAGGTTGGATAGAGTTGAGGAAGGGGTTAAGGTTGGTCAGAAATTAGTAGATGGGGAGGGATTTAGAGAAGTTAAGGGTGGAGCTAGGCCGCGTACGTTAGGTGATAGGAATCCCCCCCTCGAGGTTTCGAACCCTTTCGCCCATTTGGAAAGGGACGTGAATGAGGTGGAAAAGATTTTTATTGGGGACTCTTTAGTGCGCCATACGGACACAGAGTTCGTTGAACGGCATCCAACCAACAGGAGGAGGGTCTGTCTCTCAGGGGCAAGGGTTGACAGAGTTAGTGACAAAGTGGATAGGGTTGACGTTGCCTCCCGTCACTCGATGTTGGTGACAATGGTAGGGGGGCAACGACTCGTATAGGCCCGATACGAGAGTGCCTGACCTTTTGGAGAGATATAGGGGGTTTAATTAGGTCCCTAAAGGCGAGGTCAGATAGGTCTTTAGTTCTAGGTATTACCCCTAGGCACGGTTTGGGTCTTAGGATTACGTCTAAAACGATACTTTTGAATACTAAATTAGAAGAGATTTGTGCTGAGGAAAATGAACCCGTCGTAAAGCTGTGGTCAGAATTCAGTGATCCCTAGCCTTTTTATAAAAGATGGGGTGCATTTTAATGAGATAGGTAATGCTAGGCTAGGTAGGTTAATTGACGAAAACGTAAGAAAGCTGTATAGGTCGAAGCCTTCTTTAAACGTTGTGGGTCCGGGGAACGCGGGCCTGACGTGAAAAATAGTTTAAAACGCCTGGTCGTGGTAAAAAATAACTTAAATGTCTTTTATTGTAACGCGCATAGCATTAGAAATAAATTAAACAAATTTAAGGCAATAATTTATTCCGGCAACTACGATATAGTTGCTATCACTGAAACGTGGTTAAGTACCGTGACTCGGGACTTGTTGGGGGAATTTGATATACCGCGTTTTAAACTTTTTACTAATGATAAGTTACATTGGATCGTAATTCCCTTAGGGCTATCGAGGTTAAGATAGATTTTCCGGCAGCAATTAATGCGATATGCGTTAAAGTTAGGGCGCGTAGTATTAGTTTTAATTTTGTCGTTGTTTATAGACCTCCCGTTCAACCCCTCGATACCGATACTAGATTTTACTCACTTCTTGGTAATGTTATTGACAATCGGAGTAGTATAATTGTCGGAGACTTTAACTGCTCTAATGTTAATTACGAGACTTTTACTGGTAATGAGGAGGGTTTGAGATTGATTGAGTTCATGGAAGATAATTTTTTACGACAGATGGTTACCGAACCAACGCGCGGTGACAATATTTTAGATTTGGTGATGACGAACGGCGAAAATATAGTCGAAGGTTTAGAAGTAGGCGAGAGTTTAGGATGTAGTGATCATCAAATTCTTAGGTTTAAGTTATTGATAGAAAACACTGAGGATAGAACGTAATAGAAGTCCCTGATTTTCGTAGGGCCAATTTTGATAGTTTGCGGATAGGATGAGAGTAGTGGACTTGGATAACTTATTTATGGGTAATGACACAAATTTGCTTTAGGAGTCGTTTAAAGAAAGTTTTATGAATATTGAAAGGAGTTTATTCCTCGTAGGCCCAAGCTCGCTAGAAATCATGGTAGGCCCAAGTGGTGGACTAAGGAAATAGGCGAGTTCATAAACGAGCGTAACAGAGCGTATAGACGTAATAAGCGCAATGGCACGGCAGCTAACTTTAATAGATATATCGAGCATAGAAGTTGGGTTAAAAGATCAGTTAAGAATGCTAAGCGTAATTTAGAAATACTTATAGTTGCGGATAGTAAACATAATGCAAAAAAGTTTTTTGAATACGTCAATAATCGTAAGCCGATAAATAGGCCCTCTAGTGGATGTTAACGGCGCTTTGGCTTCCGACGCTCAGGCGATGGCGGATATTTTCAATAACTTTTTTGCGACAGTTTTTACTGTGGAAGACGTAAATAATGTCCCCGACGTGGACGATATCGTTCCATTTAGGAGCGAGACTATTTTCGATGAAATAACTGTTTACGAGGGTGAGATTGCGCATTATATCGATAGGCTAAAAGTTAGCAAGGCTCCAGGCCCTGACGCTTTTTATCCCAGACATTTGAAAGATTTGAAAGACGTTATTGTAGGTCGCTTCACGAAGATTTTTAATCATTCCCTCGAAACGGGGATTATTCCTGAAGACTTCAAATTAGCTAAAACTAGCGGAGCGACCCGGCGTTGCCGGGGTGGATGTTGAACGCTATATATATATATATATGCCCGGTTAGGTAAACTGAATGCCCGGTTAGGTTAATTGAATGCCCAGTTAGGTCAACTGAATGCCCGATTAGGTTAATTAAATGGCCGGTTAGGTCAACTGAATGCCCGATTAGATTAATTGAATGCCCGGGTACGTTAATTGAATGCCCGGTTAGGTTAATTGTACACCCTTGACGATTGGTTAGGTTAAGTCATGATATTTTCGTTAAAGCCAACGAAATATCACGACTTAACCTAACCAATCGTCAAGGGCGTACAGATGACCTAACCTGGCATTCAATGAACCTAACCGGGTATTCAATAATTTTACCATAGGTTTCGTAATGATCTTGATGGCGTCATTTAATGTTTTAAAATTAATTACTTAATTTATTAACACCCACGTGCACAACCTTGGGACCTAATCAATATGTGTGTGAAGTTTCATGTTTGTAACTGCTTCCATTTTGGAGTTATGGCTGATGGCTGGAACACACACACACACACACACACACACACACACACACACACACACACACACGTCTTTTATTATTATTATTATTATTATTATTATTATTATAGATAAACAATAGACTGGTACAAATTTATAACCGAAAGACTTCCGAAAATCAACAATTTTTGATAAAGAAAAGGGGAAAATTGGTTTTGTAGGCCTAGGGGATCCGAAATTTTCATAAAATGGAAAATAATTGCTAATTTCTTACTTACAGCTACAGGCATAATGATATAGGATACCTAATAGAAATTTTGTAATATTTTAAAGTGGGGAAAATAAATAATTTTCTAAAAATGATCTTCAACTATAAAAGCGCATCTAATCAGATAACTTAATTAACGTATTTCTATGACAACTAAAAAATAGAATGATAAATCAATATCCTATCAAATTGTTTGTGTATACGTAAAATTATTTGTACAAAAGCCACAGTAATAAAACGCACAAAAGTCACGGTAAATAATTTCGAGTGTGGCTCGTTTAACTTTAAACTCGTGTTTATTTAAATTGCCCGTTTTAATTATGTAATTTTTGTATTGAATCGATAAAGAAATCTTTTGTGAATCGAAAAATCTTTTGTGAATCGAATGATATTAAATGTTTAGTAAATATTGACTTATTTTGTGCCAAAATTACAATTAAAAATTAAAAATTAAAAAATGCGTGTACAGGCATGGGAAGACCTGTACCCCTAAAAGGGGGGAAGGAATTATGTTAGGGAATTTGTTTTTAGCATGGGCACTGCACAATAAAAAGACGCATCGAATGGTGAAAACCGCATTGTTCTACACCAATTGTAGGTGTGCGCAAAAAAACTGCTACATATATATATATATATAATATATATATATATATATATATATATATTATATATATCTCTCTCTCTCTCTATATTATATATATATATATATATATATATATATATATATAAGGCTTCATTTCTGAAATAGTATATTAGATAACGCCCATTTTTAAAAAAGGCGACCGCACAGTAGCTAGCAATTATGGGCACATTAGTTTAACATCAATTGTCGGTAAACTATTGGATATGAATCCGTAGTTAGGGATCGTATCATCGATCACTTAGAAAATCGAGATTTGATTAATAGCACTGGGTAACAAAATTTGAAAAATTTTCTGTTTATTGTGATTGTTCTGTCGTTTCTTAATGATTTCCGGGCTCTGATTCCAAAAATGATATTGGTTTTGCTCTATCATCAACCGTTTCAAACATATAGGTTATCACACTTTCAATATAGCAAAGTATATAAAGAAGGCTAACATAAATATTTTCTGAAAATAAAAACACTATTGGAAATTAATATTTATTGAGCCAAAATTGTTTGACAAACCCAAAATGGTGCAAAGGATATAATATATATCATGAGGAGAACCCATAAGAGAATAACAAGCCTCGTTATGCAGTGTGCGTTCCTTAAAAATGCACTGAAGAACTCGACTTCTGCGTATGAACATTCTTATCCTTTCTGATCGGCGACCATACGTAGTCTCCCATCATGGCCCATGGTACCAATGGCCCTGGTACCTTTTCTCCATCGTTTGAATATCTTGATGGAATCTTTCGTCATGTTCTTCACTCACATCGCCCAGGTTATCACGAAAAAAGTCTAGATGTGAATGCAGATAGTGTAATTTTAACGACATACGGCACCCCATTTTGCCATAGCACTTAATCAAGTTTGACACTAACTCCTTATAGTTACAGACTGCTTAATTAGACTCAACTTAATATGGAGAGGTGGTAGCAGAACTATGTCAGGCTTCACAAGAGGTTCCCTGAGTACATTGTACTTTCCTGGTTGCAGTCCTTCACATGGAGGCCACTGAACTGTTTTATAGTGCTCAGTTCAAGCCCTGCTATCCCACAGGCAAAGAAAACATGAATATTTAGTAAACCCTCCTTGTAAACCTAACAGGAAACCAATCATTTTGAAATCACCACACACGTCCCAGTTATATCGTTCATACCTGATTTGAGTGAGCAGTTGTTTGACATTTTCATAGTCCTCTTTCATTTGAACAGAATGTGCAACTGGTACAGATGGATATTTGTTCCCATTGTGGAGTAGAACAGCTTTTAAACTCCGAGTTGAACTGTCAATAAACAGGCGCCACTCTGAGGGTATATGTGTTAACCCAATAGCTGTGAATAGACCATTAACCTCGCTGCAATAACAGAGAGAGCCATTGACATCGTAGAACCTTGCAAACTCTTCATGCCGCTTTCGGTATACAGTGCTCTTGCAGTCTTCTCCAAGCAAATTCTACTCTTTGAGTCTGGAGGTCAGAAGCTCAGACCCTGATTTCGTCAGACCCAAATCTCTAATTAAGTCGTCCAATTCCCTCTGATTTGGAAAGTGAGGGTTTGTACTGAAAGTTACTGTATATTCTTCATCATGACTGTCCTCACCAGCCGACATCTCAGATGAGCTAGCTGCCTCCTCATTTTCAACCTGCAAAGCAAAGAAACAAAATATAGTCATAGCTATATATGTAGAAGAGCATCAACACTAAGAAAAATCGACACATAATGACCCACAGTCTGTAAATACAGAACGTAAAGTTCTGGTGGACCTGTTCTGGTGGACGTGGTATTGGAAGACCTTCGCCATGTGGTACAGGAGCTATGGACGACGCTATGCTTGGATACTGAAGAGTCTGCCTTCCTTTAACTTTCCTGTACTTAGAAACATCTACCATGCAGTAGTAGCAATCGTCGTGGTGGCTCTTTGGTTCTCTCCATATTCTGGGTACCACAAAGGGCATTGCCTTACGTACTCCCCGCAGCCACCCTTCAAGTGTGGAGCGGCAGCTTCCACAGATCACATGGGGTGCCCAGGGCTTATCTTGGTCACCCATAGGCATACCAAAATAGAGCCGATACGCGATCCAGAACTTGGTGCCTTTCACAATCTTGTGCGATACTTGCTTGGGGCCTATGTAATACCCACAAACGTAGCAGAATATATCCGGCGAGTGTTTACAAGCTCTAGTTGCCATTCTCTTTACCAAACTGTACTACATTAATCATAACCTGCAGATATACAGAGAAGAGTTATTAAATCTGCAACAGATTACAGATTCCAGAAAAAAGATGTATTCACAACACTGAAATAATGTTCGCAATAAAAAAGGATCGATAACACTCAAATCGTCAGCACACAGAAGCACAGAAACACAGTACCTCAGTGCTGATAACCATCAGACAAACAACTTGCTTTCTTTGTGTGCTCACATTTACTGACTTCTCAGACTCTGCGCTCTTCTTTATATAGCACAGTGGAAGTTTCGGGCAACTTCTAGACTCTAGAGCAATAAACTGTCAACGAACATCCGGATTGTTCTCAACAATTCCTGATTATTCTGATATTGTTGCGCCCATAATAACATTATACTGGTAAAACATGAAAAATGGATTATCTCTGAAACCATTGATGATACACACAAACCAAGGCCAGATTTGGACTCAGCGCCCACAAATGCATATAAAAACATAAAAAATTCTATATAAACAGAATCAGTGTTACACAGTCAGCATGGGTTTCGACGCTATTGATTTTGTTTAACTAATTTGTTAGAATTTTACAACGAAATAGTTCACAAATACGATAGGCATAGAGCGGCTGACGTTATTTATTTAGATTTTAAAAAGGCGTTCGATACAGTTCCGCATAGAAGATTAATTGCGAAGGTTAAAGCGCACGGTATACGCAGTCAGGTAGCTAACTGGTTAGAGGAATGGCTTCGTGCTAGGAGACAGAGGGAAGTAGGAGACGATAGAAATAGGCTCCAAGACGATGTAAATAGGATTATGGAGTGGACGGATAAGTGGTAGATGCAACTTAGCGTAGACAAATGTAATTTTTGCATATAGGTTCTCGTAATAATAATTACACGTACACGATGGATGATAGAGAATTAGCGAGTGTTGACGAGGAAGTAGATTTAGGCGTACGCGTATCTAAGGATTTAAAAGTTAGGAACCAGTCCTGGAGTCTTGCGAAAAAGCAAATAGGATGTTAGGCTTCAAGCGCATAATATCGAATTTAAATCGAAGGATATGATATTGCCCCTTTACAAGTCAATAGTCAGGCCTCATTTAGAATATGCCGTTCAGTTTTGGTGCCCGTATTTGCGTGAGGATATTGATAGGCTGGAAAGGGTTCAGCGTCGTACCACGAAACTAATTCCTTCATTGCGCAACAAGCCTTATAGTAGGGCAGCTAAACAAGTTGAAGTGGACAATCCGGACAAAAGCACCAAACTTTCCCTACTTGTATATTTTGGACCAACAATTAAAAATATCCCCGGAACCACCTTCAGAGACCATTACTTGGCCGCCATATTGGATTTCAAGATGGCCGCCATAGACAAAATGGAATTTCTGATATAAGTTTCAATAGAGAATTCCCTTGGCATGTTTGGCATCAAACTATATGTTTTTTGGCATGATCAGATCAATAAAACAACTTTTAAGCTGATCAGAAGTATGTTTACTGCAGAAATCACACTTCGTACAACATATACAGTGAAAATCGTGAATATTTTAACACAAAAACCATGTTCAAGAAAACCATGTTTAAGAAAAATCAACGAAACTATAACAATTGAAGATTTCACCCACCAAAAAGTAGACCTTTAGCTCTATAACTGAATGTGGGAGAGGAAAATTGGCAAAATATGTGCATTTTAAAAAATGAAATTCTACAAAGGTCAAAATGCTACCCTTTCATATTTGCACAATTTTCATGCATTATTCGTGGTTCTATAGAAAACTTGTATTAACAACATTTGTAGAGTAAGGGCAGGGCTATTAAATGGGCACCATAAAATGGAAATATCTTGGCATTTAGCATTGCAATGCCTACTGTCCCAACTCACCCCCTGTCCCGAACTGTCCCAACTCACCCCGCTCGACGCTATATGTTAAACTGCACAGTTGCAGCTACACAGTTCTGTACACTTCCACCTGGCCTTCTTGCAAGCACACCTGGTGCCACATCCACTCTTGCTCTTGCAGCCGCATTTGACCAATTCGCTGCAAGCTTTAGATGCTACTGGTCTTGTGGTCCAAACTGGTGTCCATGACTGGGACTCTTCGCTAAAGGTCCATCCCCATCCTTCAGGAGTTGGAAGATTCTGTTCACTTCTCTCACAGGTCGACCATATTCCTCCCTGGTATGTGACCCTCCTGGTGTGTTGGAGAAGAGCATCCTGAGTTGGTGGGATAGTCTCCATAGCTTTTCCCTTCTGACAGAACATGACCTTTCTTGCCTCATCTACACGTTCAATGTCACTGGTGTTGTCATAGAGGACAACTGTGTACCGTTCAAGAAGCTTGAAGTGGGGAGTTTCGGCGTCAACATCTGCAAATGGATTTCGTGCCATGAATGTGAATGCTTGTGTTACCTCAGGGTAATGGTGCCATGCTGCCCATGCCGTATTCTTGCCCCTTCCGTAAAAGGATGATGTTGTATCACATCCCGTGAAGCAGTGAAACAGTGGTAGGGATGTGCATCTCTCTTCACCCAAAGAGGCACAGATTGTGTTAATATGATGGTAAGTGAAGTTTTTCCCAGTGCCAAAACCAACCCAAATATTTACTTCAGATCTTATGGACGTCAAGTGATGGAATTTTCCTATTAGAATGACAATAACATCCGTGTCTACAGTTCTGATCATGCAGTTAATGTGCCCTTCCTTTATTGCATCTTGAAGATGAATGAACAGTCTAGTGTCTGCCTCCTCATGGTCGCATCTTGGCATTGTGCGGTCGGCCCCATTGATGATGACTTCAGGTCCTGATGTAATAACAACTTCTTTGTTGTTAGGAACTTCCATTGCAGCAACCTTGTCTGATAGGAAAGCGAACAGTTCTTGCTTGTTTCTAGAGTCTCGAAGGAAGTCATGCCAATTTAGGGGTAATTTGGTTTTTCCTTCAACCTTTCTTCTGATTCCTTTTCCCCGTTTTTCTCTGGTAGTCTCTTTTAAGGTGCTTGCAGTGTAGGTATCCCAGACGATGTCAATTCGCTGGCAAGTTTCTAACTGTTTGATGAGATAAGGGACGAATACACGATCTGCATACTCTTCAAAGTTGGTAACACCTGCAGTAGACAGCAAATGGACGATGGCAGCTCCATCAAGAAGTTTCACATCAAAAGGATCTGGAGGGTTGTCCTTGTTTTCAAATGTAATGATTTTCAGTAGGTCAGACTTTTTCCCAAACCGCAATTTCCCACCATCAGATAGGGAAGAAGGAAAGGGGTGATTCTCGTGTTGGAAGAATGCATCCATGTCACTATGCCGATGTTGCATAACAATATACAGATGAGAGAATAGAGCAACATCGTTCTTCAGTAGTTGGATTCCCCCAACATTCCGTACCTGAGATTTCGGCCGAGGACATCTGAAGAGGGCAAGCGAGTTCTTCTTGATCGGTGTATGAATTGACCTTGTACAATCTGTGACAACTTCTTTGTAGTATCGGCTATATTGCTCCTTACCCAAATCCTTTATAGTTCTCACTGTATGGACCACAGATTCATCCATGACATTCCTTGTGTCTAAGGCCAGTAACTCATTCCCATTATCACAAAATGGATTTCCCATATCACGGAAGACTTCAACGAGATTAGAAACATGATCCTTGAATCTTCTCTGTGTAGATAGTCCTTCTTCGTGGTGGAAGTTGTTGTCTTCAGTTTCTGGAAGGTTTTCGTCTTCATATTCAGTAATCAATCTGGCTTGTTCTGGCCCTGCTACCATCCACTTCTTGAATGCCACTGGATTCTCAGTCAGACCCACCGCGCCTCCTGAACCTTTGACTTTCTCATTGTTTTGTTCATGCGCTTGGTCTAAAGGCATGGCTGAGAATCTCTTCTTGGTCTTGTGTACTACCCAGTGTCCATTTCGTGAAAACTCATTCATAACTGGCTGAGGGAGATTCTTCATGTCCCGGATGTGGAGTGGAAGCCAACGTGCGTAATTCTGGTGGTCAAGAGCAAAGAACCAGGGAACTACTTTCTTCAAGCTTTCTACATACAATGGAAAGTCTCCTGCACGATGTGATCGTATGAATATGAGGCCGTCTATCTCCATCTGAAGAATTGTCTCCCAGTATTGGAATGTTGGACTGACCTGAACCATCTTCTTCTTCCACTCTTCCTTTGTCTTGTCATCATAGGGACCAACAGTTTCCATAAAGGCTTCATGCTGCAGCTTTGCCAATGTCAAAGCTGTTACCTGGTGAGCATGTCTGGTTCTTGTAAGATGAGAGGCTTTAAGAAATGAGTCAACAGTTCCTGCCGAAGCAATGCCTGCTTGTGTCAAGGCATTTGTCCACCCAGATCCCTCTAGATAATCTCCATACGTTCTCCACATGGCCATCTCTGTATGTAGACCTCCAAACATGACGATGACCTTGTCTTCTCCGTGGGTGTCTGGCCACTTCCACTGAATGAATTTACCAAGGGCATATAGGGGTGCATCGAATGCAACAACTGGTATTTGCCCGGGGTTAAGGAATTCAGTAGCAGACCGAACAACATTCATTCCATGCTTGATCATCGCTGGAGTAGCGGCCTTTTCATGGAATAAAGGAAGGAGGTAGGAAAGGGTTTCATTTGATCTTCATCTTGTTCTTGCCTTGTAGCGTGGTATGCTGACCATGATATAACATCACCCTTCCCTATCGTGTCTTTCTCCAAGATCCTGAACGCTTCTTTCATCCACTCCTTTTCCTGGAAACATGCTTCATGGTAGTGTCCCTCAATAGGGTCAGACACATTAGACAACTTCAGGACTTCTACCTTGGTTTTGTCCATTGCAACAGCTGGTACAATTGAGTAGGACATGAGTAACTCCAAGTCCTTTGAACCTAGAGAAGGTAGCACAAGATCACCTTGTTTGGTTCCACAGTTTGAGACAGTTGGGAACTGAAACAGACTAATCCCTGTACCATGAAATGATCCAACGGCAGTTGTACTAGATGGGTTGTAATCCAGATTGTCAATTGCCCCAACAATAAATGGTCCATGACGAACTGAGCTGGTACAACCACTCCTTTGGTCTTGAAGTTCTGGCACACTGCTGTTGCAAGTTGCTTTCGACTTGAAGAATTCGGTCATAACTCACACTGAGACCCAATTCATATAGTTGTGTAATTAATGATTTTGACCGAATTTCAGTATGAATTTTCAGACCAGATACAGAGGCAATGGGGTTCTCTTTCCAAAGAATGGCGAACCTTAGATGATGATGTATGCTTGTTCCTAAAATTAAAAAGGATAAGTTGCGAGACAGTGAGAGTTGCAGGGAGTCTTCTGGTGTTTGGTCCTTCACGTCAGCACATTTGTGATCATAGATATAAGGGTTTTCAAGGTTGTAGGTACCGATTCTGTTGACAACCAGATGGAAAGGCACCTGCAAACTTGAACCAGTAAAGTTGACGATTTCCTTGCGTATGATTCTAGCAGCTTTTGCAAGAATCATAGTATCTCCTTCAAAATTCTGTCTATTTGTCTCTCTGAGCATTTCCTGAATTCCCTGCTGAAAAACTAAGATTTTGTTCTTGCCATCACTCACTTCCTGGGCATATGGGAAATACTTCAGAATCTTCTCTCTGATCGTCCTCTGTTCATTTCCTTATTAATACCTAAGTCCCGAAGTCTTTTTTGATACAGATCAAATAGCACAGAAAACTTCATTTGAAAGATTCCTTCTTCCACGCAATTTTCTACATGATTAACGACCTCAACTATTGCCTTTGCTTTCATCAAGTTTTCTTCATAGCCTTCTTCCTTGCTCTGTTTTTGTCTCAAAAGTGAGCGGTAACGGTTCCGATAAAATGTCAAGCATGCAGATGATACTTGGCTTCAATGGCCATGAGATCACCACCTCCTATTCTAGACATTAGTTCTGTGTCACTGAGTTCTGTAGCCATCATTCGTAAATTGACGTCAGCGCCAAATGTACTGAATTCGTGAAGATGCCCATGTGTTTGTTGACAAAACACACAAGTTGCTTTGTCCATAGGATGCCGCTGAACCCGCTTCCCCGTAGATGAACTGGTTTCACCTTCATCCGCCCTTCTCTCTTTTTTTGTAGCCCTTTCAAGCTTTTCTTTACTAAATTTAACATGGCATGACTTGTGCCACACAGCTTTATTCTGAACCAGATCTTCAACAGTCACCTCTTCATTGAAAAGAAGAGGAACTGGTAGTCTTCCAAGATTCTTGAATGCGTTGACATTCTCCATAAATGTTGCATATGCTTCAGTTTTTTACCATCACAGCATTGAGTGGACATTTAAGAGTCTCACCTTTGCTCTCTTGACAAACCATGCATTTGCTCCAATCCATGTTCACAAATCACCTGCAAAACAGAAAAGCACATATTATATAGTTATATTATTAAATATTTTACATTAAATAAACATTTAAGGGTAATTCTGATTATTTTATAGCAATCCTGGCATCGAAATATGTAGGTTTAGGGACTATTTATTTACAATTACTCCTCACAATAGTTTGTTGATTTCTAGCTGGCAGCCATCTTGGATTTCCAAAATGGCAGCCAAGATAGGGTTGTGCGTCTTGGTTCCGGGGAAACATTGGTAGCTAAGGTCCTGAACAACATTTGAGCCACGTTTGGTGCTTTTGTCCAGAATGTCCACTTACTTCAAAAATCAGGGTCTAAGCTACTGCACTATTATGAAGATAGGATTAAAGAGTTAGACTTGCATTCACTCGAAACTAGGAGATTAAGGGGGGAGCTTATTGAAGTTTTCAAAATCGTTAATAACATCGATAACGTAAATTTTGATAAACTGTTCACTTTCGATAATAGCAATACTCGTAATAACGGATTTAAGTTGCGTGGCAGACGTTTCATTACTAATATCGCTAAAAACATCTTTACGTTTAAAGTCATTGATAAATGGAATAATCTTCCCGCGCCCGTCGTGAACTCTACCAGCGTTAATGCGTTTAAAAACCGTCTAGATAGGCATTTTAAAAATATTAACGTTGTTTAAAATAAAAAAACAATTGGCAACAGGAGCTCTTGGGGTCGTAATCGGGGATGAGTCTGTTGACGTCTAATGCCAGCTTGTGACATGCCAGCGTGTGATATGCTAGCAAAAATTTAAAAAATTAGACGAACACGAACTTAGTTGTAGCTTGTTGAGTAAATTAATCCACTTTTTGTTATTCTTTATACTTTTTTTTCTTCTCTCCTTTATTGCATGTATGTAACTCTTTATTGCATGTCTGTAGTTTGCATGGTATGATAGTGTTTGAGTTAAGAATGTGTTGTAATGCGTTCTTATTTTACTTCTCTTCATCTTTCACGCCTTTCCAATCTAGTGGGCTGCATCCTCTACCTCCCTATGGAGTAGACAGTAGAGGATCGGTCTGCAACAGCTGGAAGAATGTGTTGCTTTGAGTTAACACTAGAAGTACCATGAAAAAGACCTTGCGGTCAATTTTGACCGCTAAGCAGGATTTTTTTTACTTATTATTTTTTATTTATTTTCATTTATTTATTTTTATTATTTATATTCTTTTTAATTTATTTTTTATTGTTATTAAAATCATAGCTTTATTTGCAACATTTTACAAAGAACATTTATTTGAAACATTTTACAACCAAAACATTTATATAGAACATTCTACATACAATTGGTACACTTGAACCATTTATTTGAAACATTTTACATACAATTCGTGCACCTTACAACAGTGACTTTTTCTTTGTCCTGAATGAGTGCCACAGCATACCTTGACGCATGCTCTGCATTTGTACGTGGATTTGTTTCTGCATCATTCCACTTGACATTGACGGCGTTTAGATGCTGGTCTCTGAGCAACTTGCTCTGGTTCGTCAAGATCCATTTCATCATAACCTACGGCTACCTTTGTCTTATACATTTCAGTTATTAGATCAAGCAGAAACTGTCGGCGTGAGACTCTGGATCCAGTAACTTCACGGTATACAATCCGTGCATTTATGCAAGCCAAGCCAATTTAAGAATATTGAACCAAATCGCCATTGGCCATCGCCTAGATCCAGTTTGGCTGGTGTGGTACAGGGCCATTTGGTCAAGAATATCTACACCTACTTTGCTTGAATTATAGTACTGCACTGTCCCTGATAGCTTTTTGCGGTGAGATTCATCTGCTTCAACGGATTTGTGCATTGAACTAAGAAGATAAACATTTTTGGATCTCTTACCTTAATAAATGTTCAGAGTGCAGTCCGATGGTGATTTATATATCTCAGATGAATAAAGTGGCTTTCCTTTCAGTATAGCTTCCCCATCAGGAACTTCGCGTCTCTGTCTTCTGATAGTACCAAGAAGAGTTGTTTTTTCAGCTTTGAATTTCTCAGCCAATTGTAAACTGGTAAAAAAGTTATCCGTGGTTACATGATAACCTTTCTTCAAGTATGGCTTCATGAGTGATAAACAAACATCAGCTGGAAGATCATGTGCAGCAGCAGCATTACGAGTAGGATCTTTACCCAAATATGGTTTTCCATTGCAAAGGTATTTCGACTTTGCGTCCAAAAGAAGCCAAAATTTTATCCCAAATTTATCTGGCTTTGATGCCATGGACGAAATGAATGGACATCGAGATTTGCATGGAAATAGTTGTTCATCAATAGTAAGATCAAAGTTTGGTACATAGCACTTTTGGCAGTTCATTATGAAAGAGTTCCAAATTTCAGAAATTAGCCAAAATTTATCTGCCTGTTTTCTTTCTCTGCGGCTGGCAATATTATAAAATCTCATGTGCTTCATGATCATTTCAAACTTATTCCTACTCATTGTTTTATGAAATATAGGTGGACTCCAGTCTTGATTCCATAATTGTTTCACGGGTGTGTTCTTTGCAACTAAAATACCACGAGCAATTTGGAGGCCTAAAAACTTTTCCAAATCTTCAAGAAGAATGCTGAAACTTGGGTCGTTTAGTTTCCCATGAATTTCAGTGTAGTTTCAAATTGATCGTAACATAGGCTCATCAATAAGCATTCGAAATGCACTAAGAGGTCTGTTTTCTTCAATACCTTGGTATGCATATGGTGCAGAACCACTTTTCTGCTTGGATACATTTCAGTTCTGCCTCTCTCTCTCTCTCTCTCTCTTTCACCTGTAATTTTTGTCCATAAGACATCCGCACGAGAAGGTAGTGTTGTTCGTGCTACTGAATGGAGCCTCATTTTGAAGAACTAAAGGCTCATCTTCCTCCGTCTCATCAGAATCATTCATTTCTTCGATAGGACGTATTGCCTCCTGCAGTTGATCGACGGCATCGTCTTCTTCATCCATTGAATCATCTGAGGTAAGTTCTTCCCGAAGAAGACGCAGAGCTTCTTCAATCTCAATTCCTTTATTTCTATAACACTGTGCCATTTTATCTATAAAATGAACATATATATATATATATATATATATATATATATTATATATATATATATATATATTATAGTAACATTATCGGCAGACTGAAACAAATGTCACGACAGATCCATAAATCAAGCACTCGCCTCCTTTCATGATGCTGGGAAAAAACACACTGACTTGAAATTTGAGTGGCTTCGGGCTGACAAGCAAACTAATACAGTGTTGTAATATCTCAAGTATTTTCTAGAATGTTCAAAACTAAGATGCCACATCTCAATTTTCTTCTAGAATGTTCCAAAGGAATAGAGGAAAGAAACTGAATGAAAGGTCATTTTTGAACGCGTGGTCCGTATAGGTAGTAACCTACAAAATCTTTTGGAAAAAAAAAAGAAAAATCAAATATGGTATTATAATAATGGCAGAAATTTATGAAATGTCATAAAAGGTCAGACCGCTACCTTTTCTGTAGTTAATGTATCACACACTTAAAAACTAAAAGCGGTCAAAAATGACCGCTTAGTACTTCTAGTGTTAAGAATGTGTTGTTCATGAGTTAAGTATGTACTGCATGGTTTGTAAGCGTTCTTATTTTACTTTTCATCTTTTTCCGGCAGAGTGGGCTCTACCTCCCTATGGAGTAGAAGACCGTTCTGCAATCTTTCCTATTCTCTTCGACTATTTTTCTGACTTGTCGGCAGTGGCCGGAGGATGATGATGGTGAGTCTTTTTTTCTTTTTCTGAATGAATGTTAACCCACGAGTGATAGGTGTTGCTACTTACTTAACCCCTTATTCTCTTCTCTTAACCCCCTACTCTTTCCTTTCTCTCGGGCTAACCTTAGAGTGGATCTTAGGGTCTTTGTTAGCCTTAGGTTCTGTAGATCTGTAGATGTCTACGACATTCGATCCCTGTACCTTTGCTCCTTCCACAATGATCTCACCTGTATCGGTCCACTGTATGTTGGGATCCTCATTCAATAGATTATAAAGAATTAAAACTTTATTCCTCAATGTATGTGGGAGGGTGCTTTTTAATACATGCTCGATATGTTGTGTGGCCGACCCATTAATCTTTGGTTGGTCAGCTCTATCGTCAGACACAGGCGCTATGTCACCATGCCCATCGTTGTCCGTGCTGTGCCTAATAACCACGGGGATCTCTGTCGGATTCTTATAATTTTCGTACTCGTGAAGAAATTTCTGCAGACCTTCTTGGTATAAGATTTCTCATCAAGCGTTTTTTCACTGTTTAATAGGGCTAACAATTTGCTTTCCATTCTTTTAAGCCTGCTTTTACGGGGTTCTAGAACCGTGTCTGGATTCTTTGAACTTTACAGTGAAGCATACACCTCGTATGGAATCACTACCACTTTCTTCATTATATTAATTTAGTCAGTAAAGGACCCAAAACTGAAAATAAGATGGGAGGAATGACCCTCCTTTTTGTACAATAATTCATTTTTTTCTTACCCACAGTTTGACTTTTACGAGCGAGTGTACGTATTATGTTCTTGTAGCGACGTAGGTGAGCCTTCTGAGGGGGTTTCATTGAAACATTGCAATTTATAACGTCAACACAGATTTCACAGATGCATTTTAAAAAGTCGGAGTCGATATTTTTAGCAAACATCTGTTGCATTGCCGGGGCAGTCGATGATAGACTTTTTTAACTCATGGTATTTCTTTAGCCTCTTTGTCATTCCGGAATATACACCGTTTCAGGCTCGTTTGGAAATATATTCGTTCTTAGAAGCACCCTAAACGTGTTTCGCGGATGAAGGTCGCAAAGCAAATATCCGTAACGCTGGCTTGTAGCTTCTTTAGAAATTTCCAAAACTCCTTACGCTGAATCGGAAACATTTGATTGGCTAATACCCAATTTGTGATACATCTCTACGTTGCGCGAATAAGACTAGATATTGTGTATTTAACGACACATCGCGCATGTATCTATTTTTGAAAATAGATTCTGATTGATGAAGAACACGTTTATGTTAAGATGGGGGAGAATACTGTAAATGTCTCGGCAAACGTTTTATCCATCTCCAACATGAGATCGTCAATTACAATGACTGTATGTTCATTTCCCTTTAACGAATTAACGTGAAATACACCTTTGGGGAACAAAATATCATCTAGGTACTCGTTGAACACTGATTGATACGTCAAATAGCACCATATAATTTATGCACAAATTTTGAGAACATCTCCCCCTTTTCTTTAATGATTTTAAGTATAAACACAGTTTTACCACATCCTGTAGGGCCAGATATAATACATGTGGATGGGCTCATGAACCTGAATTTTTCATTTTTGTAGAGAATCCATTTCTAACACGTCACACTCCTAAGTGGGTCATTTACAAAATATAATAAATATTTAAGTGATGATGTTTATAATCATGCGGAGGCATGATGAAGAGCCCTCCACGTCAGGTCTAAAGCGTGCCAGAATTGCTCTGGTTGTTAGACCCCCAGTAATAGAAGCCCAACCTTCTACGTCTTACGGCACAACCCCCACAATAGTATCTTCCTCAAATATACCCCTTTATTCCTGTTCAATTCCAGGTACATCATCCACAGCAGCAGCTCCTCGTTCTGTAGAGGATGGCATAACATTCGAGTTGGTGCGCACCGCTACACCGATCCCAGCCTTGACTAGAAATCGTTATATAATCAGGGTTGACCGTAGATCCATGGAGAGCAGTGGTGTTGAACACGGACTACGGCGCATAGTTGAACGTATTATAGAGTTTGCCCTTCAGAACTGCGACGAACGTGAAGTCAGGACGAGGCTGTCCTTCGGGTTCGGGTCAGATGACGGAGATGATGATTTTTGGGTAGTAATACCATCCAGACGCTTGCCACCTGTAGATATAGAGTATATATTAGGCCGTATAATGCAACCCTCTCAAAGTAGTATAGCCTTCAATATGGACAACTTCACGGTAAATATTGACCGTGTATTCCGTGTTGCGGGACAAAGTGCCACACCTTATACTCTTAACTTCAATTCTCAGGCTATTTACAAGCGGCATATAAAAGTCGATCGTGATAGCGTCTTTATAGCAGTAGTCTTAGCTCGTATGTTTACTGTACTAAATACACGGACCCAAAAAATTTGGTTGCCTTCGGTAGTGGAGCGTGCCCGTAAACTAGCTGTAGACTGTAAACTTGAGTTTGACTGTAATATGGGTCCTGAAGAGCTGAGAAGGGTAGAACAGGAAATTAATGTTCGTATAGTTGCATTTGGAATGGATAATCGTCGTAGGACTGTGTATGTTTTTAAAAGCAATGTGAGAGATCGTACAAGACCCCTACTTATTTTGGACTGTAAGGAACAACGTATCAACCCATCCGTAATATAAGGGACCTTTACGCGAGTTATGATAAAAGTCGAAAATATGGACATCATGATTTGTGTAAGGGATGTTTCGAGTTTGCGGATGATATAGTGAAACATTGTAAAGATTGTCACATCGTATGTGCGCAGTGTAATAGCTCCAAATGTGAAAGCCGTGTGGTTGAAGCTGAGAAGAGGGACTGTGATGTGTGTAGACGCACATTTTTCAATAATAGCTGTTTTGTGCTATGTATGTTGTATGTTGTATGAAAGACACCCTTGCATAACTGTGTACTACGATACGGAAACATACACGAATGCTGAAACCAAAAAGGTTATTCCACATTTACTTGTAAGCCAGACTATCTGTGATGAGTGTATGGAGATCGAGTGTGATGAGTGTCACAAACGTGTAAACGGACAAACGTTTTTAAAACGATTGCCCACGATAGGCCTGTGAAACTCTTTGTGTCCTATATTATCAAGTTAGCGGACAAGTTCAAAAAATAACTGCATATTCTTGCCCATAACAGGGCAAAATTTGATACACAGTTCCTTTATAAGGAGCTGCTTCAGCACGAGTCATCTGAGATATTTACAGGTGATTCCTTGAAAAGAGGAAGCAAATTTATACAGATGCAAATAAGAGGTAATGTACAGATTAAATACATTTATTATTCACACCTTGTAAATTAGCAAAGCTACCCAAGGTCATGGGCGTAGCCGCTAAAGTTTCAAAAAGATATTTCCTTCACACATTCCTCACTAGCGAAACTTTAAATTACGTTATCTACCTCCACCCAAACATTACTTTAACTATGAATATATGAGTACAAATGAACGTGAAGATTTTGGCCGATACTACAACAGTTTTAATGAGTCTAATCCTTATAATATAGTTCATGAATGTGAGCGTTATTGCGTGAATGATTTGCACGTGCTTAGAGTATGTTTCCAGGCCTTTAGAAGGATGTACATAGACCGTTTCAAATGCAATCCGTTGCAAGTCGCAACCACGATCGCCTCATTATGTTTTAAGGTATTCAAGAATAACTTCATGCCTAAAGATACCTTAACCGTTATTCACAGAAACAATCCCCGCAGTTATGGGCACAAGGCTATTTACTGGCTCATACACATACAGCAGCAGACAGGTGTATACATAAAGCATGCCCGCAACACGGGTGAAGTACCCATTAAGGTTAATGATCGTGTTTTTTGGGTTGATGGTCTGAGGATCTATCCACTGGTGAGAAGACTGTGTGCTCCTTTAACGGATGCTGGTGGCATGGATGCCCCCATCCTGAGTGTGGAATCGTAGGAGATATCCACGGTAGATCTCCTGCCGACAGTCTTGCATGGACCCGCACCCGCGATCAACTTATAGGCTCCCAGTTCACTCACAAAGTCTTGTGGGAGCATGAGTATGATGTACGGATGGAAACAGATAGACAGTCCCGTGAAAAAATAAACACGATGAAACGTTCAATGGTGTTGGATCCTCTCAAATGCGGTGATAGCTTGTTCGGAGGGCGTACAAATCTCTTGAAGCTATACTTTCAGCCTACGGAAGGCGTGAAACTCCATTACTACGACTTCTGTTCTTTATATCCCTACGTGATGAAGAACAATCCGTACCCCGTAGGTGCACCTGAAAAACTGGTGGGACCTGACCTGCCCACCATCGAGGTGCTCTCCACAAATTTGAACTCGTACTATTTCAGCCTTTCTTTCGTAGATGTGCTCCTCCCACGCGATTTATGGATGCCGATCTTACCCGTCGTTATAGGTCACAAACTCATGTTTCCCCTGTGCGTGAAGTGCGCAGAGGAGAACAATGGGGATTGTAATCATACAACCAATCAGCGTAAGATCAGAGGTTTATATACAAGCCCTGAGTTGGACCTAGCCGTTCGCCATGGCTACAGAATATTGAAGATATATGAGGTGCGGAGGTTTCAGAAGCTACCCAACCTTTTCACGCCATATATAAACGCTTTTTTGAAGGATAAGGTAGAAGCATCAGGGTATCCGCGAGATGATACCGAAGATGAAAAGTCGGCTTATATTCAACGTTACCGTGACCGTGAAGGTATACAGCTTGACCGTTCCCAAATTGTAAACAACCCAGGCAAACGTTTTGGTGCAAAGTTGTGTCTAAACAGTCTTTGGGGAAAATTTGCGCAGAATACTGGCAGAAGGAACGTTCATTTGGCACAAAGTTATAGTGGAGTCTGAGATTATGCCAACGCTCCCGATAAATAGATCATGGAGATCGTGAATGTAGGTAATACTTACATAATAAAGTACAACAATACCGAATTTGCCACAGATACCTCACGGGTTACAAACATACCTGTAGCCAGCTTCACAACGGCCTACGCACGCATCAAACTTTGGGGTCTATTGCATTCTCTTGGTCGGAGGGTTTTGTACGCCGATACAGATAGTGTGATATTCACACCGAGTGAGGGTGAATACATGCCTCCTATTGGTGAATTCCTCGGGGAGTTAACTGATGAGATCAAAGATGAGTATGGAGACATCGCATACGCCGACTCTTGTCTCAACAGGACCAAAAACTTATGGGGTACGGGTGAGGGTGGGGGAGGATATGAAATATATCGTGAAGGCTAAGGGTATCACGCTCAACCAGGTGAATCAGCGGGTCGTTAACTTTGATTCGTTGAAGGATCTAGTGTGCTTGGATGATGATGAGGGCGACCAGCCATCCCAACTAACTGTAGGGACCCACAATTTTCGGGCGCAGAAGCTGGTGGGCGTGAAGGAACTTAGGGGTACGAAGGTGTGCCGTAACACCTATAGGAAAGGTTACCAAGTGCCTGGTACCTATGATACCGTATTTATAGGAGAAAATTCAAAGCTCCGCCCAGCGTGTGTACAGGAGAAAGTTCTAAGCTCCGCCCACCTGTATGATTGGTCACGTGACTCCTGCTACTATCTGGGCATATCTCTTCCCTGCGTGCTCAGTTGACCGCTGCAAGCCCTGGGTCTCAAACGTGCATTTCCCCACGTAAACGAAAAATAGTAATGGCTACCTTTACTATTGCGTGTTCGACGTTTATGAAGTGATATTCGGCAAAGTGTGAAGATAAAAGCTGACATATACCGTGAAGTAGAAGAAACAACACGTGCAGAAGAGAAGCAACGGTTATGGTTGGTGAGTCTTGTTGATGAGTGGTGCGACAAGCGATATTATGTCATGCTGCATCATACCAAGTACTCATACTCTGCGACTGAGAATGTAAATCTTGTCATCATGGAGAATCGTAAGTATTTTCACCACTACATTAATATATATCATGACGAGGTTTGTAGTGAGGTTGTGGCTAAAGGCCTGCGTGAATTTTTAATAGAATTTAGAGATGAATATCGTCTGCTAAGCAAAATGGAAAAATATGGGCATTTGTTTCTCTCAAATAGTGCACCGGAGTGTGAATAAAATGTGTTTGGTTCGTGAAAATCCCCCCTGAACGAAAATGTCTGGTGCGTATTCTGGGAAGTGGGAGTGATAAAACATTAAAACCGGTATTGCTTCATGTATCGGAGAATTTCTGAAAACACCTACCCAGTATAATGGGTTACAAGTATTCACGTTGGAACAACGCCGTACACGTTTCATCACCTTATGGTATGACTCACTCCTCCCGTCGAGCCGATCCGCTCGCCTGTGGCTCATAGTCATCTCAGAGCTTGAACCGACTGGACGTGCACTCCTCGAATACGATGGAACTTCCTTTGAGAAGCATTCTCAATGCCGTGTACGATGTGTCCGTGGCGAAGTCATTGCGCGTGTTCAGGCGTGAAACCGGTGCCATTAACTATGTACTGGAAACGACTTGTAGAGAAATAAACTCTGGTAAACGGAATGTTGTTTATTTAAGTGTTAAGGAGATGAATAGAATCTTTGTGGTAGTTGAGAAGTGGAGCGAGGATTGTTATAAAATTCCTGCAGGTGTAGGCACAAGAAGAGAGCAGATTAATGATACCCCCTCATATGCCATTGTTTGTACGTTGTGTATAAATAACGATCAGCCATGCATTGATATACGACTAATGTGGACGAATGCATCTGATAATAACGTTCTTGTCCCCACGCGAAACCGTTTCATCCTCGACAGAATGTTTGAAATCGTCGAATTCCGCAAGCTGAAGCCTATATTAGAAGCGCGTATTACGGATATGCTTTATTTTGATACGGTTCTTGAATATGCATACACCGCTCTACTCGACGGGTTTACCGAGTGTAGGACTGAACAAGGCGAGAATGGTCTAGAGCTGGATGCTTATTTCAAAGGTTTAGACTCTTTGAAATATCATGGACTTTGGTACAAAGCACTTGAACGGTACAAGGCTGAGCTCACCTACACAGTTCACCCTGAAGCACTATTTCTTTATATAATGAGCAGCTGTCGTTACGACTTAGAAGATTATTTCAACTGCCGCTATGCAGTGTGAAGAAGAGTTCACGATTGAAAAGCTCGAGTCAGAAAGAATAAACCCTCGATTGGAAAGGAGTGTTTATAAACTTGTATTTAATAATGATGTTGTGGCTAAAGATGACCCCCTTTGTACGTGCTTTTGAATGTATTTTAGCCGTGTTTAAAGATAACTTGTCAACCGAGTGTAAAGGGGGCACAAAAATAGTGTTGAACAATATGAAGGACATTTACATCGAGTATAGGTATCCCTATAACTTGAGCTGTGAAATAATGTTAAATCTTGCTGCGTAGTAGAAAACAATAATGATGTGACTGTAGATTCGATTACGTGCGAGTTTAGTGTTTTAGTTAAGCGCAGTAGAAGATAAAGTGTATGTATTTTGATGTATATTTATTTTCAATATATTTATTTAATATAATTGTGTATATTATATATATATTATATATATATATATATATATATATGAAAATTATTTCACAAAAGTAACACATGAAAAATATTTATGATGAATAAAACCATGAAGGAAAGGAAATAGAATGGTGGTCAAGCGCTTTCGTCTAATGACATCCTCAGGAACACTGAAGTACATAAAGAGTTACAGCCTATATATAGGTTACAGAAAAAAAAAATATATATATATATATACAATAAACGGAAAAATAAAATTAAAAATTAAAGGATTGTGGGAGGGGCATACAAATTTGTAAGGAAAAACTATCGATTTTTAGCACAAGATCAAATGAATTATTTCCAACCAATGTTATAGGGAAAAAAAAAAACCTACAGATTTTTAGCACAAGATCAAATTAAAAAAAATACAAATTTATACTGGAAATCTGCCCGGGTTTTAGCACTCTGCCCATCTTGTATATAAAAATAAATTGAAAAATAAAAGTTATTAGAGTGGCATACAAGTTTACCAAAGATTTAGCGTTCTACCCTTCTTATCTAAATCTGTTCTGAAGGAATTCAAAACAACAGGATCGAGTTGAAAAAGACCTTTGCTTATGTTGAAGTTATTTGTAAGTTGGATAATGGCAGACTCAAGAATATTTCTGTTAATAATGTTGCTAGAGTGAAATAAAACTGAAGCATTATTCCGATCAATACAGTGGGATAACTCTGACAAATGGACAAAAAGGGCACTGGACGACTGTCCTGTTCTAACGGAATATTGATGCTGTTTTATACGTGGTGCAAATCCTTTCCCGTCTGACCTATGTAAAAGGAATCACATTGTAAACAATGTGTAAACAATGTGTAAACAATGTGATTCCTTTTACATAGGTCAGACGGGAAAGGATTTGCACACACGTATAAAACAGCATCAATATTCCGTTAGAACAGGACAGTCGTCCAGTGCCCTTTTTGTCCATTTGTCAGAGTTATCCCACTGTATTGATTGGAATAATGCTTCAGTTTTATTTCACTCTAGCAACATTATTAACAGAAATATTCTTGAGTCTGCCATTATCCAACTTACAAATAACTTCAACATAAGCAAAGGTCTTTTTCAACTCGATCCTGTTGTTTTGAATTCCTTCAGAACAGATTTAGATAAGAAGGGTAGAACGCTAAATTTTTGGTAAACTTATATGCCACTCTAACTTTTATTTTTCAATTTATTTTTATATACAAGATGGGCAGAGTGCTAAAACCCGGGCAGATTTCCAGTATAAATTTGTAATTTTTTTCATTTGATCTTGTGCTAAAAATCGGTAGTTTTTTTTTTTTTCCCCTATAACATTGGTTGGAAATAATTCATTTGATCTTGTGCTAAAAATCGATAGTTTTTCCTTACAAATTTGTATGCCCCTCCCACAATCCTTTAATTTTTAATTTTATTTTTCCGTTTATTGTATATATATATATATATATATATATATATATATACACAGTGGTGTAGTGCTAAATAAAAAAGTGAGGGAACGCATTTTGAAAGTGTTACTCAGATGCAGGGCACAATGGCGAGTGCGGCGAGCCCATATAGCCTGGGGTCCGGAAAATTTTTTGAAATCTGACCAATTTCAGAGATATTTTGAGGCCATATGCACTGGATATTAGGATATATTCCAAGATTAAAGATGCAATATTTCCAGTGTCATTAGATATATAACATCCAGTACAATCAATAAAAATAGCTAACAACTGGAATGATTAAATAAAAAAAAGTTAACAACTGGTACGCCGTGGTGACTGTTTCACCAGATGTAGGCTATTCAATAGGCTAACACCATTTACACCACTTTTGGTGAACAACTAATCTTGTATTCCTACTCAGCGTTGCTCTGAGCAACGCCTCAGTCGAAGCTAAAAGAACTGAAACAGTTAATGATTCTTTCTCATATTTCTTCTAGGGGTGGGAATTAAATTAGAGATTTGTAAATTCGGATTTATTTGAAATAGTGAGGGAACGCCGTTCCGCCTACCAAAAAAAGTAAGGGAACGCCGTTCCCACACGTTCCCATAGCACTACACCACTGTGTATATATATATATATTTTTTTTTTTCTGTAACCTATATATAGGCTGTAACTCTTTATGTACTTCAGTGTTCCTGAGGATGTCATTAGACGAAAGCGCTTGACCACCATTCTGTGTTTCCTTTCCTTCGTGATTTTATTCATCATATATATATATACATATGTTAAACACAGACCGTGCATGGAACAAGGAACTCTTCTGGGAAATTACATCCACTATAGTTCGAATAAGTAATGATAAATGACAAATACTATAGTTTTTTCTTTTTCATGATGGAAAGCTTCCCTCACCAGCTATCTGCAAAGCAGATAGGATCCAGTTTTGGGACCGGATCTAGGGTTTACAGATTATACTAGCCTACTACATCAGAACCTCAATATACGCAAGAAACTCGTTGCATTCTCTCTGAATACATCAAAGCTGGATCCTATCTGCTTTGCAGATAGCTGGTGAGGGAAGCTATATTTTGGGGCCTCTTTGCGAGTAACCCGGTGCCCACGTTGGGCTTTCCATCATGAAAAAGAAAAAAACTATAGTATTTGTTATTTATCATTACTTATTCGAACTATAGTGGATGTAATTTCCCAGAAGAGTTCCTGTTCCATGCACGGTCTGTGTTTAACATACAAGTTTCTCAGGGGACCATTCTGAGTTTGTGTATATTAAACGGACGTGTTATGTGCCTTGAAAAGTGGACGCTCAATATCCAGGTTGAGGTTTAAGTTTTGTTTTTTTGGCTAAAATACAATAGTTACCTCTTTTTTTTATGTATTCAATCCGACGTGAATGCAACGAGTTTCTTGCGTATATTGAGGTTCTGAATATAGTAGGCTAGGTATAAGCTGTAAACCCTAGATCCTGTCCCAAAGTTGGATCCTATCTGCTTTGGAGATAGCTGGTGGGGGAAGCTATATTTTGGGGCCTCTTTGCGAGTAACCCGGTGCCCACGTTGGCTTTCCACCATGAAAAAGAAAAAAACTATAGTATTTGTCATTTATCATTACTTATTCGAACTAGAGTGGATGTAAGTTTCTCAGGGGACATTCTGAGTTTGTGTATATATATATATATATATATATATATATATTAGACCGGACCAGGCTCATAGGGGTGTAAAATATTTTTTTCTTTTCTCAAGTCTCACCCCTGGAATTTGTTATGCGTGTCGATAGAAAGTTTTGAGTGAAGTTTCAGCCCGATTCAATAGTATTCAGTGGTGCCGAAAGACTGAAATGTGTAGTTTTTCCGCACCACCCAGGAAGTAAGTACAACAGGCGCGTTTTTTTGTGGTATCCCCAATAGTCCTAATCTACTTTTTTAATGTTAACTCATGATGTTCATGTGCTTCCTGTCTTTATCATCGATTTCTTTGCCTCTGGAAACCGCTCTCGGTGTTTTTCCACGACTTGAAGAAGGTACTGCAGTTGTTCCTCGTTTTTTTGTGAGATGACTGCTGAAACTCTGAATTAATGAGACCGCTCTCTCTGTATTATCGTTTACAACATTCATTGTTTTAACATATTCCTTAGGTAATTTATAGTCGTCCCTGTTATCCCATTCTGCAGGATCTACTTCGAGAAACGTCGATTGAAGGGACAATTTCTCAAAGAAGGAGCGACTTGAACTTGTAACAAAGTCCGCCAGATTTGCAGCAATGTTGCTAGAGTGAAATAAAACTGAAGCATTATTCCAATCAATACAGTGGGATAACTCTGACAAATGGACAAAAAGGGCACTGGACGACTGTCCTGTTCTAACGGAATATTGATGCTGTTTTATACGTGTGTGCAAATCCTTTCCCGTCTGACCTATGTAAAAGGAATCACATTGTTTACACATTGTTTACAATGTGATTCCTTTTACATAGGTCAGACGGGAAAGGATTTGCACACACGTATAAAACAGCATCAATATTCCGTTAGAACAGGACAGTCGTCCAGTGCCCTTTTTGTCCATTTGTCAGAGTTATCCCACTGTATTGATTGGAATAATGCTTCCGTTTTATTTCACTCTAGCAACATTATTAACAGAAATATTCTTGAGTCTGCCATTATCCAACTTTCAAATAACTTCAACATAAGCAAATGTCTTTTTCAACTCGATCCTGTTGTTTTGAATTCCTTCAGAAAAAATTTAGATAAGAAGGGTAGAACGCTAAATCTTTGGTAAACTTGTATGCCACTCTAATAACTTTTATTTTTCAATTTTTTTTATATACAAGATGGGCAGAGTGCTAAAACCGGGGCAGATTTCCAGTATAAATTTGTATTTTTTTCATTTGATCTTGTGCTAAAAATCGGTAGTTTTTTTTTTTTTCCCTATAACATTGGTTGGAAATAATTCATTTGATCTTGTGCTAAAAATCGATGGTTTTTCCTTACAAATTTGTATGGCCCTCCCACAATACTTTAATTTTTCATTTTATTTTTCCGTTTATTGTATATATATATATATATATATATATATATATATATATATATATATATATATGTATGTATATATATATATATATATGTGTATATATATATATATATATATATATATATATATATATATATATATATATATATATATATATATATAGATATTTTTATTTTTTATTTTTTTCTGTAACCTATATATAGGCTGTAACTCTTTATGTATTTCAGTGTTCCTGAGGATGTCATTAGACGAAAGCGCTTGACCACCATTCTGTGTTTCCTTTCCTTCGTGGTTTTATTCATCATATATATATATATATATATGTTAAACACAGACCGTGCATGGAACAAGGAACTCTTCTGGGAAATTACATCCACTATAGTTCGAATAAGTAATGATAAATGACAAATACTATAGTTTTTTCTTTTTCATGATGGAAAGCTTCCCTCACCAGCTATCTGCAAAGCAGATAGGATCCAGTTTTGGGAGCGGATCTAGGGTTTACAGATTATACTTAGCCTACTACATTCAGGACCTCAATATACGAAAACTCGTTGCATTCACTCTGAATACATCAAAGCTGGATCCTATCTGCTTTGCAGATAGCTAGTGAGGGAAGCTATATTTTGGGGCCTCTTTGCGAGTAACCCGGTGCCCACGTTGGGCTTTCCATCATGAAAAAGAAACAAACTATAGTATTTGTTATTTATCATTACTTATTCGAACTATAGTGGATGTAATTTCCCAGAAGAGTTCCTTGTTCCATGCACGGTCTGTGTTTAACATACAAGTTTCTCAGGGGACCATTCTGAGTTTGTGTATATTAAACGGACGTGTTATGTGCCTTGAAAAGTGGACGCTCAATATCTCGGTTGAGGTTTAAGTTTTGTTTTTTTGGCTAAAATACAATAGTTCCCTCTTTTTTTTTTATGTATTCAATCCGACGTGAATGCAACGAGTTTCTTGCGTATATTGAGGTTCTGAATATAGTAGGCTCGGTATAAGCTGTAAACCCTAGATCCTGTCCCAAAGTTGGATCCTATCTGCTTTGGAGATAGCTGATGGGGGAAGCTATATTTTGGGGCCTCTTTACGAGTAACCCGGTGCCCACGTTGGCTTTCCACCATGAAAAAGAAAAAAACTATAGTATTTGTCATTTATCATTACTTATTCGAACTAGAGTGGATGTAAGTTTCTCAGGGGACATTCTGAGTTTGTGTATATATAATATATATATCTATATATATATATATATATCTATATATATATATATTAGACCGGACCAGGCTCATAGGGGTGTAAAATATTTTTTTCTTTTCTCAAGTCTCACCCCTGGAATTTGTTATGCGTGTCGATAGAAAGTTTTGAGTGAAGTTTCAGCCCGATTCAATAGTATTCAGTGGTGCCGAAAGACTGAAATGTGTAGTTTTTCCGCACCACCCAGGAAGTAAGTACAACAGGCGCGTCTTTTTTGTGGTATCCCCAATAGTCCTAATCTACTTTTTTTAATGTTAACTCATGATGTTCATGTGCTTCCTGTCTTTATCATCGATTTCTTTGCCTCTGGAAACCGCTCTCGGTGTTTTTCCACGACTTGAAGAAGGTACTGCAGTTGTTCCTCGTTTTTTTGTGAGATGACTGCTGAAACTCTGAATTAATGAGACCGCTCTCTCTGCATTATCGTTTACAACATTCATTGTTTTAACATATTCCTTAGGTAATTTATAGTCGTCCCTGTTATCCCATTCTGCAGGATCTACTTCGAGAAACGTCGATTGAAGGGACAATTTCTCAAAGAAGGAGCGACTTGAACTTGTAACAAAGTCCGCCAGATTTGCAACAATGTTGCTAGAGTGAAATAAAACTGAAGCATTATTCCAATCAATACAGTGGGATAACTCTGACAAATGGACAAAAAGGGCACTGGACGACTGTCCTGATCTAACGAAATATTGATGCTGTTTTATACGTGTGTGCAAATCCTTTCCCGTCTGACCTATGTAAAAGGAATCACATTGTAAACAATGTGTAAACAATGTGTAAACAATGTGATTCCTTTTACATAGGTCAGACGGGAAAGGATTTGCACACACGTATAAAACAGCATCAATATTCCGTTAGAACAGGACAGTCGTCCAGTGCCCTTTTTGTCCATTTGTCAGAGTTATCCCACTGTATTGATTGGAATAATGCTTCAGTTTTATTTCACTCTAGCAACATTATTAACAGAAATATTCTTGAGTCTGCCATTATCCAACTTACAAATAACTTCAACATAAGCAAAGGTCTTTTTCAACTCGATCCTGTTGTTTTGAATTCCTTCAGAACAGATTTAGATAAGAAGGGTAGAACGCTAAATTTTTGGTAAACTTGTATGCCACTCTAATAACTTTTATTTTTCAATTTATTTTTATATACAAGATGGGCAGAGTGCCAAAACCTGGGCAGATTTCCAGTATAAATTTGTATTGTTTTTCATTTGATCTTGTGCTAAAAATCGGTAGTTTTTTTTTTTTTTTCCCCTATAACATTGGTTGGAAATAATTCATTTGATCTTGTGCTACAAATCGATAATTTTTCCTTACAAATTTGTATGGCCCTCCCACAATCCTTTAATTTTTAATTTTATTTTTCCGTTTATTGTGTATATATATATATATATATATATATATATAATATATATATATATATATACAGTGGTGTAGTGCTAAATAAAAAAGTGAGGGAACGCATTTTGAAAGTGTTACTCAGATGCAGGGCACAATGGCGAGTGCGGCGAGCCCATATAGCCTGCGGTCCTGAAATTTTTTTGAAATCTGACCAATTTCAGAGATATTTTGAGGCCATATGCACTGGATATTAGGATATATTCCAAGGTTAAAGATGCAATATTTCCAGTGTCATTAGATATATAACATCCAGTACAATCAATAAAAATAGCTAACAACTGGAATGATTAAATAAAAAAAAGTTAACAACTGGTACGCCGTGGTGAGTGTTTCACCAGATGTAGGCTATTCAATAGGCTAACACCATTTACACCACTTTTGGTGAACAACTAATCTTGTATTCCTACTCAGCGTTGCTCTGAGCAACTCCTCAGTCGAAGCTAAAAGAACTGAAACAGTTAATGATTATTTCTCATATTTCATCTAGGGGTGGGAATTAAATTAGAGATTTGTAAATTCGGATTTATTTGAAATAGTGAGGGAACGCCGTTCCGTCTACCAAAAAAAGTAAGGGAACGCCGTTCCCACACGTTCCCATAGCACTACACCACTGTGTATATATATATATATACAGTATATATTTATTTTTTTCTGTAACCTATATATAGGCTGTAACTCTTTATGTACTTCAGTGTTCCTGAGGATGTCATTAGACGAAAGCGCTTGACCACCATTCTGTGTTTCCTTTCCTTCGTGGTTTTATTCATCATATATATATATATATATATGTTAAACACAGACCGTGCATGGAACAAGGAACTCTTCTGGGAAATTACATCCACTATAGTTCGAATAAGTAATGATAAATGACAAATACTATAGTTTTTTCTTTTTCAGGATGGAAAGCTTCCCTCACCAGCTATCTGCAAAGCAGATAGGATCCAGTTTTGGGACCGGATCTAGGGTTTACAGATTATACCTAGCCTACTACATTCAGAACCTCAATATACGCAAGAAACTCGTTGCATTCTCTCTGAATACATCAAAGCTGGATCCTATCTGCTTTGCAGATAGCTGGTGAGGGAAGCTATATTTTGGGGCCTCTTTGCGAGTAACCCGGTGCCCACGTTGGGCTTTCCATCATGAAAAAGAAAAACACTATAGTATTTGTTATTTATCATTACTTATTCGAACTATAGTGGATGTAATTTCCCAGAAGAGTTCCTTGTTCCATGCACGGTCTGTGTTTAACATACAAGTTTCTCAGGGGACCATTCTGAGTTTGTGTATATTAAACGGACGTGTTATGTGCCTTGAAAAGTGGACGCTCAATATCTCGGTTGAGGTTTAAGTTTTGTTTTTTTGGCTAAAATACAATAGTTCCCTCTTTTTTTTTTATGTATTCAATCCGACGTGAATGCAACGAGTTTCTTGCGTATATTGAGGTTCTGAATATAGTAGGCTAGGTAAAAGCTGTAAACCCTAGATCCTGTCCCAAAGTTGGATCCTATCTGCTTTGGAGATAGCTGGTGGGGGAAGCTATATTTTGGGGCCTCTTTGCGAGTAACCCGGTGCCCACGTTGGCTTTCCACCATGAAAAAGAAAAACTATAGTATTTGTCATTTATCATTACTTATTCGAGCTATAGTGGATGTAATTTCCCAGAAGAGTTCCTTGTTCCATGCACGGTCTGTGTTTAACATATAAGTTTCTCAGGGGACATTCTGAGTTTGTATATATATATATATATATATATATATATATATATATATATATATATTAAACCGGACCAGGCTCATATCGGTGTAAAATATTTTTTTTCTTTTCTCAAGTCTCACCCCTGGAATTTGTTATGCGTGTCGATAGAAAGTTTTGAGTGAAGTTTCAGCCCGATTCGATAGTATTCAGTGGTGACGAAAGACTGATATGTGTAGTTTTTCCGCACCACCCAGGAAGTAAGTACAACAGGCGCGTTTTTTTTTTGTGGTATCCCCAATAGTCCTAATCTACTTTTTTTAATGTTAACTCATGATGTTCATGTGCTTCCTGTCTTTATCATCGATTTCTTTGCCTCTGGAAACCGCTCTCGGTGTTTTTCCACGACTTGAAGAAGGTACTGCAGTTGTTCCTCGTTTTTTTGTGAGATGACTGCTGACACTCTGAATTAATGATACCGCTCTCTCTGCATTATCGTTTACAACATTCATTGTTTTAACATATTCCTTAGGTAATTTATAGTCGTCCCTGTTATCCCATTCTTTAGGATCTACTTCGAGAAACGTCGATTGAAGGGACAATTTCTCAAAGAAGGAGCGACTTGAGCTTGTAACAAAGTCCGCCAGATTTGCAACAATGTTGCTAGAGTGAAATAAAACTGAAGCATTATTCCAATCAATACAGTGGGATAACTCTGACAAATGGACAAAAAGGGCACTGGACGACTGTCCTGTTCTAACGGAATATTGATGCTGTTTTGTACGTGTGTGCAAATCCTTTCCCGTCTGACCTATGTAAAAGGAATCACATTGTTTACACATTGTTTACACATTGTTTACAATGTGATTCCTTTTACATAGGTCAGACGGGAAAGGATTTGCACACACGTATAAAACAGCATCAATATTCCGTTAGAACAAGACAGTCGTCCAGTGCCCTTTTTGTCCATTTGTCAGAGTTATCCCACTGTATTGATTGGAATAATGCTTCAGTTTTATTTCACTCTAGCAACATTATTAACAGAAATATTCTTGAGTCTGCCATTATCCAACTTTCAAATAACTTCAACATAAGCAAAGATCTTTTTCAACTCGATCCTGTTGTTTTGAATTCCTTCAGAAAAAATTTAGATAAGAAGGGTAGAACGCTAAATCTTTGGTAAACTTGTATGCCACTCTAATAACTTTTATTTTTCAATTTTTTTTATATACAAGATGGGCAGAGTGCTAAAACCGGGGCAGATTTCCAGTATAAATTTGTATTTTTTTCATTTGATGTTGTGCTAAAAATCGGTAGTTTTTTTTTTTTCCCTATAACATTGGTTGGAAATAATTCATTTGATCTTGTGCTAAAAATCGATGGTTTTTCCTTACAAATTTGTATGGCCCTCCCACAATCCTTTAATTTTTCATTTTATTTTTCCGTTTATTGTATGTATATATATATATATATATATATATATATATGTGTATATATATATATATATATATATATATATTTTATTTTTTATTTTTTCTGTAACCTATATATAGGCTGTAACTCTTTATGTACTTCAGTGTTCCTGAGGATGTCATTAGACGAAAGCGCTTGACCACCATTCTGTGTTTCCTTTCCTTCGTGGTTTTATTCATCATATATATATATATTATGTTAAACACAGACCGTGCATGGAACAAGGAACTCTTCTGGGAAATTACATCCACTATAGTTCGAATAAGTAATGATAAATGACAAATACTATAGTTTTTTCTTTTTCATGATGGAAAGCTTCCCTCACCAGCTATCTGCAAAGCAGATAGGATCCAGTTTTGGGACCGGATCTAGGGTTTACAGATTATACTTAGCCTACTACATTCAGAACCTCAATATACGCAAGAAACTTGTTGCATTCTCTCTGAATACATCAAAGCTGGATCCTATCTGCTTTGCAGATAGCTAGTGAGGGAAGCTATATTTTGGGGCCTCTTTGCGAGTAACCCGGTGCCCACGTTGGGCTTTCCATCATGAAAAAGAAAAAAACTATAGTATTTGTTATTTATCATTACTTATTCGAACTATAGTGGATGTAATTTCCCAGAAGAGTTCCTTGTTCCATGAACGGTCTGTGTTTAACATACAAGTTTCTCAGGGGACCATTCTGAGTTTGTGTATATTAAACGAACGTGTTATGTGCCTTGAAAAGTGGACGCTCAATATCTCGGTTGAGGTTTAAGTTTTGTTTTTTTGGCTAAAATACAATAGTTCCCTCTTTTTTTTTTATGTATTCAATCCGACGTGAATGCAACGAGTTTCTTGCGTATATTGAGGTTCTGAATATAGTAGGCTCGGTATAAGCTGTAAACCCTAGATCCTGTCCCAAAGTTGGATCCTATCTGCTTTGGAGATAGCTGATGGGGGAAGCTATTTTGGGGCCTCTTTACGAGTAACCCGGTGCCCACGTTGGCTTTCCACCATGAAAAAGAAAAAAACTATAGTATTTGTCATTTATCATTACTTATTCGAACTAGAGTGGATGTAAGTTTCTCAGGGGACATTCTGAGTTTGTGTGTATATATATATATATATCTATATATATATATATTAGACCGGACCAGGCTCATAGGGGTGTAAAATATTTTTTTCTTTTCTCAAGTCTCACCCTGGAATTTGTTATGCGTGTCGATAGAAAGTTTTGAGTGAAGTTTCAGCCCAATTCAATAGTATTCAGTGGTGCCGAAAGACTGAAATGTGTAGTTTTTCCGCACCACCCAGGAAGTAAGTACAACAGGCGCGTTTTTTTTTGTGGTATCCCCAATAGTCCTAATCTACTTTTTTTAATGTTAACTCATGATGTTCATGTGCTTCCTGTCTTTATCATCGATTTCTTTGCCTCTGGAAACCGCTCTCGGTGTTTTTCCACGACTTGAAGAAGGTACTGCAGTTGTTCCTCGTTTTTTTGTGAGATGACTGCTGAAACTCTGAATTAATGAGACCGCTCTCTCTGCATTATCGTTTACAACATTCATTGTTTTAACATATTCCTTAGGTAATTTATAGTCGTCCCTGTTATCCCATTCTGCAGGATCTACTTCGAGAAACGTCGATTGAAGGGACAATTTCTCAAAGAAGGAGCGACTTGAGCTTGTAACAAAGTCCGCCAGATTTGCAACAATGTTGCTAGAGTGAAATAAAACTGAAGCATTATTCCAATCAATACAGTGGGATAACTCTGACAAATGGACAAAAAGGGCACTGGACGACTGTCCTGTTCTAACGGAATATTGATGCTGTTTTATACGTGTGTGCAAATCCTTTCCCGTCTGACCTATGTAAAAGGAATCACATTGTTTACACATTGTTTACACATTGTTTACAATGTGATTCCTTTTACATAGGTCAGACGGGAAAGGATTTGCACACACGTATAAAACAGCATCAATATTCCGTTAGAACAAGACAGTCGTCCAGTGCCCTTTTTGTCCATTTGTCAGAGTTATCCCACTGTATTGATTGGAATAATGCTTCAGTTTTATTTCACTCTAGCAACATTATTAACAGAAATATTCTTGAGTCTGCCATTATCCAACTTTCAAATAACTTCAACATAAGCAAAGGTCTTTTTCAACTCGATCCTGTTGTTTTGAATTCCTTCAGAAAAAATTTAGATAAGAAGGGTAGAACGCTAAATCTTTCGTAACTTGTATGCCACTCTAATAACTTTTATTTTTCAATTTTTTTAGATAGAAGATGGGCAGAGTGCTAAAACCGGGGCAGATTTCCAGTATAAATTTGTATTTTTTTCATTTGATGTTGTGCTAAAAATCGGTAGTTTTTTTTTTTTTCCCTAAACATTGGTTGGAAATAATTCATTTGATCTTGTGCTAAAAATCGATGGTTTTTCCTTACAAATTTGTATGGCCCTCCCACAATCTTTTAATTTTTCATTTTATTTTTCCGTTTATTGTATATATATATATATATATATATATATATATACATATGTGTGTATATATATATATATATGTGTGTATATATATATAATATATATATATATATATATATATATATATATTATATATATTTTTTTTTTTTTCTGTAACCTATATAGGCTGTAACTCTTTATGTACTTCAGTGTTCCTGAGGATGTCATTAGACGAAAGCGCTTGACCACCATTCTGTGTTTCCTTTCCTTCGTGGTTTTATTCATCATTATATTATATATATATGTTAACACAGACCGTGCATGGAACAAGGAACTCTTCTGGGAAATTACATCCACTATAGTTCGAATAAGTAATGATAAATGACAAATACTATAGTTTTTCTTTTTCATGATGGAAAGCTTCCCAAACAGCTATCTGCAAAGCAGATAGGATCCAGTTTTGGGACCGATCTAGGGTTTACAGATTATACTTAGCCTACTACATTCAGAACCTCAATATACGCAAGAAACTTGTTGCATTCTCTCTGAATACATCAAAGCTGGATCCTATCTGCTTTGCAGATAGCTAGTGAGGGAAGCTATATTTTGGGGCCTCTTTGCGAGTACCCGGTGCCCACGTTGGGCTTTCCATCATGAAAAAGAAAAAAACTATAGTATTGTTATTTATCATTACTTATTCGAACTATAGTGGATGTAATTTCCCAGAAGAGTTCCTTGTTCCATGAACGGTCTGTGTTTAACATACAAGTTTCTCAGGGGACCATTCTGAGTTTGTGTATATTAAACGGACGTGTTATGTGCCTTGAAAGTGGACGCTCAATATCTCGGTTGAGGTTTAGTTTTGTTTTTTGGCTAAAATACAATAGTTCCCTCTTTTTTTTTTATGTATTCAATCCGACGTGAATGCAACGAGTTTCTTGCGTACATTGAGGTTCTGAATATAGTAGGCTCGGTATAAGCTGTAAACCCTAGATCCTGTCCAAAGTTGGATCCTATCTGCTTTGGAGATAGCTGATGGGGGAAGCTATATTTTGGGGCCTCTTTACGAGTAACCCGGTGCCCACGTTGGCTTTCCACCATGAAAAAGAAAAAACTATAGTATTTGTCATTTAGCATTACTTATTCGAACTAGAGTGGATGTAAGTTTCTCAGGGGACATTCTGAGTTTGTGTGATATATATATATATATCTATATATATATATATATTAGACCGGACCAGGCTCATAGGGGTGTAAAATATTTTTTCTTTTCTCAAGTCTCACCCCTGGAATTTGTTATGCGTGTCGATAGAAAGTTTTGAGTGAAGTTTCAGCCCGATTCAATAGTATTCAGTGGTGCCGAAAGACTGAAATGGTAGTTTTTCCGCACCACCCAGGAAGTAAGTACACAGGCGCGTCTTTTTTTGTGGTATCCCCAATAGTCCTAATCTACTTTTTTTAATGTTAACTCATGATGTTCGTGTGCTTCCTCTTTATCATCGATTTCTTTGCCTCTGGAAACCGCTCTCGGTGTTTTTCCACGACTTGAAGAAGGTACTGCAGTTGTTCCTCGTTTTTTTGTGAGATGACTGCTGAAACTCTGAATTAATGAGACCGCTCTCTCTGCATTATCGTTACAACATTCATTGTTTTAAATATTCCTTAGGTAATTTATAGTCGTCCCTGTTATCCCATTCTGCAGGATCTACTTCGAGAAACGTCGATTGAAGGGACAATTTCTCAAGAAGGAGCGACTTGAGCTTGTAACAAGTCCGCCAGATTTGCAACAATGTTGCTAGAGTGAAATAAAACTGAAGCATTATTCCAATCAATACAGTGGGATAACTCTGACAAATGGACAAAAAGGGCACTGGACGACTGTCCTGTTCTAACGGAATATTGATGCTGTTTTATACGTGTGTGCAAATCCTTTCCCGTCTGACCTATGTAAAAGGAATCACATTGTTTACATTGTTTACACATTGTTTACAATGTGATTCCTTTTACATAGGTCAGACGGGAAAGGATTTGCACACACGTATAAAACAGCATCAATATTCCGTTAGAACAAGACAGTCGTCCAGTGCCCTTTTTGTCCATTTGTCAGAGTTATCCCACTGTATTGATTGGAATAATGCTTCAGTTTTATTTCACTCTAGCAACATTATTAACAGAAATATTCTTGAGTCTGCCATTATCCAACTTTCAAATAACTTCACATAAGCAAAGGTCTTTTTCAACTCGATCCTGTTGTTTTGAATTCCTTCAGAAAAACTTTAGATAAGAAGGGTAGAACGCTAAATCTTTGGTAAACTTGTATGCCACTCTAATAACTTTTATTTTTCAATTTTTTTTATATACAAGATGGGCAGAGTGCTAAAACCGGGGCAGATTTCCAGTATAAATTTGTATTTTTTTCATTGTGATCTTGTGCTAAAAATCGGTAGTTTTTTTTTTTTCCCTATAACATTGGTTGGAAATAATTCATTTGAACTTGTGCTAAAAATCGATGGTTTTTCCTTACAAATTTGTATGGCCCTCCCACAATCCTTTAATTTTTCATTTTATTTTTCCGTTTATTGTATATATATTATATATATATATATATATATATATATATATATATATATATATATAGATTATCTATATGTGTATATATATATTATATATATATATATATATATATATATTATATATATATATATATATATATAATTTTATTTTTATTTTTTTCGTAACCTAATATAGCTGTAACTCTTTATGTACTTCAGTGTTCCTGAGGATGTCATTAGACGAAAGCGCTGACCACCATTCTGTGTTTCCTTTCCTTCGTGGTTTTATTCATATATATATATTATATATATATGTTAAACACAGACCGTGCATGGAACAAGGAACTCTTCTGGGAAATTACATCCACTATAGTTCGAATAAGTATGATAAATGACAAATACTATAGTTTTTTCTTTTTCATGATGGAAAGCTTCCCTCACCAGCTATCTGCAAAGCAGATAGGATCCAGTTTTGGGACCGGATCTAGGGTTTACAGATTATACTTAGCCTACTACATTCAGAACCTCAATATACGCAAGAAACTCGTTGCATTCTCTCTGAATACATCAAAGCTGGATCCTATTGCTTTGCAGATAGATATGAGCGTGGGAAGCTATATTTTGGGGTCTCTTTGCGAGTAACCCGGTGCCCACGTGGGCTTTCCATCATGTGAAAAAAACTATCGTATTTGTTATTTATCATTACTTATTCGAACTATAGTGGATGTAATTCCCAGAAGAGTTCCTTGTTCCATGCACGGTCTGTGTTTAACATACAAGTTTCTCAGGGGACCATTCTGAGTTTGTGTATATTAAACGGACGTGTTATGTGCCTTGAAAAGTGGACGCTCAGTATCTCGGTTGAGGTTTAAGTTTTGTTTTTTTGGCTAAAATACAATAGTTCCCCTTTTTTTTTTATGTATTCAATCCGACGTGAATGCAACGAGTTTCTTGCGTATATTGAGGTTCTGAATATAGTAGGCTCGGTATAAGCTGTAAACCCTAGATCCTGTCCAAAGTTGGATCCTATCTGCTTTGGAGATAGCTGATGGGGGAAGCTATATTTTGGGGCTCTTTACGAGTAACCCGGTGCCCACGTTGGCTTTCCACCATGAAAAAGAAAAAAACTATAGTATTTGTCATTTATCATTACTTATTCGAACTAGAGTGGATGTAAGTTTCTCAGGGGGACATTCTGAGTTTGTGGTATATATATATATATATATATATATATATATATATATATATATATATATATTAGACCGGACCAGGCTCATAGGGGTAAAATATTTTTTTCTTTTCTCAAGTCTCACCCCTGGAATTTGTTATGCGTGTCGATAGAAAGTTTTGAGTGAAGTTTCAGCCGATTCAATAGTATTCAGTGGTGCCGAAAGACTGAAATGTGTAGTTTTTCCGCACCACCCAGGAAGTAAGTACAACAGGCGCGTTTTTTTTTGTGGTATCCCCAATAGTCCTAATCTACTTTTTTTAATGTTAACTCATGATGTTCATGTGCTTCCTGTCTTTATCATCGATTTCTTTGCCTCTGGAAACCGCTCTCGGTGTTTTTCCACGACTTGAAGAAGGTACTGCAGTTGTTCCCGTTTTTTTGTGAGATGACTGCTGAAAACTCTGAATTAATGAGACCGCTCTCTCTGTATTATCGTTTACAACATTCATTGTTTAACATATTCCTTAGGTAATTTATAGTCGTCCCTGTTATCCCATTCTGCAGGATCTACTTCGAGAAACGTCGATTGAAGGGACAATTTCTCAAAGAAGGAGCGACTTGAACTTGTAACAAAGTCCGCCAGATTTGCAGCAATGTGCTAGAGTGAAAAAAACTGAAGCATTATTCCAATCAATACAGTGGGATAACTCTGACAAATGGACAAAAAGGGCACTGGACGATGTCCTGTTTAACGGAATATTGATGCTGTTTTATACGTGTGTGCAAATCCTTTCCCGTCTGACCTATGTAAAAGGAATCACATTGTTTACACATTGTTTACAATGTGATTCCTTTTACATAGGTCAGACGGGAAGGATTTGCACACACGTATAAAACAGCATCAATATTCCGTTAGAACAGGACAGTCGTCCAGTGCCCTTTTTGTCCATTTGTCAGAGTTATCCCACTGTATTGATTGGAATAATGCTTCGTTTTATTTCACTCTAGCAACATTATTAACAGAAATATTCTTGAGTCTGCCATTATCCAACTTTCAAATAACTTCAACATAAGCAAATGTCTTTTTTCAACTCGATCCTGTTGTTTTGAATTCCTTCAGAAAAAATTTAGATAAGAAGGGTAGAACGCTAAATCTTTGGTAAACTTGTATGCCACTCTAATAACTTTATTTTCAATTTTTTTTATATACAAGATGGGGCAGAGTGCTAAAACCGGGGGCAGATTTCCAGTATAAATTTGTATTTTTTTTCATTTGATCTTGTGCTAAAAATCGGTTAGTTTTTTTTTTTTCCCTATAACATTGGTTGGAAATAATTCATTTGATCTTGTGCTAAAAATCGATGGTTTTTCCTTACAAATTGTGTATGCCCTCCCACAATACTTTAATTTTCATTTTATTTTTTCCGTTTATTGTATATATATATATATATATAGATATATATATATATATATATATATATATATATGTATATATTAATATATATATGTGTATATATATGATATATATATATATATAATATATATATATATATATATATATATATATATATATATAGATTTTTATTTTTTATTTTTTCTGTAACCTATATATAGGCTGTAACTCGTTATGTACTTCAGTGTTCCTGAGGATGTCATTAGACGAAAGCGCTGACCACCATTCTGTGTTTCCTTTCCTTCGTGGTTTATTCTCATATTATATATATATATATATGTTAAACACAGACTGTGCATGGAACAAGGAACTCTTCTGGGAAATACATCCACTATAGTTCGAATAAGTAATGATCAATGACAAATACTATAGTTTTTTCTTTTTCATGTGAAAGCTCCCTCCACCAGCTATCTGCAAAGCCAGATTAGGATCCAGTTTTGGGAGCGGATCTAGGGTTTACAGATTATACTTACGCCTACTACATTCAGGACTCTCATATACGCAAGAAACTGTTGCATTCACTCTGAATACATCAAAGCTGGATCCTATCTGCTTTGCAGATAGCTAGTGAGGAAGCTATATTTGGGCCTCTTTGCGAGTAAACCGGTGCCCACGTTGGGCTTCCATCATGAAAAAGAAACAAACTATAGTATTTGTTATTTATAATTACTTATTCGAACTATAGTGGATGTAATTTCCCAGAGAGTCCTTGTTCCATGCACGGTCTGTGTTTAACATACAAGTTTCTCAGGGGACCATTCTGAGTTTGTGTATATTAAACGGACTGTTATGTGCCTTGAAAAGTGGACGCTCAATATCTCGGTTGAGGTTTAAGTTTTGTTTTTTGGCTAAAATACAATAGTTCCTCT